>RAHM01000079.1:1624435-2100260 GCA_003713295.1 Parotia lawesii | reverse complement strand
CTGGTGAGACCCCACACTAAGTCCCCAATATGAGATGGGGGCCTGCTGGAGCAAATCCAGATGAGGCCACAAAAACAAGGGGTAATGGCTTTTAGCTAAAAAAAGAGGGTAGATTCAGATTACATATAACAAAAAATATTTTGTGCTCAGGGTGATGTAACACTGGAACAGGTTGCCCAGAGAAGTTTTAGATGCTCTGTCTATTTTTAAACAAGACCCCATGTTGAACATGATTTTTAGATATTACTTCATTTCCGTCATGGAAATTTGTCTTCAAATTTGTCTCAATATTTTCAGTCTTTAAGGTGAGACAAAAATAGCACTCTCACTTTGCTTTTCAGATCAATCACATCCTCCTGATTATCATGAACTTAATTGGTACAAATGACTTAACAGTAATCTTTTTTTTTTTTCTCCTCTGGTTTTAAAATCTTGGGTGAATTTCAATTGTGCTCCATTAGACTCAAGGCTCAAGAACATTGGATTCTCCAGAAATTCACCCGTGTTAAAAAATTCCACATATTCAGATTCCATCCTTTGAGTTGCTTTTTCTTTTGTGTGCCACCTAGAGATTTCAAACCACCTAAAAGTTGTGTGCACTCTATTTTGAGTACAATTCAGTTACACCTAGTTCCAAAATAAACAGTGTTCACTGCTTGAATAAGCGAAGGTACTACATACTATTGCATTTCTRTGCCAAACTCAGGCAGTTTTCAGAGAGCCTTGTAATTCACTTCTGAGAATGTAATTTCTGCTTGATCTTTAAAACTCTGTCCTTCAATGGTAATTCACCAAACTGGACACTGCTCTAATTAAACACAGAACTGCAACAGCTTTGCATCTGCTCTTGCACTCAGCCATAGCGTTCACACAGATGTTTTCCAGATTCAGAAACCTGGGTTTAAGGTCTAAAGGAGACAGTTTAAAATCCTACTTGAAGAGCAGAGCTGCTGGCTTTCAGCACGTGCTGGTCAGCAGYTGTAGCAGAGCTGTCCTTTCCATTGGGATCTGCTCTCTCTGAGATCTCCTCCTGCTCTTAGACAAGGGAGAAACTGCAGCATGTTTAAGAAATGTAGGCCAGACAGGAAAAACATGGGAAAGGAGGGCACGACACACCTACACGAGTCCCATGAGGCGCTTTGGTTCCTCCTCATTAGGCAGGCACTAATTAGGTTCAGACAGACCCGTAATTAAATGCTTCTCAATTTGCTTCAGTGAATTGTTTTGTTTTATATGATTTGACCCAAGATGCAATATATTGTTTACATCTCATCRAAAGGAAAGCCAAGGAATTTTAGTTTTACCTTTACATCGCCACGCTTTCCACTGGGGGAAGAGGAAGTTAAAAGAATTCTGGTAATAATTCTTTCAATATTATGGTATAATGCATAACAATTTAAAGTTAAAAGCACATTCAAGATAACAGTGCTTAAAGATCAGTGATGAAGATAAAGCTTCTTGTGTAAGACTACGTCATCATTCACCCAAACTAGCTGACATTTTTCACACTATTCAGTTTAGACACACAAATCCCAGTTTTGCTGGAGAAGAGAGTAAGGATCCAACCCAGCTTTCAACTCAGATTTTTATCTAAGTTTTATATTTTATATTCTTTTAAATCCCAGCTCTTAAAATCATATAACTACAACAGAATGCCATATCTTACTTCTAATTTAAAAAAAAGGTTTACTCATAAGGAAAAATCTTGAGAATGTGAACCATTATGTTTAAAATAAAATAATTTTTACACGTTGATCTTGATTTTCAGATTAGTTATCACATTTATATGAAGCAGTTATCACTGATAATATTACTGCACAATGAAGAAAAACTTTAAAAAACATTATTATATTAAGCATAGCATCTTTTAACTTACTCTGACGAAGAGGTTAAAAAACTCCAGTCAAAAAGAAGCCTTATGAAGTACTGACAATAGAGAAAATCCTCTTTTTTGATATATATGTGCATGATATCTATATTTAAATAAAATTCTCCAGCCTCCTTTATGCTATGACGGTTATTGATTTGTTTTCTTCCTTTCTTTGAGATATGTCTGAAATAAAGCAGGCATTTCTTGGCTTCACTTCCCATTACTTCCAATACTAAAAAATCCTGTTAATCTGTTGAGGTATTTAATGAACCATCTTCATTGAAATAAATAATTTTTATTGCCACCTTAGAAGAGGTTCTTAAGGAAAAGTGCTTTTTTTCTTAACTGAATTAGAGTATACCTTCCATTTACCTGTCTTAATATAGTAAAAAGAAGTGACATTCTGTTCTATGCAAAGCACATCTGTGCAGAAATGTAAAGATTATTCCATTAGACACCTGAACACACCTGAGAGCTCCACTCTCTCGACCTCTGGGCTAGTAAATATCTACAGTGTGCCTACATGTCTTATACTATTAGTACAAGCCACTATAACTGTATATTTTCCTGTTGAAATAAACACTCTGAGCTGTACTTAAAAGTTGGAGCTATAGTCTGTGCTTATCAGATTTAAATTCAAAGCGCTTGCAAAGAACTTGGCAGGTTGGGAACTTGTGAGATCTGCAGAATTTGAAAATGCAATGCTTTGACAGACAGAATTCATCTTAATACTCTTTGCAGATATTGTTTCTTATCAGAAAAACAAACATAAAAAACCTCTTGAACAAGAGCTTTTCAAATATGTGACCCCCAGCACTCACACTGACAAAATAAACAATGTGAGAGACAGAACAGTCCAACATCTATAAGCCAAGTGATTGTTTACTTCTCACACAAAGCATTTTGCACATTTAGCTGGCAAACCAGCCCTTGCCAAATTCACACAGGTAGCATTTCTGCAGTAGTAAGGTTTTTTCAGTACTGAGGTATTAAAAACTGTTTCATCCAAACAGAGCTCCCCTTCCTCTGGACACGGTAATAAAGAGACCTCTGAAGGAAGCCACCAACAATAACTCATACAAAATCTCTGCCCTAAGACAGGGGATGAGAAACTCATCTAAGATTCAAAAGGATCAACAAGGGGAACTTGTCCCACACAAGAAAAAAGATTAATAAATGGAGATTGCACACCTTGGAAAGCATCTACCCCTGCAAGTTATGCTTCCTTTGAAGGTTGTACTGACTCTGTGTGCTATCCATGCKAAAATGAGAAGCCAAAGTTTCTGGTATTGAAATGGCTTTACAAGTGCTGTAGAAATCATGCACTAATCTTAATGTTGCTGATATTTAGGGAGAAGCAACTGGCCCTTCTAAAGGATGATTGTCTTGTAAATTAAGACCAACGGAGCCAGGAATTTATTCTGAGAAGATTAGATCCAAATACCTGACTGTTTAATGAGGCTTAGGCAAGCAATAAAGAAAGCATTAAAAGGAGTTGTAGCTTTCCTTTTTGACAAAGCACAAAATTATGACACCAGAAATAGACATACTCCTTTTGAAAGTCAAAATACCCTAGATCTTAAAGGTATGAGATTCCCTAATTTTATGCTTTCCAAAGTAAGCTGCCCAAAGGGAATAGGTGTTTTCAGTTCTTTTTCCCTTACAGTAGAATTCTGACACATGTACTGTGTGCTGATGTTAATGAATCTGCCTTTTTTTCCAGAGCTCTGCTTCTCTTTAATCAACTGATGTTATTAAGATCAACAAAAAATTGGTCATTTCATACACTTAGCYATAGCTTAGTTCTCAGACATTCATTTTTTACAGAGTGCATCATATTAACCTGCCATGCTTGATGAGACCAAATTTCCACAAGCCTCAAAGGAAAAAAAAATTAAGTAATGACAATACTTTGGGGTCCAGTAAAGTAACGGGCTAACATTATATCTCATATTAGCACTGAGCAGAACTGCTGGCAGTATGGTTACTCATCTCCATATTTTCCCATTAATATCTACCATATGCCTAGAGTATCTATTTAACACAAAACTGTAATTATTTTACCTAATTAACTGATGCATTAAATGAAAGGCCGACTCTGTAAAGTGAGTTAAACCATACCAATTATGTCTCGTGATGCGTATTTTCAGTCTTACAATTGTCAGTGGAGTTTCTCTGACTATGATTAATGCAAACTGATTAACTTCCTTTTTATAGCTTTAATCTTGCTAAAATGTGTAAATATATTCTAGTATTAGCAGAAGGTCTTGAAATTACAGCTGAGGGAATTCATTGCTTGTTTATTTACTGAATGCAGTCGCCATCAGCTCAACCCCACCAATGCTTTATAAACCCCCCCCAAACTGTCTGTGGGATGACAAGAAAAAAAAAAAAAAGCAGAAAAAAACCCCAAGAAACTCAGTCTCTATTAGTCTTCTATTTTTCAAGCTTACCTTACAGAGCAACACTTAACCACAGAGTCTTTTATGACCTGCAGTTTTAATGTTTGCCCAGCAGTATAAATAAAATAGTTRTAATTCCAAAGAACCCTTTCTGGATTTACAGTCTCATTGCAAATGGTTAATGTCCCTTTGACCTCTCTAAGTGCACATTGCATCAGCTGGCTACTCCTTAATGAGCTATTTTGATGCAAAATGCACACATATGTGCAGTGATTAATCRCAAGGTGCACAGAGAAAACATTTTAACTTTGTCAGTTACTTCCTTGCTCAGTTGCATATCACACTGAGTCAATGGTTTTATTCCCCCTGRCACTATTTCTTCTTTGCTCTCCAAGTCTTAAACAAAGTGACTGCTTTAAAAGAGCACATTCCCAGTTGTGTTAGAGTTTCTTTAATTTCCAGCATTATCATCAGTATAGTTGGTTTCCTTTTGCTTGCCTATCATTTTTCGTACTCATTTTCTCTGCCATCCTGTCAGCGTGTCTGTTAGAGGGTAGGGGGAAGTTTAAGAATTCATACAGAATAAATTGTCATACAGGAGATAAAAGCTTATTTCAGCCTCCCACAAACTCAGTGCCAGGTTCCAGCTTTCCTCCCATTGATGAGTTGGCAGAATCTTGGCCATTACTAACTACAGAGAATAGTGGTGCTCTTCCGTGTATTCCACCTCCCCGTATCTGTACCAATTGCTTTGGTAAAACACAGGTGAGGACTTGATTTTGCTACTATGCCCCCATGTATGCTCTGTAAGAGTACAGTGTGTAAATGGCAAGGACTCTCCCTGGACCTCTTCTAAAGTAGAGCTAATCCACAAATCAAAAGCTACTCTGTCCTAAGCTGCATCAATGCTGTAATTATTGTATCACTTTTATAGTCAGTCCAAGATGAAACGGAAATGAGAGATGACTAGGAAAAAAGAAAACATTAGTCTATTCCATTTGCTGGCTTATTTAAATTGAAATGTCACACGAAATAATTTAATTTTGACAGCGTTTAACAGATCCAAAGCAACATTTCCAGATTCACACGCCAAACCATGTTTCTGTGGGAAAGCTTTTTCCTTTCCTCTTGCTATCTTGCTTTAGCTCCTGGCAGCTCACCTGGTGGGCTGAAAGCCTGTGGATGACCTGGAAGAGTAAACAGGAGCTCCTGACATCGACAGCTCCTAGGCAGGCTGCCAGGTGAACAGCTTCAAACCAAAACATCATTTTCTTTCCCAGAGAGTTTCAAAACACTTGGAGATCTCAAAGAAAATACATTTGGAAACTCAGTCTTCCACAAAACAGACTTACGTTTCTCCAGGCATCTCTGCCTAATATATATATTTTTTATTTTAATAAGGATTCATTAAATATTTCAAAACTACTGAGTTTGCTCTTTCCCATTCAATGCACTTCAAGTTCAAAGAGGTACCACAACAAATTCACATTTGAAGTGTTGTCCTTGTAAAGGAAAGCATATTTGTCTGAGATTACTAACCAGTAGTTATTTTACTTTGTTGTGGCAAGTRCTTAATAAATATGAATAACATATTAACTAAATTGCAGGTTTCTCCAGAGGCATTGTGAGGCATACTAAATATATGCCAATTCAGGAGGTAGTCACTGTTTTTGCAGGTGTAGAAGAGACTATTACAGCAGTTACTAGGCTATATTTKCCTCTCAGAACATTGAAAATTGGAAATAAATATGCTGAAATGAGCAGAGCTAACCAACAGAAACATGTATTTAAAAAAAAAAAAGTAGCTGGTTGAAAGATTCAAGATGAAATGTTTTAAAGAAAACAGTGTAGGTCTAAATATTTGGCAGCTGAAGGCCTTGGATCAACTTCTCACTTAAAATATGTTTCACTAATAAATTTTTGTATCATTTCTTTTCAATTTCTGCCAGGTTAAGTTAAAGCACAATTACCCTAAGAGATATGCAGGTGTGATCAATAAGGCAATCACCCCTCAGCAGCACTGAACAACCTGAACAATTGTGTCAAGMCCAACAGGCAAATAACTCATCTCCCAGTGCTGAGTGCTCTGCGAAGCACCAAGCACAAGTCCAYKGTTCCTGTAGCACARRAATKATTCCAAAWGTAGGAMATTTSCAGCCATTCACCTGAAGAGAAGTCCAGGAAGAAACYCTACATTGCACAGATACYGTATGAGCCCTGGAATGCCTAACCCATTTTCCTCCTTTAAAACTGAGCTAAACACATCACTCAAGAAGGCAAATATCATGGGTTCCAYGACTTTCCTTCAAAAGAATCTGCAACTCTCTATTCTTAGAATTTTAAGCCTTTTTAAATACATAAGTAGCTCTCACAGTGCTGGTATTAGGGCCAGAATTTCAAAGTAGTTTAGCCGTTATTTTAGCCCCTAAATAAATTGGCAGATTATCAAGTAGGCTCAGGTTGCTGCCATTAAGCATTTTCAGAGTGGGAAGGAGACAGAGCACAGACRTTTTGAACAGAGTTTGACCCTTTAATTTTCTCTCTAAAGAATGTTGGAATTCTAATTCTAGGTGCCATTTAATTAAATCATCAGGCATTAGGGTCCTAAAAAAATCTCACCCTCAAGAAAAAGAGTGTCAACAACTCCACACTTATAGTTAGTGGGACAGAGACCACACTAAGCTGACTTTATCTGGTTATATTACAGTAGCTACCCTAGGCCTGTGCACTAAGATCTTGCCTACAGTGCACCTTTCTCACTTCAAGGCTTGGGCTTTGGAGGGAATCCTTCCATTTGGGCAATCCAGTACAGCCATTTACTACACCATCTGCATCAGGCCAGGTTCTGCTGCCTCAGAAAGGGGTTTTATGCTTTCCCAGGTTTTTCACACAGTGCAAGGAATCTGGTTTGAGGGGATCCCTCCACTCGTAAGCCTAGAAAAAACAGCAGAAAATGTTTAAAATGCTAATAGAAACTCTGACCAACAGCAACCGCAAAAAATTTATGGTATGGCACGTGATTCAGCATTAAAGTTATTCTTAATTTAAAAAAAAAAAGTATAGCAGTGTGACAACAAAACATTGAACAATGAAAACCTTTGGCTTTGTACAATAAGTTGTTAAAACAGGAGAGGGGCCAAGATGAGGGGAACAGAGAATTATGTGATGCAGGTTGCTGAAGAATGGGACATTAGAACAAGAAACTAAAAATTCCATAATCKCCCTATATTGCATACTCCTGTGCTTTATAATTATAGACTGACCATGTGGCCTTTTATTGCCAAATACAATTCATTGAGTTTGGGATTCCTCCCCAAGCTTGGCATTTTTCCAGCTGCTGACATGCTCTGCAGTGAGAGGTGGCATAGAGAGGGCATTTCTTTGTCCCCAATTCAATTCATAAGATATGTRCTAGAGGACTTTTTTCAGGTCATGATATATCTCTCTGATTCAATGGCAACTGACAGCTTCCACAAGGAGAATTGTAGGAATGGTTTTCTGGCTTTCTAGAGTAAACCATTCCTGAACAGTGCTTTTCATCAGCTATTTTATTAACAGATGGCTACCATTTATATAATGGGGCTCAGGGCCACAGAGGGGAGGAATAAGTTGACAAGCATTACTGATGACAAACCAAGCTTGTTTCCCTTTCAACAATTTTATTCAAATTGTTGTAGATCTTTTCTCYCTAGAAATGGCTATAACTGATAATGAAATACACTTTGATCATACTTAAGTTAAAATATGCATTGTCGAGTAGCCTGGAGATTACACTTGCTCATATTCAAAAATTATATTAAACTAATGATTGCTCATTACAGAAATAATCACACGAAGGTATAAACAAACAGAACTATGCAGGCATAACAACATGGTAGTATTTTAATATTTTATTAAATGCAAATTGCATAGATACAAACATAGCAACCCTTATTTCATTACCATTGTTCTGTAATTTTGGTACTAAATATATTCCAAGTAGTGCTGTTACATTAAAGCCCATTTACAAAACGTTGGCTATTTTACCAGCTTGCTGCTGCTTTTAGTTTCTCAACTACTGCTTATTGGAACAATTAAAAATGGGCCTTAATTGAAACTTTCAAATTCGATACCATGAGTTTRTTTAGTTCTAACTGATTTTAACTTAAAAAAAAAGTTTAATTTGATACTTAACTTTTTATCAGATAAATACATCAATGTACAAGATGTACCTGAAGGATGTCTTGGGTTCTCAGATTTCAGTTGGATTAGACAGAAGAATATTGCAAGAACTCTATTGTAGAAAGCCTAGAGATCAATTGTACAGTTTTAGAGACCTAAAGCAACAGCACTAGGCATCCTCCACACCTATGCAAAGAGATGTTGGGAAATGTGCAGAATATCAAGAGCTGCTGAGAAAACTCATTTGCCCAAATCCTCAATTTCTCCTTGCAGTGTTAAACATAAGGTCCTCTGCYCAGAAAAATTTTCAAGATTATCTGAAATGATTGGTGACAAATAATTTGTGGGAAGCCAAATTGCTCCAGCTTACTCATTCAGTTATAATTAGAAACTGTCAAGAGTAGCCTCTGGACAGTTCACTTGTCCCTCAGCTAAAGGTTTTGTAAGAAGCTGCAGAGCTGTGGCGTGTCTTCCCCAAGCCATGGTGGTGATGTCACCACATATTGGCTCCATTAGGATTTAATTAACGATTGACATCCCTTAACATATCAGCCTGTGAAAATGGAACTCCAAAATATCCCCTTTAAGATTATAACCTCACAGCTGATTTTCAAAGGTCACAGATTTTTTAAAAATCAATATACCTTGCAAAGCAGCATAAGTTTAGTATCTTGAGAGAAGAACCCAGAATAGTAACCTTTAGAAATCAGATATGAGTCAAGAATTAGCCCATGAGTCAGCAAATCAGACACTGAAAGTGATGCATTTTCTAAAGCAGAGCTCTGGAGAAGGTAGTGTGTGATCCTGMACAGGCTTTGAACACACACAGCTTTCACTGCCTTAAAGAAGAATCTTTGCTAAAGAAGATTTGAAGTAAAATACTCTAATAAACACAATGCTGAAGAACYGAGTCCCTCAGCAGTCCAGAAAGGAATATTGTAACCCCTGAAGATTTTAAATCTCATTTATATGGTGAAAGTGAGGTAGGAGGCCCTGAAGCCCTAATCAGATGTATTAAAACTGAAAGAAAATATCAGACATGGGAAATGAGTGTAATTAAAATTTTAACACATACAAACACAACAACTCCAACATTACTAGATGGAAATCAAACAACAGTATTTGGTGTTAAGGGACTGAATAATAAGCCACCCTTTAATCACCCCCATCTGTTTTTGTAAGTGCATACTTTGCAAAGTGTTATATTAATTCCAGGCATTAGAGAGTTAAGTATCCCACAGAGGATGCAAGACTCGCTGGCCTTACACCAGAAGTAAAACACTCAACATTAATAAAAAAATAAATTTAGTACAACGATCTTTTTTTTTAATTGCTTTCATTATTCATCAGAAGGCAACAGACTGGGAGAGAATGCACGAAAAAAATTTTCTTTCCTTAAAAATGATATTTTAGGTTTCTTCTTTCAAAAGCTTTTCTAAAATCTGTTTTTTATAAGTTTGACTTAATTTCATCAGCTCTCAGAAATAAAAATCGTTACTATTAACAAAATAAGGAAGTCAAAGCAGCACTTGAAAGAGCTTATCTTCTGCATTTACTCCCAAGTGCACAACAGCTGCCACTTATAACATTTTCTAGACCAAAATGTTTCCCAGTTCCTCTGCAATAGGCTGGCAACTTTAAGGTCAAGTTGTTTCTCATCGTCTCTTCTTACTACCATATTTCTGGCACAAACTTTAACGCTCTCCCACATAACAGCTTAAAGTGTCTTTTCTTGGCATCCCTTTGGAAGTACAGCTATAGGAGCAGCAGGTATCAGGCAGTGGAGTTGTATTTTGCAGTTGGATTGTAGAAAGCTCAAGGTACAACAGGGTGCACCTTTCTCCATTTATTTATTTATTTATCCCCTCCCATTGCTACGTATACTGCTCCCACTTGGCTCATGATGACAGARTATTCCATTTTCTCAGTCCTAATGCTCCATTTTCCCACAGAGACACAAGACGCTCTTGAGTTCACATGAACAAGTATTTTTTCTTAATTCAGTTGTAAAATTTACATGTGGTATAAGAGCTGAGAAAAAGAGAAGTTAAAATGTAGAGAATTTGCTACACAAACATATTTGTCATAGAAATTTCTTTGGTCCTTTCCAAGTTCCAGCCTCAAATTCTCCTGATAGAGCCATCTCTTTACCATGTCAACACATCTATCGGCTTTCCACAGATCTGATGGATCTTCATCCTATTCTGTACTGCTTTAAGAAACCTTGCTGGGAAGAAAATGTTTGCTTTGGAGTCAGGTTTAGTCTTGCAACCTCCTAGTGCTTTCCTCTTTACATTTGATTCAAAAAGCAGTCAACAAAAACCACCAGCATTGCTCGACTTTAATGACTATTTACTACTGAACAGTGGAAATAAAAAACTCTCTTGCTGTTATTACAGCCTCAGATCCCACACAGGCTGTTTTACATGATCTGCCAGCACCAATAGGGTTATGTGATAATTCTTCAATCTTACAACTTTCTGCATTTCTTTTACTAAGCAACAAATTTTCTGATAATATCTGTCAGCCAAACTCCTTGATTTCCACAGGACTGCACTTGACAGATTGCCACATACCCACTACTTTAGACCAAGTAAGAAAAATGGCTTTTCAGTGCTGGCATCCAGTCTCCTTTTCTGACTGAGAACAGAATGAGCACTTTTAGCTCTAGTTGATATCCCTGGCCAAGTGTCATCAATCCACTCTAACAGAAGTTCCTTTCAAGTCTTCTGGATGTTTAAGGAACAGAAAGAAACTTTCTTATTATCTTCCTCTTTCTCCTCAACCGCAATCTCAASTTTGAGGCAATAAACAGCACTGAAAAGTATCTTTACACCCAGGAGGGAGTAGTTTAGTTGCCTTTTTTCTTTTATATCACAACCACCATTGTTAGAAACTCCATGATTAATTAGCAGAAAGTTTTTCAAGTTGCAAAAAGGCATTTGAATACTGCTAAAAATTTATATATGCTATTCTCCTTTTTTTGACAAAACCCGCAGTGGAGGAAAAAACCCCCACCATTTAGGCTTAGTTTGCAGCCTACCTAGATTCAAAATCCACATTTTTTTCCCCTAACAAATTACAACACTGTTTCAGGATCATCTTTATATTTTTCCGGTAGCACTGCTTGCAGAGRTAGCTAGGATCCTGACACTCTGATTTGAATTTGGTAGATCTCAACAGTTTGGGTACATAGTATGACTCATTTATATTTCCACTATGCTTTACATAAACTCTGTATAAKCTTCAAAATAAGCCACAGATGATGATCTGTACTGCAACAATACAGCCCAGGGGTTCCAACAGAAAAAATACCAGCTCTCATGAAGTTTGCAAGTTTTGCCAAACATCCATGGGTATTTGAGTCTTCTGTGGACCCAAAGAAAATACTGTGAGTGAATATCCACCCATAATTCAGATGCATATTATTCCCCTCAGATGCAGAATTCTAAAAATTAAATTGTGATCAAAAGACTCGGAAATAGGTAATGGGAGAGAACAGGAAATTCAAATTCAAATACAGGCTGGGTGGAGAATGGATTTAGAACAGCCCTGAGATGAAACACYTGAGGATTCTAGCAGCTGAGAGGCTGGACATGAGTCAATAAYGAGTTCTCAGCCCAGAGAGTCCAACTGTGTCCTGGACTGCACAACAAGCAGCAGGTCCAGGGAGGGGATTCTGCCCCTCTACTCTGTTCTCATGAGACCCCACCTGCAGTCCTGCATCCAGATCTGGGGTCCTCAGCTCAGGAAGGGCATGGATCTGCTGGAACAACTCCAGAGGAGGCCACCARTCACCTCTGCTATGGAGACAGGCTGGGAGATGTGATTGTTCAGCCTGGAGTAGAAAATACTCTGGGGAAATCTCAGAGCACCTTCCAGTACCTAAAGGAACTGCAGGAGAGCTGGTGAGGGATATTTTACAAGGGCATGGAGCAATAGCCAAAAAGGAATGACTTTAAATCAAAACAAGGTAGATTTAGGTTAGATATGAGGAAGAAATTCTTTACTCTTAGGGTGGGGAGGCCCTGGCACAGGTTGCCCAGAGAAGCTGTGGCTGCCCCATCCTTGGTAGTGTCCAAGACCAGGTTGGATGAGGCTCTGAGCACCCTGGGATAGTGGAAGCTGTCCCTGTCCAGGGCATGGGGGTGGGCACTAGGTGATCTTTAGGGTCCCTTCCAACCCAAACTATTCTATGATTCTATTCCAGTAGCAGTTTAATGGCATATTTATTTAATGAGACACACAACACTGCTGCCTTAACCCATCCACTGGGATCAACACTGCTCCCAGCCGGGCTCCACCACGTTATCCTGCAGTGCATAGCCCTGTCCTTGTGATTCACCTGTTTCCTCCAGCCTATTTTCATTATCACATAAATCTTGCACTCTAAAATGCTATCTTTATGCAAATTTCAAGCATGCAATTCATGGGTTTTTTGCTTCTTTAAGAAAACTGTAGCAGATAGTCAAAGAGCTTAGGACACCTGAAGATAATCAGGCTCTTTGGAAAAGGCTATGGATACTTGGAAAAAGTAAATTAAAAAACCAAAGATGACACCATATAGCTAGAAATGAAGGCCTCTTGTATTATGAGACACATTGATGAATAAAAGTTCTGAATTCAGTACTAACTCTAGCTTCTAATATAAACCCATAACCATGAAGTAACAGGGAGCACTTTACAGACAGTCACAACACACTCCAAATGAAATTGCCTTGGACACTCTGAAGTCCCATACATGGACTCCAAAGCCAAATCTCTGAAATTCTGAGAAAGCCAAGAGTTAAATGGTAAAATTATTGAAAATATTTTTGAATAATAGTACATTTCCTCCACTAATATAATGTATCACTCAACCATTTCATTGTGATCCCCATGTCATGCTCCTCCTTTCAAGAGCACTTGGTCATTAAAAACTGGTTTGTCTGGCCACCACTATTAACTCACTACCTGTGACCAAGAAACCCAGCAAAGCACATGCTAATTTTGTTTTTGGAAGGAGGAAATAGAAAACTTATCATTTTTATACAAGGCAAGCATTCAAGTATAGAAGGAATAACTTGTCTAGTACTAGTCTGTTGTCAAGCTACAGAAATTTTGAACTAATGAAAAATTTCAACCTAATTAGGAAATTACTCTCACTCTTTGAAGCTGCAGACAATTGTTTCAAATGAAATGGGGAATGAGCTATATAATAGTCACCATTTCTACACTCAACATCTGTTTCAAAGCCTTAATTTCTTCTTATTTATACAAGAAGAGAATAAAATACTCACTGTCTCAACAAATAACATCTGCTGCAAGTTTTAGTACACAAAGCAATTGTGGAAACTTTCAGCAATTCATTCAGATGGGATAGTTGAATGGGCAGTAAGAATGGGCTGTTCTACTCCAAAATAAACACTTCAGTAGTACAATATTCTGTAAATCAGAGATTACAGACTTCTCATGCTACTTGTGGGAACTATTGATTCTAATCAATATCTTCTTTATTTTCTTAACATGTGATATAAAAAGTCCATTATGAAACTAGAGTGCAAATATCGTGTTTTAGGCTGCCATAGCCCACCATCTTTTGATGTCTTATTTACTATTCAATACCATGATGTAACTTTGTACTTCAGACAATAATCCCAAACAGCCTTCACAAGCGAAAGGTATATAATTCATAACAATAATACATGAGAAAAATTTTAGCTGCAGATTTGGTAAATAGGAGTTGATTCATGGCAGCTTGGACACTAAAAACCTATACACAGGTTAATATGACTCTTGTCTTTCTAATTGTCAAGATAAAGAACATTTTCCTTTCTGTGAAATTCTCTGGCCATGAAGCATGAACATTTGAGATAACTCAAAACACATCAGTTTTACGGCTTTTACATTCCCTTTTCCAAGAATCCTGATTTGTATCCCACATATATCACTGATGTTATTTCCCCYCTCTAGATTTTTATCTGGCTGAAGTGATGTAAGTAGAAGAGATTGCATTAGTTGTGCTGGCATGTCTGAGTAGGAACCAAACATTTCCATAGCAACTTAATACTGCTACACTGCCTTGGTAACCAATTTAAGATAATTATTTATGATGTTTACCTGCACTAATGTTCCAGGGCTGGATATTTTAGGAGACTATCATTCTTAAAGATATTTGCTTGCTTCAGGAATAAATCAGTTTATGAATAGGCACATTTTATAGTTTTGTGTAAGATCTAATAAAACCTCTTCCCAAATACACATTTTGGTGTCTTCAGTCTGTAAATGTCCTCAAACTGACTAAAACCATCAAGAAACCAAAACCAAGCTGTCAAGCAGGACAAGTTTGTAAGGAGGAGAAGAAAAAAAGATAAACCATTTTTGTTAATAACCAAGATTTAAAGGAATTAAAAACTAATTTTATTTTCACACGACACTTCCATTTGAGATTATTTTCCTTGCTCAAAAACCTGATTCAAAAATCTTGAGACTCTGATTCAATTCATCTTAACTGCATAAGGCACATCTAACTTTTAATCAGAGGTAATAAATTAATCAACTCAGTAGATTTAATTGTTTTGAACCTCAAACCTATTTTTCTAGTGGCTGCATTCAAGACAACTTCAACTTATTACCATACCACCGATTAAATTTTAAATAGA
Source organism: Parotia lawesii (assembly GCA_003713295.1). Lineage (NCBI taxonomy): Eukaryota > Metazoa > Chordata > Aves > Passeriformes > Paradisaeidae > Parotia > Parotia lawesii. Next base: position 2,085,186 of record RAHM01000079.1, on the reverse strand, counting down.
AATTACAGGCTCTTCCTCTTCATATTCCATGATAGCAGTTGTTTGGATTTTTTATTTTAAAAATACTTTCCTCTTAAAAAGGAAGCAGAAAATTATTAGGCCTTATTTAACTTCAAGTATTCTGCTTCTTTGGGTTTGAATTGTAAGTGCACTAACAAAAAAACAATGCACAAACCAAATGCATGACATGCATAAGGCAATTTAATACATTATGTGACTGCAAGAGCAGGAACTGTGCTAATAAGCGCTTCTAAGGCTATTAAAAATAGTTTTAAAAAAACYCTTTTTATCATAGAAATGTAGAATGGTTAGGGTTGGAAGGGAACTTAATTGTTTAGGTCCAATCACCCTGCTAAGGCCAGAGATGCAACTCACTAGTTCAAGCTGCTCAGGGCCCATCCAAACTGGTCTTGAACAYGTCCAGAAACGCGGCATCTACCTTTTTTGATAAGGGAGAAAGTGTCCTATTGAYTTAGTTTTAAGGTTACAAAAAATTAGTATGAAATTTAACTGCTATTAACTAGTAGTTGGACAGGTCTCATTTTTCTTATAGTTCAGTGTTATCTGTCTGCATTAAAGTACTTGAGAGACAGCGAGCACATACGTTCATAACTGCAGACATTCAGTGTCTCGAAAAGCGCCAGAAAAGCACCACTGTGCCAAGATAGCAATCACTTAATGACATCGATTTCTTGTAAAACATTCCACACTAGGGAAAYAGCAGTTATTTTTTTTCACTGTCTGTTGAAAGCGGGGAACAGAGGTCTCAGAAAGAGTGGTGAAAGCAAAAGAATTTGATACCTAAAGTTCTAGTCTAAAGGTACATTGTAGACATTGTAATTGTGTAGTCCTTTTTGTGTGATCAAAGGCTGAGCCACCAGTTCAATACAAGGATATCCAGCAATAAGCAATGTGGCAGCTTTTCAACTTTTGAAAGAGCAGATTCAAAGTTTGATGGCAAGCTCTCTGAAAGTTAGCTGCCTGGCAGAGCTCTCTGAAATAAGAGAGAGGAATGCTGGAAAGAGGAGTCTTCTTTAAGCTGGTCCTTGGAAGTGCCTGCAGTGGCAGGAGGATAGACAAATACGTGAGGAACAGACAGACATGGAGTGAAAGATAAAGAAGCAGAACCATAACAGTGCAAAGTCTCAAAGGCAGGAATCAGGAATATGATTTAAGGATGAATGAAGAATTTCTGATAAATTGTTTAATCCAAAACTCATTGAGGACAATGCAAAGACTTTGAAAATGGTTTGACATGAGGCTTGTAATCTTAAATGACTGCATTTAGAATCACTGCTTGACCAGCATATCAAAACCCAGCGAGCACTCCTGAAAAAGTGACTTCATAAAACCTCTTCTAAGACGAAGATGCCACTGCTGCTTTGAAGATACAGTCATTAAAGGATGAAGCRTGTGAACAGTCAGTATGACTTCTCTGAAGTTTAACTATAATCTCCTTATTATTTCTTACTGAGTTTTTGAAATCTTCTCTGTTGAAAACAGAAAGCAAAACTGAGGCAAACAGCTTAATCTAGAAATTACCTGTAGACTAACTTTAGACTCAGCTCTTTTTTGTGTGCGTGTACAGGCATGATTGTGCCCAATTCTAACAGCATCTAAGCTTTTTACTGTTGCATTTACCTGAACAAACACTGAAATGCAGTGTARTTTTCCTACCTTGCATTAGCTATTTGTTACCGCTGCTTGTCACGCAGTGAAAAAGGCACATTTACTTTTGAAATTTCATTATTCGGTTAAGAACAGCTGGGAGATGTTCCTGTAAGGGAAAAAAAATCTGTATCACAGGCTAAATTTTTTTAAACAAATATCTTTTTTGAAGCAAAGTGATGTTTTTGTGATTAAGAAAAAAGTCAACGACACTAACAAAAAAAAGTTCTGTATGAGTCAATTCTGAAGCAAACCCAAATACGTACATAAGTCCATTCAAATACACTCATGCACAATGACTTTTGACATAGATATTAGACACTGAATGAGGCATTCTTGTCAGTGCAGAAAAYTCATCCTTGTTTCTATGGAATGGTTCTGAACAGAAGCAAGGATGAAAAGTGATGTGTTTGTATTAACAACTGACATTCAATTTTAGCAATCTCTGCTCTCCCTATAAGAGCCTAAAAGGAGACAGGGTATGTGCTCTAAAGTACAGCCAATGTCCTGCAGTGTTTTTTGGGGTTTTTTTACTTTTATTCTGAATAATCATGTAAAACAAGACTGCAATGTTTGAGGAATGACAAGTAAAAAAAATACAGTTTAAGAGTATGAGGCACCAGTAGAGAAAGGATACTTGTAGAAGAGTTATCCACCTTGAATATATGGAAGACAAGAAAATACAGCACAGTTCTCAGAGATGTTTTGCCTGGCTATAGACTGGACAGTCCAGACCAAGATCATTTCCAAGGGGACACATTTTATACTGTCTCATTGTGCTTTACTCTACAAATGAATACAATCCAATCACTGAGCAGTTCCAGGAATGATGCCAACCTTTTATGAAGAAGTGTATCAGTCAATCATTCAGTCCCACAGAATGGGCACTCATTTTATATATTTAATGACCTAATAGGAGCCAGATTGTTCATGTATTTACCAGTCCAAATAGAAGTCAATGCCTGGGAGTAAAAGAAATAAAAGGCCCCAAACCGATTTCAGTGAAAAAATTATTAAGCAGGGCAGGAAATTCAAGGCATGACCCAGCTAAAACTAAATTATAACATTTCACATATTTCTTTGTACGAYTAACTGCGCTGGGGTTTGGGGTCTTTGGGGTATTTTTATTAGTTGGCTTTATGGTTTTCTTTGGTTTTGTCTTCTCTGCAGGCTTCTTTTTGTTTGTTTGTGTTATTTGTTTAATGCAGGAATTATGGAATAGTGTTTGTTCTTTCTTTGTATAGAACAAGCTACAAAGATCTATATTCATTCTTTCTCCTGGTGCCTCAAAGATTTCTCTGCTTTGATATCACTTCCAAACTTACGCTTTGCTAGTCAAAGAATTGCCTGTGAAAGTACTAAACACTCCTAAAACATGTTAAATGCTTTGGTAAAYGGCTTGATGGAACCACAGCCCTGATCCTGTGGATCAAAGCTTGTGAGCCCTAAAGGCAGCAAAGCTCCCCCTGCATTTGTAATACATCAACACAAACAGAATTATCAGCACAGAATCTACTGGGAAGAAGCAGAATTGAAACTACTCAAACTCAAGTTTTGGAAGAGATGTAGGAAAATACCTACAAGCCTTGCTCAGAGCCTCACATGGGAAAATGTTTAGCACAACAAATTAATGAGTCCAAAACAAGTCACACACATCAGCACGGATGCAGCTGGAATCATCAGGTGTCAAATCACTACGTCATTCCTCGTAATTTAAAACACTTGAGTTCTTCCCTGACAGCCAAAAGCTACAGTGGTCACCTATAGCAAAGGCTGTCTTTCAACTTTCTGCCAGAAATCATTACTGAAGTGAAGAAAGGGGGACACCTAGGGTCGTGTTTAATGAAGGACAGCAACGAGAAGAGGTTGTTCTGTTGAATACTGAAAATTCCCCATAAAACCCATGAAAGGATTGCTTATAGCTAATTAATGTGTACTGCCTGGATATTAATTACTACTTCTTTCATCTGATCATGGAGGTAAAATGACTAATCCTTATAGTGATAGGTGGACAAGAGCAGCCAAAGTGAACGGAGAACACAAAAGGTTTCCTATGCAAAAATGACAATCATCTTCCTACAAAGGAAACAAAAATATTCAAAGTCAGAACAAGCTTTAAGACCTTGTACTCTTATATGTCAAATTGCTGCATCTCTTACTTCAGTAAACCAATTGTGCAAAGACCAAGGCATTACTAAGGTAAYAAAATCAAAGCGTGAAAATTCCACAAGGGGAAGCTATATATTCGTACCATCACCCCATTCCAAGATAAACATTACAAGCTACATTGATGTGCAACAATGATGTACTCTGACTACAGTGTCACACTACATAAACAGATGCTTTTCCAGTGGCAGATTCAATGGTTTTGACTGAGCAACTGATTTCAGGCACACACAAGCAGAAAAGAGAATAATGAAGTTTGTCCAATTCTTTATGRCAGGGGTGAAAAATACATAGATGTTTTTTGCACTCACATTTGGCTAGTAGAAACTATGTATTCCTCCATGGACCAAAGAAACCCTGAAACAAACAAGCAAAACAAACCCCTAAAACAAAAACCCTGCATACATAAATAGCCTAAAACTCTGTCTGCTGTGGCATTTATTCTGTACCAGCTACAACATCAAATTTACAGTGTAAGTCCATAGGCAGGAACTGAAAAGAAATAATAGCCAGCTTTTGAATCTGATCTCACATTTCTCAGCTTTACAAGGAAAAAAAGACTCAATATTTATTATCTCCCAAACCCTTAACAAGAATGTGAGTATTACCACATTTCCATTCCTTAAATTATCATCTTATTAGCCAGGAACCATCATTATTTACACTACAGAAGCAGCAGTTTCCCAAAATCCTTATTTGGGTCTGTGCTAAAATGCTCCATCATCACAGAATTCACATCCTGAAAAAAAAAAAACAAAACAGGAAAAGAGACCCACACTGCTGAAGCTCCAAATCTCCTAAAAAATCCATCTGTGTTAAACTTTACTTGTTGGAACAGTCCCATTGAAAAAGAATAAGTCTGCATTTCTGCATAAAATTAACCACTTCCCTAAATATTTTCAGGGCTGATAAAGTCACATTCTTCAGTGTTCACAGTTTCATTGTTTGCATTAAGATCCAAGGAAAAGGAGCATGGAACACAACTCAGAAGTGGAATAACAGACCCAAATTTAGAGCAAACACAAACAAAGGATCTGATTCCATCATTTAAATATTTGATCATCTTATTAGGACAAGGTAATATCAGCACTATTCACTGTAAGCCATCCAAGGAGACAAAGATTCCCTTGAGTCTCCATCAAGACAAAGTCTAATGCAGTTAATTATATTATTTGTTATACTGCAGAAGTGCTAYATTTTCCTTTACATTCTTTATTTATAATTAGCAAGAAAATAAACTTTTGCAAATTCTGATTCCTTCCTTGACACGCATGTTCTGTTTCTGTAACCCCTTGAATAAGGGCCCTGTTGCTTTCAAGGTTATGGCTGCTAAAACCAGAAGGGTCTGAAATTCTCCTTCTTTCAGCTAAAATCTAATTGAAAAATAAGTTATTATCTRGAAAAGAAAACTTGAGATTTCTTAGTGGTTTTTCTTTTAATTTCTCATAGTCCTGAAAGAATCTCTAAACTATTGATCAAAGGGTTCACCTGTGTTGAGGAAGCTTTCCTGTTTGGCCATCCAGGTGCTTCTCCTGGTGCCACATTCACACCACCCCRACTGTCACTGCCAGGACCAAAGTCCCTTCGCAGTGGTGGCTAAAGTGACCCTACAGGTCCCCATGGGACCCCTCCACACCTCACACTCACAGCCAGACCAGGTTTCCCTACTAGATCCACCCCGGGTTTCCCACAGCAGAGTCTCAGACCTCTGGATCCTTTAAGTAATTTTACTCAGGGGAGCCACGTTTAGATCCCAGCCCGGGTTAACCTTGTGTTCGTCAGGCAGGTTTCACCCCATGAGCCATTGGCTGATTTGGGAACAGCTCCTCTCTGACTCTTCAGCTGGGTGATTTGGCTTCATATGAATGAACATTAATTGCAGCAGAGACAGAGTTTTTCCATAGCCCGCATGAACACTACAACCACTGAGCCRTAAAATCGGTGCTTCTTTGCTGCTCTCTAACACAACAGATATTTAACCATTCAAATAGTGAATTAAAGAAATCAAGACACAAAAGAGGAACCATCTCAGTATCCCAGTAATTAGGTCTTTGACTGAGAACAATCAGCACCTGACAATGATGGAGATCTACAGTTTTCTCTCTTAGAGCAGCAGAACAAATGATTCAAAGCAACACCCCAGCTCTGGTCACACACCAAATACCACTGAGTACTCCGTACCAAAGAAGGTGCCATTCCTCAGCTCCCTTCTAGCCTGTATTGAAACAGACCTTTAGCTCTTGCAACAGATGAACTACAAAGGAGCCAGGACAATAATCTCATCTAAAAACTGGCTCCTAGATAGTCTAGTTTAATTTCCCTGCACTGAATTTCATAAGAGCAATTGGAAAACGGCTTTCAGAAACAACTCTTGCCTTTCGCATCTTTGCAATGATGCRGAACATATTTATATTTGTGAAATTTCTTTTTCCTTCAATCTGATAAATATTCCATAATAGAATTTAAAAAGGACCAAGCTTTAAGCTCAGAATTACACGGCATTTAGAAGCAAAAGAACGCATCCAAAGAATCAAAGAATGTATGGAATGACAYACTCATTTATGCTTGCTTTCTTATAGGAGAGGATTCTTCATTTAGATATGCTGCATGAAAAATAGATCTTCTGCTCCTAGTAAAATTAAATGTTACTGATGCATGCATTTTTCCTGAAGTCTATTTTTGACAGACATCTATTACATTGAATCATTCTGGTTTTTATCAAGCTCTGCACAACTAAATGTTGACAATAGAAGGAATATTTTTGATAAATATTTTTAGCCAAGACTASACTGTGGGGGCAGAAATCACTCAATCATTAAATGAATCCAGTTAACCTCATACAGTTGCTCTAGTTCTTTGAAAATTATTAACATAAGACATCAGGAAGGCTGTGTAAGTGAATAAGTCTATGTAGCAAACCTGRTTTATTATTTCATGGTAAGTATCACATTACAATATGTACTGGCTGCACAGAATTAATGAAATATGAAAATAAAATCCACATTTAACCTTGGAAAAAACCATGAAGTTCACTGACCTGTCCCTGCAGGCAACCACCACATTGGGGTAGGCTGYTTTTCCTGCTTTCAACAGCTGGTCAAGCCTGATCTAAATTAAAGAGGAATTTGAAACACAGAGGAATTATTTATTTACAGTAAGGAATGTGAATGCTGTACCAATGCTTTCAACTAAATAGCAGCATCAACCCAGAAGTGCCAGCTACAGATTTAAATAAGTGCATTTAATGGAAAAAATGTTATTTCTCTGAACCACACTTATGTTGAGTTAACTAGCACCTATCTCCACATATACATTACCACTAACTGTCCACACATGAACCAAAAACTGGAACTATATTTACAGTTACACACATTAATGCAATAAAAGAAGGTATGAGTCAAATAAAAGTGAAATAACTTCAATGCAGCTGCCAGACATCCAGGTAACTCTGGTTGCTTGTACAAAAAAACTGAACAAGAAAGTAATGGGTCTTGTATTTTTTCCCTTACTTTCCAGCCTGAATTTACCAAGCTTCCAAACCACATGGAGGTTTAAATTTCAGCAGAAATCTTGAATGGTGCAAAATGCAAAACCCTGAAGTCACTAAAATGCTTTGAAAGAATTTCTTCCCAAATCTGATATTAAAATATGTATTCACTATATAAATACCACGTAYGCAAAGATGTCAGACTGTTTAATGAAAAGGGCAACAGCCCATGGAGAAGGGGAAATAGATGTCTTCACAGAAAGGTTACAAAGCAAGCCATTTCCAGAGAACCCATTTATTTGCTGGAACAAACAAACAGAATTCTTATGACTGCCAGATATTGTGTTTTCAGATTCATACCAAAATCAGACTCCACCTAACTGGTATGTTTTGCACAGCCTTCTGAAATAAGACCTTTAGAACTGCAACCAAAGCCCATAAGATTTTCAAGCGTGCTCATTGCTTGTTCTGCCCCCTGAGCCATAAAATTCCTCAGTCTTTTTGTGCTATCACAGAACTCGTGCATCGTTCCACTCCAGTGAGACGCTAACTGGAATCCAGCCCATCACTACCAGCAAAAGCGATAGGCCACAAAACCACTCCAATATTTAGAAATTCGTTTGTGTCATTACTATTCACGAATGCRACAAAGCAGTTAAAAAATGAAATTAAAATATAAAGTGCCAGAGAACAGTAGCCCAAACAACTTTAGCTTTCTTTGACTGGCAATTATAATGCGGACAATCCATGCAAGCACTGCCTTTGGCAGCATTACAGAGGAACTCTTTAAAAGCATTAAATGGCTTAAGAGACAAGAGACRGCAAAGAGGCAGGAGGCACTGGAAAGCAAGAGCATGTTCCTCATAAAATAATGTCAGTTCCATCTGAAAAACAACTCTGCATGAGCTCACCCACACAACAATTTGCACCTCAGCAAAAGGCAGCTTGCATAAATAGGAGTGACTATAGCTTATCTGGGCAGAGGTAATGTATATTTAGCCATGAGCATTTAAAAGTAACTCACATTTGATTTTGCTCASATCAACACTTAGCATGTGAAGAACCTTGTTCAAAGCAGTATTTGCAGGAAGAAAAAAATAGAGACTCTCTCTTTGCTGCCTTCCACATGCAAGGAGCTGTACCCCATTCACAACTCTCCCATTCACTGGGTGTAGAGATTGTGGGCACAATATCTGCCAGAAGATAAATCCAGAGCAAGTGCTCACAAAAAATAGTGATGTAGAAAAACATCTTGGAACTGGTGTCCCTCTTCCTACACAAGATTGTTTTTGGTGTTGGAGCAGTGGGGTTTAATAGCTGTAAGATTCCTTCCACCCTGAAGGTTTGTTTGGGTTTTTTTCCCTCTTTCACTGTTGTACAAATATACTATATTCTTTGACGCTGTTGCACCAGGGACAGCAAGAAACRACATATGCTCRATCCRGGAAGAAATTGAATTATTTATTAATTTACAGACTCATTTATATATCTTAGTTCGCTTGAATGGCATAAGGTTATTGGTCCTTGACCACCCACCTCTTTGAATGATTGGTTAAACCCTACAACACCCATTTCAAAATATTTCTTCAGTCAGTACCACAACAATACTGCATAACAGTCTTGCACCTGCAAGATAAAGGGATTGGTTTACAAAAACCTCTGTTTTCGGCCAACATCCATGTGAAAGCAAGGACTTTCACATGGATGCTGGCAGAAAGCTGGAAAATCTCCCCGYGACCAAGCCTTCAGCATCCACAATTCTTTTTATTTATTATTTTATTTTCTAGTGTCAACATGATATTTCTTCATAAACAACATTTATTTTCAAAGAAAAGTAGAAAAACTTACAAGTTCTCTAAATTCTTAGTTGACAGGTGGTGAAAGATCAAAACCCATTCCACACTGGCTTGCCAGAGATGGATATATGACTATTTTTGCCCAAAGACAGCAACATGTRAAGTAACAAGAAATAGAAGAAAAACAGGCATCTTGATCCCTCTACAGCCTCAGTATTTCAAGTCAGAGTAAGAATGGACCTCTTGGATCATTCCCCATGGTGAGAGAAAGCATTAAAATGGAATTAAACACCTGGTAAAGAGCACGTCTCCGTTGGTTGTTTCACGCATGCTTAGGCACCAGATCACTTTCTCACCTCCCAATTATTTAAACCTATTACTTGGAGTGAAGCCACAAAATTGAATGATCTAAAAGGCCCCCAAAGAGATTTTACTAAAGAAGAATAGAACCACAAGTCAAACACCAACATACTTTGTATAGAAAAGTACAGAAGTGCTGAGATCRAGCCCGCTGTCTAAATTCTATTATAATTATTATTGATTCTTAATCACTCCTTCCCTCGCAACAACTCAAGAATACTATTTAAGACGTATCCCTACACCAGGAAATTTTAAGAGATACTRTGCTGTTAATTATTCTGATATCTTTCTTTTCCTTTGGTTCAAATATATGAAGAATCAACATGTTTGCATATGCATTTCRGAAGACAAATTCAACTGGCTTAACTTGAAAGCATGAGGAAGATTAATACTTGAAAAATTACATGTAAYGGTTATAACTTTCTCAGAAGACATGCTTCTTTTTCAGCTTAAGGACTACTTTTTTATRAAAGGAAGTTTGGTCTTGAAGCTAAATTTTGCAGAGTGATTTTATAAACGTGGCACATCCTAGGCAGAATTAATGTCTTGCATTTCACCAAGATGATGTTTGCAATAATCTTCCTCTGAGATGTCAGGAATCAGGCATATCATTTACCCTCTTCATATGGAAACTTAATTGATTTCTATTAGCTTGATATCATTATTCATAAAACTTTATCAATGCCATCCCAGTCAATACCAAAGTCAGGATTAAGAAACCTCTCAAACTTTCTTGTAAGCAGTTAAAAACAACCAAAAAATTCATTTTAGATGTGAGCTTAACATCTGAAGCACCTACTAGTTTTTCCCTAGATAATTGTTTAATCACATGGCTATAAATAGACACAAATAAACAAGCTCCAGAATTTAACAAAGACAGGAGATTTTACTTATCTCAGATTCTTCCAACCCCCCCCCCCCCAGAACTCGTTTGTTTCATCATATTTCTATTGCACTCAATGCAACCATTAGGGAGGCAGTAGAATGGGAGGGGGGTCCTGATAGAACAGCCTTGGATCTTTTATTTTTCTTGGCCCAAACTGGTTTTTATTTTTCTTGTCCCAAACTGGTTTTATCTAATAYGAGCATGCTTAATGTCCACTCTCAAAAAAGCTGTCCCATGTCTATTATATTTCTTTCAGATCCTTGACCTGATCACMATCAAGGACACAAGTTTCTTGTTGTTGTAAGACATGAACACAATTCTGCATCCACAAGAAGTTAGGAAGGTGATAATACTCAGAAGGAGCTGAATCCTAAATATCTTTGATCGGCTATGCCTGTTTCAGTAAATGTTTGCAGATGGGGAAACAGGAAAATTACTACACCAAAAGAACAAAAGGAATAATGTATGAGTCTCACCTGGGATACGCATTAGAAAAGAATATTCATAAGTTTGTCACCTTTTCTGAAATATTTCAGAAGGGCAGTAGATCAGCAGGGGTATTTTTAAAATATTCATGTTGACTGCTCACTCCACACTGCTGAGACAAAATCCTCCCTTGCAAGGTAGTATGAAAACTATTCAGGAAGTGGATGAGAAAATCCCTAAAAAATAAGGAATTAGGCCTCTTTAAAATGGATTACTACCCCATCACTGCTGTGGTTTGTATTTCAGGCACACCTATTCCATTCCATGATGGAGGACAGAAGTGGTCAGCAGCTGTGGGCAGGTGTCTCCAGTGACAGCAGCACCCCAAACCTCCAGACACCCACAGCACTGATCACACACCCACACAAACCTGCACCCTCTTCTAGCACAAAAGGAGAAATATCGTCACAGCAAGTTTTTATGTTAGACCTGCAGAGATCCTGTGAGTCAATATCCAGCTTGAATATGGTCCCTGGCTTAAAATAATACATACATAAATATTAATCTTCTATTGTAGAATAAATTTTTTAAACCATAAACTACATGGGGACTACATGTTCAGTCTACCAGGAAAAAAACTTATTAAATTGTCATTTTAAACTAAATTATATACTGCATTACATTCAGTATACTTCAGAAAAATATATTCATAACTTTACTTACAGTTAAACTAAGTTCTCTTTAGGAATAAATTTACATTTACAGTAGCACATTAGGATCAAAGCTAAGTTACAGTAGTCAGACTTTAGATGAAATATCATCGCTAGGTATTCCATTTGTAAAATAATGCTTTATTATTTCTCTTATAAGTTCTTCTCAAAGGGTAAGTTACTAACAGAGGAATTGGTGTTGGAAACAAGAAAAAATACTGTAAAATATATTTATTCACATGCACAAAAGAATTGAATATGTTTAGAAATATAGATATTTCCCCAAAAACTGAAAAAGGTGCAAGSAAACTCTTATTCTTTGAAAGAAAAAAGGTGGTTTTGGAAAAGATTTAGAAAATAGAATTACTTCTCAGTTGAAATATAATTATCTCCTTCAGCACRGTCTTATGGAAGATAACTCTTGCTGAACATGCCCATTTTCTTTCCTGGACATGTTTACAGATATAATCAATATTATATCACATGTAAATTAAACCAACTGCATCAAGTGGAGTAAATACAAGTAAATACCTGGCTGAGTAGCACACATCAGTCTTGTTAGTGAAGAGATGTGAATGAGAAGGTTTATTTCTATTTGAAGATATTGCTCTGAATAATTTACCAATATCTGACTGCAAAAAATCCAAATCCAAATTCCATCTACAATCATGAACACAGTGTTTGCTAATAAGAGWTTTCTGCAAGCATATTAAATTAAACAGTAATTTCTAGAGAAAAAAATTACTTCCAAATTAGAATGGAAGTCTTGCAGTCCCAAAAAGGAAACCAGAATTAAGTTTAAATCCTRTAAGTCCTAGGTGTATAATTTAAGGTCAGATCACCTTTCTCAGGCAAATGATGGTTTATAAGACTGGTATTTGCCAGACTTGCCAGCCTGCCAGGGGACATCACCAAAGAGGAAGCAGATTAAACCCAACCCACAATTTTGAAGAATTGGAATGTTTTGATACAACAGAAAGTTTTTTCCTAACTTGTACCTTTATAGTCTGTAAGTCACAACTACGCCTAAGACATTTTYTATGCACTAAAATTTTTATTATACAATGTTTTTCTTCAGAAAGACCTAACGTAGAATGATTAAACTGCAATATACCCCAACTATGAGTAAACTCTAACGAGAGGCAGCAGGACTTTTAGCAACACCCAATTAAGCTACTGATGGTTCTTACGCTGCTATTTCCTCTCTACTTCTTCTTTTGTGACCACAAGCAGATATGAGYGATAAAAGGGGAGAAATCTCCAGCACATAAAATACTACAGGCCTGATTACACAGAACTAAAGCATGAGAGCTTTAATTTAAATGGGARTAATGAAGAACCCATAGTCTATACCTGGCCAATAAGCCAGTTTTTCCAAACGAGCCTAAAGTCAGGGTTTTTTTCCATTTTTAGTCCAGGATTCCTGTAGGAATCTGGCACTTTGCATTCCTGTGCTTCTGTACTGATGCATCACACACCACACAATGAGTATCACAGATGACTACTAATAGAAAGCCAATAAGATGGGCATGAGAAAGGAGAAAGGCCAAAAAATTCTGTTGAAAAGAGATGAAAAATTAGCAATGGCACTCTACAACATCAAATTTATATTACATAAATGAGACTCTAGAAAGAAGTGTTGAAAATCTTCATAATAAAACAGCACACAAATTCACRCAAGTATCAGTTCTATATTGAATATTTGAAGTGAGAAGTCACTTATAAATAATGCACTAACAGTTCTGGATATAATAGTAACAAAGGCCAAAAGCCAAACTTGAGGGAGATTTAATGTTGTAACCTTTGGTCCACTCAATTTCATTTTAGAGAGAGCTGGAAAAGAGAGCTCAGAGCTCCCCATCACCCTGACTTGTCTTGGCACAAAACAGCAAAAGTACAAGTCAGATTTCACAGGGCTAAAGAGACAAATTTTACTTCTACATTAGTGAAATGAGATTGGCTACCCTCATTTTCTTTCACCCTTTTAAATAGGATCACACCTAGAGAATAAATACTGTTATAATAACAACTCAAACACYGAAATGCCACAGAGGCTCATGATTTCAGATGGAAGTTGTGGAGAGTTGTTTTGTTCAAGGACATTTCACTAGAAATAATAACACACCAAATTCTGCCAACCACTGTATCTTTCAATAATATTGGCAACTAAAAGCATGATTTAGCAGAAAGTTAGAGGTAAGCAAAGTCTACCATCTGAAGCTTCTTTTTTAAAATTAAATTTGAAGTGAAAAATATACTTCATGTTTTGATTTGCATTTAATAATTACAGTCAGCATCATTATTAATTATAACATTTTATGGTCAAAATACTCATTTTATTCATGGTTGCATCCATTTTCACTGCTCTGGAATTATTTCGCATTGCAGAGTTGTTAATGTTTGCTCTTCTGAAACATGGCAAATGCAGTAGAAGTTCAATAAATTATTTACATTTTTAAAGACCAAAAGCTTATTAACATTTGCCTGGAAGAGTACATCCATGCTTTGCTCTGAAGCTGAAAATGTAAATTAGCTTCTTCTGGCCTGATTCTTTTCTCACTCTGTCAGTGTTGTTCTCAGTTAGAATGGTCCAAATGAGATAAATCAAGCCCRGGGCATGTAAATACCTCCAAGAATAATTCCCTAACACCTTCAGAGCTCTACCCTGAACTTGGATTTTTCAGTTGCTCCAAAAGCAGAACACTGCAGACACTCACAACATCAATATTGAGAAAAAAACTCTCAATAATAGGAATTCCTACTTCAGGATTTCAAAGTGTAGAGGTAGCATACATCCAGTGAACCTCTTTGGCTTTTTTGGCAACACRGGGGCACATGAGGCCGAAAGAGCATAAGGATGGACCTCTTGATCCTGCTTCTCCTCCTGCTCTGAAGAAAGCAACAAACACTCTGCTGAAATTTTTGAGGCTTTATCAGTAGTAAATGGATGTAACTGATCTAATGTCCAAAATACAAGCAGAGAGACCCAGCAGAAAAATAAAAATATCTACACTTATCGTAAGAAGTGAGTCATGTCATATTCTGCCAATTTTCTCATAAAATACAAGCAAGAATCTGTGTGGAGARTATGGGTGAGGCAGTGAGCCTGTGTAGGTGAAGACTCTTGGCTGAAGCAAATAAGGAGGAAAAGAAGTTGGTAATGAGGAGTAGGGTGGAGAAGAGCAAAAAAGTGAAAAATTACAAATAAGTGTGGGAAAATGGAAGAGTTTGTTGTTTTCAACCCAGTTCCCATTCAGTGTCTGCATGCCATGACCCCATAGGTGAAGAGCTCTTCCTGGATGGGATGCAATAGGAGGAAGCCAGGACACCTGCTGCTGAACTCTGTAGAGTGTTTTGTTTCCAATCCTCATTACAGCAACAAAACACACAACAATACCTTGTACCATGCAGGAAACTCCCCTCTCCCCTCTTATCGCTATCTTAGACTAATAGCTTGAAGCTGATTTATTTTCTTTGGATCAAATATTATTGTGCTGCACAAAGTTCAATGAGCTATAGAATGCCCCAGCAGAATACGGTATTACATGAATATGACAAAGTAATCTCATCTTCTCTCTATACAAAAGGGGGAATAATTTCCTGTTGACAGGAAAATATTATACTAAACCAGAGGCATCAGACAGCAGCCTTTCATGGGGAATGGGACTGGGGAAAACAGTTTAATAATCAGCAGATTATGTGTCCTGACATGTGCTGTGTACAGCAAGCATTGAAGATGATTTATAGTCAGGAGTTACAAAGAGAACAAAGGCTTGAAATGACAGTGAAAACCAGCAGAGCTTCTGGTCATTGTCATCATGACAAAGTGGGGTTTTTTTGTTTGGCTTTCTTTTTATTACAAGAGAGAGATGGTGATTTCAACCTAAAAGCACTTGCTGCCCTGTCATGCTGTTCAGCCTGACCAAGCTTCCTCAAAAGAGTGCACACAATGCAGATCAGATCATCTCAATAAAGAAAAACTATTGCATGACCTTTCTGGGAAGAGGAGACAAGTAATTCATTTTACTGCAGCAGAGTTAGCAAAAGGCTGACAGAGGWGCACACGGCTTTCTCTTCCCAAGTACCACCACCTGCAGCATGCATGAGCAGCAGGGAGCCAGCCCAGAACAAGCCTGTCTGTTAACATCTAACAAGGGCAAAAAAAGGCAATCCAGCACTGGTAGACAGAAAAAAAGAGCTGAGTTCTCTGATGTGTTTCCTGRGAAGGGGAATCTTTGGCACGATAGTCTTTGCAACACCAAAATGCATGAGGAGATCTGTTTGCTCTGCTTGAGGGAGTGACTCACTCCTTCAAAGGCTCAAAATCCTTAATTTCCAAAGATGGATACRAGCACAAAGTGGCAAAGTGACTTTATTTTTAATATCTCAAGAAAACAGTTGGTCTGGCAAAGGAACCTGAGTCTTTCCTAGTGGAGCTTCACTACTAGCAGGTTTCCCCTGCTCTCCAGGGATTAGGGCAACAACTTGGATTGCCTAAACTTCCCCTCCTCTACTCCTCAAATTTTTCAGCAGGGAAATACAAAAAGCCTTTAAAACTCTCATCACTCACTAGCTAAGTGTCTGAACACGGGCACACTGATATTATATCACAGCACTYTGCCCTGGGGCCACTCTTCAGCTCACTGTTTATGCAGGGTCTGCTGGGAACATCATTCAAAAAAGGCTGTTCGGAAATGAGTATATCATTGTAAAGTGTGCACATATCCAGCGATGTGTACACATTATACTCTAAAAAAGACAGGATATTGAAATGTCATTCATTCACATGGTACATTATATACTAATGAGATTATTTTGGGATGTAGATGATAGYAATATGCCAGCAGAGGAATTTCACAAATGCTCAGAACAGAACTCTTAGACTTAATACTTTGCACTTAAGGTAGTCTCTAAGCAGTACCTTCAACAACAGAGTAGGACCTCAGCTCAGAGTCCTTAGGCAGAAAGCTGCTTTCCTCAGTTAGGTCTTGAAATAACTGAGCACTGGAACAAATGCTTTAATCTCAAGTGCTAAAAGTAATTGGGACTTCCCCTTGCTGACTCGGAAGCAGCCCTATAACCTGCCACTCCCCAACCTCTGAACTCAGGCTAGAGAACCACTCCAGGGCAGAAACAGAATTTGCTTCATTATCTCTGTTCTGCACTGAGGACAGTATAGCTTTGCATCATCTTGAACATGGCTAACATTTTTGTACAGTCTCTCAAATCAGTGCTCTGGTTAACGTGAATTTATGAATATCGGCAGATTCGGTGTTAGTATCTAAATGTACAACAGTACTCAGCAATGAGAAAGAGATACAATTTTTTGACCATTTGAGTGAAAAAAAGGMCCATAATGGCATAAGGCACTTTTAAAAATTATGACAAAATGCTTTCCTTTTATTTTTCTGTGCAAATTCTGTTTTATGATTATTAAGATTTAATTTAACACATCACCTAGGTTAATAGTAGCAACAATTTAGAAACCCCTTTTCTCCAGGCTGTGCTCCATGAATTGCTCCTCAGACTCGTGCTCCAGACCCTTCCTCAGCTCCATTCCCTTCTCTGGACACGCTCCAGCCCCTCAATGTCTTTCTTGTCGTGAGGGGCCCAGAGCTGGACACAGGATTTGAGGAGTGGCCTGACCAGTGCCCAGTCAGGGGGGCAGTGCCTGTCCTGGTCCTGCTGGTCACACCATGGCTGGGCCAGGCCAGGTGCCATTGGCCTCTTGCCCACCTGGGCACACCTGGCTCATGTTCAGCTGCTGTTGACCAGCACCCCCAGGGCCTTTCCCACCAGACCCTTCCCAGCCCCTCTGCCCCAGCCTGGAGCTGCAGGGGGTTGTGGTGACCCAGGGGCAGGACCTGGCATTTGGCCTGGTTGACAAAAACATTCATGCAGTCCATTCTGAGTATTAACAGTAAAAGTTTGTATTCTATCTATTTTCAGTCAAAATATTTTCCTTGAGTAAAATAACCCAARTAACCTCCTTAAAAGCAGTTCAATTCTAGAAATACATTCCATAGCCAGTAAGAATGAGTTACAAAAAAAAGAATAAAAGTAACAGCAAATCACTCTCCAAGGAGTGAGCTCAGTCATTATATTCCCAGGTCTGCAAGAGACTGAGTCAAATTGTGCAACACTTCTCTATAACATTCAGCAAGAGGTGTTACAGGAAACAAGAAATCATAATGGCATAATGAACAAAACATTGAAGGAAGATTTATCAGGCTTCTTTTGGATTAAATGTTCATTTATAAGTGGTTGGATGATTAACAGATGTTTTAAGTATTCTTGTTTCTTTTATAAATAGCACACTGCATATACATTTAAAAGAAAGGCTGTAGGAGTTAGTGATTTATGAGAATAAGCTACAACCACAGCTTCTGTAATTAATGACCTGTGTACCCTATTGGGAGATACTATTTATTATTAATATCTCCTAATCACAGATTAAACTCTTCAAATAGCACCTTATTATAAGTATGGCAGATATACATGCCTGTTTAAGATTCTAATGGTGGAACTGCAATGTCATTGGACACTCACAATTATTTATTGAGATTTGTCAACCCACAGTTTAGCAGCACAGCAGCTACAAATAACACACTGAAATATCCCTAGTGCCTTACACAGTAACTGGGCAAATCCAGACCTACAAACAGACTTTTACTTCATGGAAGTACATGCTGGACATTGTGACAGGAGACCTCAGTATGGCACAAAGCTTTGCAGAAGGGCCTAACTATCAAAAATAAACAAGTGAGCTATTAGGTGACATTGTCTAGGATTATGTACTAGCAATAAAAACTCACTAGATAAGTGCTTGCTTTCTTCAAAACAAGTGCTAGTTCCACAAGCAAATCAAATTCATCTTCAAATAGACAACAGTCTGAATACTTTCAAGGACAGTGCTAATATAGCTGTGATCATCTAATAAAATATGAGTTCCAGTTTTTAATCTTGTCTGTCTTATCTGCTTAGACTWACTGCTTATTTTGAAAAATATTACTGAATCTCACCTGGCTCCTCCTTCAGGTATAATATAAAAAAATAAATGTGGAAGTTAAAGGTCAAAATATGTATACTGAGTTTAACCACAATTTAATCCATTAGACCATGTCTTTTTCACAGTATGTTTTCCCATGTTCCACAAGCAGTAAATTACTTTTCCTTCTATTTCCCATTAGAGAAGGRGAGCACCTTGAAATACCTTCCCACACCAAAGTGGCCCTTCTGCTCCATAGCYTGTACACTCAGCCAGTTTAACTAGATACCTTAACCAGTCAAACCAAAACCAGTCCTCATTTTTCATTCAGCTTGGAAGTTTTGCTCCCATTCTCTCCTATCTGGCATATTTAATTCAGTGCAGAAGTTAGATACAGCCCAAGAAATTATTTAGACTGTCTACAAGTGAAACAACAACAAAAAAATCCAATCAGAACTACCCTCAGCAATAGGGTAGAAAAACCAGTAAATGGCAAGGATTAATATTTTCAGACAGGAAGGAAAAGAAATAGAGAACTGTTAAAACATTAAAAATTCTGAAGGACAAAACAAAGCAGACAAAAAAAATCTGCCAATCACTTAAAAGATAAAAAGGTGGTTTTTTAAAAAAATAAAATAATTAATTCTGCCCCAAACTGCTTTTACATATTGCAGAATATGCCATCTGTCACACCCAAGCAATCCTTCACAGGGGTGGATTTTATACTAAGTAAACATTTGGAATGTAATAACTCCAACTGAAAGTTGGCTCTTCCATGTGAGGAGGAGGCCTGGAAACATTAATATGTGGCAGTAATAACAAGCTTCACCACAGCTGCTTAACCGCGTTTTATAAGAGCGTGATTAAACTGATCTCCAAGAGATATTTTACCCTATACAGTGGATCCAAGGCCTATCTTTATTAAGGAAAACCACTATGACTATGTAGAATTTAGAGTTAAATCATAGCCAGATTGTTTTAATATTAAGGGGAGCATTTCCGAGCATCCAGGAGCCACTGGCACCCATTTTTTTTTGGTTTTGAGATCATGATACTGTTAGACCTTCCCAAGTTAGCAGATGAGACCTGAAAACCAAATTCCATAGTATAGAGTCCTCCCCCAAAAGAAATACATCCTCTAGCAGACAAGCATCCTACCGTTTTAAACCATATTTACTACATGGCTCATAATGGGCCATACTTACCACAGCTTCCAAATGTTCAGTGGGATATCTGGCACACAAATAACCAGTTTCAATTAATTCAATTTAATTGCAATTTGAATTTGGTTTCTTCTTGGATCATTTAACATTACCTTGTACAACAAACACCTTTTTGTCTACCCTACACTACCCTTTACATGTCCTCCAAGTTGATAGTCCCAAAGTGTTATTCCTTCAAATTGCTCATTAAAWAATATCAAATGGTTGTCCTGTCTCAGGAAGGATGGAAGGTCAGGCAGAACATTAAAATTAGAGCATTATCTAATATTTTCAACTATGATTAACTTAAATATGAATAATTGGAAGGAAAAAATTACATTATTATCTGGTGAATATCTTGCTACAGGTAGATTGATTTGTTTCTGTCCAAGAGCACCATGTTASGCATGCAAATTTAATCTCTGAATCCATTCTTCTCCAGTCAAAACTGCAAATGCCCTACTACAATTAGTTTGTAGAGATATGCACTAAAACTCCTGGTTTTTCACACAACACGAACACAAAAAATGTTAGCCACCTAAAAGGTATATTTTAATGAAGAGAAGTAGGGTATGCTATTTAATACTTGAAATGAAGGTTTCAGAAATTAAACAATTTCTGTTAGCAAGACCAGGATTAATATCTCATGTAGATACCAGTGTTATGCCATTAGCCAACCTAATAATAGCTTTAAGTCGATATCCTGAAAAATGGAACAATAATCCAAAACAAACCATTCCACATAATACTTTAACCTGAAGAATGGTTTAAAGTTACTCCCTTGAACAAATTCTGCTTTAAAATATGTATCTTCTTAGGAGAAAATTGCTTATTAACAAGCCACAATCTTCCTATGTTGTTACAGGGTTAGTTTATAAACCCAGTAAAACAATAGTACAACACTAACAATTAACAAGTTGGAATACAAAGGCTTGTTTGGGAAATTACTGTTATGATGGATCTGCAGGTATAATAAATAAATTAAGGCTGTCATAACTGTTAAATCTATCAGAGATTGCATCAAAATGAATAAGAGTCCACCCCATGAAAAAATAGAGACACAACACTATTTCAATTTCTAAATTGGTATCAGGTCTTGTTTCCTTCCAAATACAATAGTATTAAGCAGATGAGAACTGCAGGGCAAAAAGGTCATTGTAACTGATTTCTCTAATACTCCAGAACATTTGTAGGAGAACAAAATAATGGAGACGTAGGTTATATAAAATGACATTTGTGAAGTCAAAATGGGCTAAAAATCCTTGCTGAGGTCATCTAGTCATTAATAAAGAGAGTATGCTACAATCAAATCTCTGGATCAATGTAATTGCACTGAGATGAAAGGAAATTTTCCCATTAAAAATCTCACTATAAATTACACAGGCCCCCTTCTCTTACTTCCACTGGAATCAACAGCAAATATTCATCAGCTTCAGTGGGATTGCTGATGGCCCGAGATGATCCTTGAGTGTACATTGCAGGGCACCTAATTTGTCTTTTATCTGATGAGAGCTCACAGACATGTAATTGGAGMTAGCATACCCTTTAAACAAGGAATCTGCAATGAAGACATTTCCCTTTATTGCCAACCTTTTCTAAAGAAAATTAACACCACCTCAGCTCACATTATTGGTGAGTTACTCAGCTTTGCTGGAGCTTGACATAGATCAAATATCTCTACCATATCTCCACAGCTTCTCCAGACAACCTGTTCCAGTGCCTCCCCACCTTTACAATAAAGAATTTCGTCCCAATATCCAATCTAAACCTACCTTCTTTCAGTTTGAAGCCATTCCCTCTTGTCTGTCACTCCATGCCCTTGTAAAATGTCCTTCTCAAGCTCCCTTGGTGACCATTTAGGTACTGGAAGATGTAGAAAGTCTCCCTGGAGCCTTCTCCAGGCTGAACAACCCCAACTCCCCCAGTCTGTCTTCATAMGAGAGGTTCTCCAGCCTCACTGATCATCTTCATGGCTCCCTCTGGAATTGCTCCAAGTCCATATCCTTATGTTGGGGACCCCAGGTGGGGTCTCAAGAACAGAGTAAAGAGGGAGGACCCCCTCCCTCTACCTTCTGCTCACTCTTTGAGGCAGCCTGGGATGTATTTGGCTTTCAGGACTGCCAGGACACGTGGCTGAGCCATGTCCAGCCTCTCATCCAGCAACACCCCGAATTCCTGCTCCTTAGAGCTGCTCTCCATACATTCTCTGCCTGTGACCATGAAGGCCAGTCCCCTCAAGCTTCATTTCTTGATTTTTGGGTTTAAGGCAAATCCTTTCTGATAAGACATGTAGGAAAGATCAGAACATGTTTCTAATAAAGATCAATTCTGCTTGTGAAACCTTAATCTCTGCACAGCTTAGCACTCCATCAAATCACTCATCAGCACAAAAGGAGCAAAAAATCCCTCAAAACAGTTAGAAGCAACACATTCCCTTCTCTCATTCCCACTCTTTTTTGTGTACACACACTGAATGATCCATTATACCCATTATCAAATCATCAACAATAAGATAGTACGACAGCAACTCGGATTTACAGTACAGTTTAAATCCAAAYTGCTTGGAGCAGAATCTAACAGGATGATGTGGCAAGAACTAGCAGAAATTTAATAGTAAAGAAAAAAATGGAAAAAATTGCTTTAAAAACAAACACGCAGAGTGTTCCTGTCCAAAGTTTTCCACCCAAGTCCAAATACTCTGAAGGTGAGACTGAGAATAAATAGAGGGCAAAAAAGCCCCAAAAACCATTTGAAYGGTTTCAGTCTTCTGCACTTGAGGGTGGGTGGGGGACAATATTATGAATATTGAAAAAGCATTTTTTGAACTTTTCCAGCAGCAATCTTTTAAGCTGCTATGGAAAGGGATAGCAAACAGGCAAGGTATGTATTCTTTAATTTCTCATTTCACTTTCAAAGAAGCATTTAGTGGAGACATGAATATGGATCCAACCYGTAATGTTGAATACCTGTTTATGCTTAACATTTTGAATACTCAGGCTTTACATAATCTTTATCACACCCTKCCAGTATCCTTGCATTTATGTCCTTGGAATGTAGAAGTTTAGAGTGAATATTACTCAAAACCTGTAACTACCTGAGTAAGGACTTGGAAAGGGAAGGTTRGGAGGAAGAAATTAATTTGTACTTGTTTTTTTTACAAATAGAGTCAAAAGCAAACCAAACAAACAAAAAAAACCCYACCCAATATTCTTTCACTGCTAATATAAAGTAAGATAAAATTAGGGTTGTGTTTTGTTCTGTTTTTTTTTTTTTCCCTGCCAATTCATTCGTCCACAGTTTGGGGAGGGGGGATTCATACTAAAATGTCGTWTATACAAAATATCTCTGAGATTATGCTCCAAATAGGTTTTCTTTGCAATGTTAACACTCCTAATACATAAGTACAGAAAACACGCTCAAAATAGTTTTCCCCCCTTTACCCATTTGCATGTTTAGATAGATGGTTGATAGAGTACAAAGGAGAAATGCAATTTCATTGGCTGTTTTTTTTGTGAGCAGATGGTTCTTCAGATTTACCTTTAAAATGAATACAAATTCAACCTGCAAACAGCATCATTTAAAAGTATAACTACAATGCAAAACCCCATTTTCAAAATATTACACGCACGGAACAATAGTTCTTATCTACGGAAGTGTTGAGTCTGGCTGTCTGAATAACTAACACGAAGCAGAAGGAAAACACGGGGGAACATTAGATTCATGGCACAGTCATCAACAAAGCCTCGTTACAGTACTTCCCTTTGAATCAAGCTGGCAGCCGTGCGGGATAAGCTGCCTTTCCTCTTTCCTTCAGCTCTGCCTTGGAAAGGCTGGGAMGTCTGATGAGCAGGGGTTTGCAGCTCATTCACAGCCAGCTACAGAGAGAGGACTGGTCCGGCACAGCCTGGGAAGGAGACGTGTTCACTCCGTGGAGAACAGGGCCACTCCTTGCTGCAGAGCTCTGTAGCACTTCCAGCACCATTGTGCACAAGCAGGTGCACAGCCCATGAAAGCCATCTTTTGCAAGGGAAGCATTTTTAGGAAACATTGCACTAAAGTTTGTAAAGGACTCTAATTTACTGTACCCAGTGCAAATGGAGTACAGAATTGACTGGGAAACAAAGCCTGATTTGGTAACTCAGACCAGGGAAAAGTTATTTTTATGTGTTTGTTAAACACCACAATAATTTGGAAAGCCTGACGGTCCACAGTTAAGGCCATGAAATTTAAACAAATTTACACCACATGGAAGTAGGCTTATCCTTCACACAAGTCCAGCATCATGGTCAGCACGTCCACAGCAATCCTGCTGAAGTTCACGGAGCAGCTTCAGAATCAGCCCTGGGGCATTGTGCCCAATCTATTCCCTACTTCTACTCCAAAATTTCCCCTTCCTCCCTCTATCCAGTGTAAACCTTTAAGTGTGCATGCCAGCTCCCATTATCTTAAGCAGAGGAATGCAACTGGCATTGATTCCTAACCTCTGTCTGGTATGTCCAACAAGTTCCAAGACAAGTTATCCTTAATCTCTTCAAAACCTAAGACAGGAACTACAAATTAAAGTAACTTGCAGGAGGCAAACTGAGGCAACATTTCCCCGTTTTTGAAGGTTTTCAAAATGCCTTTTTAAATACATCAGAAGCAATCCAAAATGTAGATGATTGTTGGTGTAAGGACTACTTACAGAAAACCAAAATAATACAGTTGCAAACACACCTGGTTTCTCATTCATCCTCTACTGTTGGAAATTTACTACATATCTGCAATACTGGTGGAGAATAGGGTCACTTCTTGTTCAAAAACACATCTTGCAGAAATTTACCAGTTCTGGTAGAAATTTACCAGTTCCATTCACACTAATCTCTCTGCAGCAGAAAGAATACAAACAAATTAAAGTCGATAAACACTCTCTACAGAACAATCCGTTCATCCCCACAGTCTCCATCTATATGAGCTCAGTACAGTTATTTGCTCACATTAAACTTCAATTACAGAAGTAAAACAATGAAATTATTTGGCCTAAGTTACATCTTTTAGCATTTCAGTCTATAAACCATCTATTTAACTACTTTTATTCACGATTTTCCAACCTCTGCTTCCCAGCTCGTTGCTTTAACAAAAGTCTCTTAATGATGTAAATTTTTATGTGCTCCTGAGAATCTCGATACATTATCTCACAAATAAAATAACATTCAATTTAAATAGCCCAAGAACATGTTCTACAGAAATTAATTCCTGGAGTAATGTACATTAAATATGTCAGGAAGGAAAAACATAATCCTCTGCCACTATATAGTAGATTAGAAGAAGCTGCTTAATTAAGAATGTTAAGATTCCATGCCTACAAAACAGGAGCAATGCCTCTTTTAGGAAGGTCTTTCAGTTACAATACGTATAGTGGGTACAAAAAAAAAGCTAAATTATAATGAATTAAATTTATTTCTTTCAAATTACTACTTAATTACTCCAAATCAAAATTCTATGGAAAAAGCATTAAAAACAAAATTAAAGACCAGCCCATACCGAACCCATTTATTAGAAATGGTAGTCAGGCATAAGAGTAGTTATAGCTTCAAAGGTAGAGGAAGCATGATTCAAGTACTGAAGTTTAACAAACCCCTGACACATTAATTTGCAGCAGCAATGGTCTTGGAAAGTGCTGTGAAATCATCAACAAGTGCTTTGCAAGCACACACAGCAACTGCATATTACAAAAATGAACATTCATCGCAGAGCTCTTTTCTGTTTTCACAGCTATATAATAAATGTGTTCAAAATATCCAAGTTTGTCTTTGAAGTACTAAAGCTCAGTATTCAGGGAAAATTATACAGATAAACCACGTGTACCAGTCAGCAACAATTGCACACTCACCTGGGTGCATGCAGCACCGTCTCTACTTCTTCTGGACATTCCATTACTGCTTAAAACATCATCCCAGCACATTTAGGAATAAAGAATTCCTCCGTTCAGTTCTCACTTATAGAGTTCATGCCCCAAAGCATTTGAAAAAAGTAATACTTTTACCTTATAAAACTATCAAGGTCCTTGCCCTGCACAGTACATATACTTTAACAGCAATGAACTGTAATGCTTAATCTGGTACACATTATCTCAAAAGGCCTCTGCCAAAACTACTTTGTTTCAGGATTTTTGTTGGTATTGTCATTTTTTAAGTCATTCGAAGGCAGGTCCCAGCAGTTAAACACGTAGACTCAGGTTCCTTCTCTTTGTGGTGCAATATCAGGGAATGACTATATAAATAAGCCTTAGAGATCAGGTACTAACCTTAACTACTCAGGGAGTCTCTGGAAGGATGAAAAGAAAATGTCAGTACACTTAACTCTGAGACCAGTAAAACTATCTTATATACCCTGGGAAAAGACATCAGCTGGGCCAGGTTAGAGCCCAGCAGGGAATGAAACGTCATCAGGTAAAGCAAATGATGCAATCAAGGATGTCCAGGGGGTTCCAATTGCTCAGCCCTGTGCTTGCCTCCCACAGTCTGTGACAGAACAAACTCCTCTCTTCCTGTTGTACTGTGTCTACCTTGGTCACTCATAACACAGCAGCAGGAGGAATTTGTTGTGTTGTCCCTGGGGTTGGTGGAGGACTGTGGGAATGTTCTTCCTCGTGCTGGGGAGTGCTGCCTAACACTTGCATCCCTGCCTAACTTCCTTCCACAAAGGAGCACAATAAAACCCATGAAAGGATGTAAGGATATAAGTTTAATTGATAGAGTCTGGTAACCTTTACCACACTAAACCTTCTAACTTTCATCTAGAGGAACTAGTCCATCATATCAGATATACTAACTTTAGTGTAGAACCTTGCTTTGTAGGAGGCTACTTTTTAAAATGTGCATAGTCATGCCAAACATCTGAAAAGCAAACATCAATTAATGTTTCAAATTACATATTTTAAATAGAATGAGGTGTTCGTACAACACCCCCACATTTTTGCATTTGTACTACTGAGAAACAAAATAATTTTGCCTCACAAGACATAGTGCGTTGAATATTTTATTACACAACTGTATTAATAGTGATTTTGCAATTAAGCAAATCAAAATTCAAGCTGTGAGAAACTGAGTTTTCCACACATTTTGCAGTGTACTATAAACAATGGGGACAAAGAAAAGCAAGGAAGACTTTATTTTAACTGAACATTTCACAAAGATGACAAGGGGCAATTCCTCACCTCCTGTATGTGTTTCTCCAGGTTGTCACAATCCAAACACAGAAATCTTTCATGCATCAAAGTCTTGAACCCTGTCTACTAGTTTTCCTCTTCATACAAATTTTATCATGTCAAAGATTAAGTTTGCTGTCATGCTTCTATTTTCTTTTAAGGAAAAATACATCATGCACATCTCAGTGACTACCATGAGCTCTGTATTCAAAATGTGCATTGAAAAGGACAGAGACCAGGTATGTAAAATGTCAGCTCAAAATGGAATTTATGAGTATGTGGATGAGAGGAGATATAACAGGAAGTTTTACAACCCCAGCTGTAATGGTTACTGCCATGGAGAGCTATAACAAACCCAAGGCTAACAGGTGACATCCCGGCTCTCTTTGATAGGGCTGCTCACTTCTAGGGAGATGAACTGACCCAGAAAAAAAGCTGGAAGATCTCTTAAAAGAAAATAACTGAACAAACATGCTTTAAAAGGAGTCTTCACTCTGTCATTTTCGTTTACCTTGCCAGCAGCTGCTAATTCTGAAGCCTGCTTATTTCATGGAAAACTGACCGTCAGTGACAGCTTCCAGAACTGCTGAGATTCACAGATGTGAAGACCTGTGATGTAGGATGAGCCTTATGGAACTTTAGGTTGTTCAGTGAAAAATTTGCCGGGAAAAGTTCTGTCTCCTTGTGCCAGGAATCAAGCTGCTGATCATGCTAAACTGATTAGATTAGTGGTCAGAGTGCACACTCTAATTAAGCACAAGCTGACAGTAAGAAAAAGCCAATTCTATTTAGATATCAGAGAGAAGTTCTAGTACTTAGTAAAACTTAGTCTGGGAACTGTTTTCACAGACATTATTATTGACTATTCCAGTCAATACCACAAAATTCTTCTTACCAGTTGCTTTAGCCACCTGATCTCCTCAAAGAATCACAGACTACATCACTGTAATTTTCCACTAAGCTGCATGCTTTAAGCATACCAACTAAAACCTGCAAATATACAGGTGCACAGATTTAATTTGTTCTGATTACTGCCTACGTTTTTTCCTGACAAACTAACCCTATGCCATTAAGCCTTAGCCCATATTTCTGACAAGTTTTATTTCCTATATGCCTGCTCTTCCTGAGCCCTAGATGCCAGGTTTGATACAGCTCCTTCTGTCATGCATCGCCTTTGCAAAATTACTAATCAAGTTTTTGCTCTCATTACTCCCCCTGATGACTCATAAATTCCACAAAACCACAGGGGGGACATAAAGAGGAAAATGATAGCCAGCTTAAAATAAAAGAACACCCTTAAAAATGCTTATTTATTCCTATACTTTACCAAAGAAATGCTATATAAGACTGTCTGGCTTAGATATTCGGTTGTAGTATCAGTCAGAAGTTAAATGTTCCATGGGATAAGGACCATGCCTTCATTCATTAAGGAAGTGCAGACCTTTAGTTCATTCAACCATTAAGAGAGTCAGTGAAGTAATTTACTAATCAATTAGCCATCAGTGAGCTCTAATGCTGCTCTGTACTAAACTACAGTACAGATGTACCTCAGACTTAGTTGTTAAACACTTACCTGAAAATTCCTCCTTCTCTGAGTGGGCATTAGGGCAAATGACTGACAAAGTATTAATTACGGCTTCTAAGCCATTATTTTATCCTTCACCAAAAAAAATCACAATAAACCTAGCCTACCAGGAGAGGAGAAGGAAGGAAGTGTAGAAAGAATAGACAGGACACAAAGAGAATAACACAGCTAAGCAAATGCACAATAAAAAGCACCGTTATTCCATGTTTATTGTTATACAGATCACTGTAATCTGATATCAAACCACACACTGTCTGGGATGTGTTATTAACTACTTTCTAAGAGCTTTTTCTGCTCCCTCTAGTTTGAAGGGGGTTTTTAGTTTCACACAAACCCTTCAAAGTGGTCAAGAGTAAAATCCGTTGTCTGTGAGAAATGATTGGCATGTACAACTAGTTTAAAATGATGCAAATAAGACAAAATTATTAACAAAAGAACAATTGTATATTGCCATTGAACTCTGCATTAACCTTATAACCACTCAGGTTTAGCATTAAAATCACACATCTGACAATCCAGACCAATGAGATCAATGTCCTGTAAGCAGGAAGTGAAATATCATCACTGTTTACTAAGAAATTACCCCATCTTCCCTCTTTTTAACACCTACGGCCAAACCTGAAGAGTGTCTTCTACCACTGTTGAAGTCAACAGCACATGCACAGAGCTTATGTTTGTCTCCAAAACAGCGAGTGTGCAGAACAGACCATCTTCTTGACATGCTTTTATGATTTCACTTTCTCTAGGTTGCATAATTCATTTATCATTTCTGCTGCATTTATCCTCTCTATTTTTAACAATTATTAATTTTCCTGTGGAGGGAGGGAAATTGATAACAGAAAAACCCAAAACCAAAACAAAGAACTAAACAAACCAAGACAGAAAAGTGTAATTCTGAGAAATTTTATCTGCACTTCTTAGAAAATAGGGATATATCTGTATGGATGTTCCCCTTTGCCTATCACCCAGAGGCCAAGAATCCAAAGCACCTCTGCAAGCACAGGTAATAAATGTGTTGTCTGGAAGAGCGCAGCTGGGACTGGGACCCTGGATCCTCTCCAAGATGCAGTAGAGAGACTGACACATTTACATCCCATTTGCTGTTATTGATCCAAGTTTTGCTTACAGGTTCAGAGGTCAGGGAGGCAGCAGTGGCTGGTAGCAGCAGAATACTTTTGTATGTCACCAAAGTAAAAGACGAAAACTGGCAAGACATCTTACATCGCATTTTGGGTCCTGCACAGTTCTGACAATTACAGGAAAATTTAATTTAGAATCCCCAATATCCTCAAGAAAGACATAAAAATGCTTCTAGATTTTCCATCAGGAAATAATTGTGTTAAAGCCAAGAAACAGGACAAATTTTTAGATCATGCAAGAAAATGCCACATGAGAAGGAAGAATATTATGTTCTAAATCAGCTTATCTCTTTATAGAAGAGAATTTATTAAGGAAAACAGACAACGCTGCTACTAGTTGTCGCTGTTTTCCCCACAGACGAGCAGAGAAACGACACCAAGTCCAGGCTCAGGGATAAATGGAAGCGCTTTAATGAATTCTCAGAAGACTTTTATATGCTAGTTCACAAAGTGTATTAAATGGCATAAGGTAATTGGTTTTTGCCATCCACCCCCCAAGGGGATTGGTCAAGTTCTAAGACACCCATCTCTAAATGTTTTTCTAGTTAGAACTATAACAATTCTGCAAAACAACCTGCAGCTGCAAGAACTTTACAAAAGTGTAACATTGTTTTGTCTTACTTGCATGGGAAAGACAGAACTCTCACAAAAATGCTGCAGAGAGCTGAAGAAATTCTCTTTTCAGTTTTTTCAGCATCCATAACTAGTGACTAAATCTTATCTCTCCTGGCTAAGTAATACATTTTAGGTTGAACAGATTCTAGTTACAGCCAAGCTTGATAAAGAGGTCTCACATATATTATATCAGTGGTGTCTTTATTTCACATTATCAGCCTTGAATGAAAGGAACTCTCAACATAAAGTGGAAGCTGGGACATGGTAAAGACGGCATGTTTTCCTACACTCCTCTCAGAAACCTGTTGGGCAAGTCACATATTTTTAAACATAGACTTGAAAAGAGTGTGTGTGTGTTTAATTTTTCAGGTATTTCTCTCCCCAATATATGACCATCAGTGGCAGGGCCTAAAYAGGAAAGACAGCCAAAATCATTGCAAACTGTGTGTGTCACACCTCTGAGGGACTGACAGGACCCTTTCTGGAATGAATGGAACATATGGCAAAGTCCTAAAAACATGTCAATTTGTTTAAATGTTATGAATTACACCTTGACAAAAGTGGTTCCTAATTCCTCCATGGCATCTGTCAACAGACCACACACATTTYAGCAGTTTCTTGACATTAAAATTAAACATTTCAGAACAGACCTGACTTCAAAATGGAACTGAATTGTTCCGTGGCCAATCTAACCCACTGAGCAACTCTAGACAGCTGCAAAAAAGCACCATGAAACTTTCTGCAGTGAGGAAAGGAGCAGCTTCCCACTCTGTATTAGGTAAGGATTTGGAAGATTTTACACTTATTGGGGACTCTGTGGCTCCAGCAAGAGAAATTATACATGGACAGAGTTATTTTGCATAAGTGCAGCTTTTTGTGCAGGATGTCTGATGCATCCTGACATTGAGTGTGATTTGCTGCCTGTGACTGCTGGGCATTCCATGGACGTCTGACAGTCTAGACTTCCAAGCACCAGGAAAAGCCACCAAAAGCTATAAAAATGCAGCATAAATGACATCTTGCATGCGTTTTCTATGTGACACAGTATTTAGTAGCAAAATATGTGAAATCTCATTTTGCAGCAGACTGTCTGGGTGCATTAACCATCGCTGCTGGATCCAGCCGAGCTTGGAGGACCCTCTCCCCTCATGGCTGGGGACAGGAGTGTTTCCACCCACTGGCCAGGATGCTTCCATTCCTTCCAGCAGCTCACAGTAAAGGCATGTAATTGGAGCAGTTTAAAAATGCTTTTATTGCTGTGTGACTTGTTCCTCAGAGACAGAGAGGATTTTAGCCAGTGTGGCATCTTTTACAAAATGTCCTGCGCTGATTCCCTCTACAACCTGCCCTTGACCAGTAGCTGCAGTTTGCTGGAAACTCTTCCTAGAATCCGTTAAGGGGGTAGCATTTGTCTTTGTTAAATTAACGTGAAATCAAATCAAGCCAAATTCCAACCAGCTCTGTCTGCCAAGAAATTTCAGAGGACTGGCATCTCCAGAAGAATCCAAATGGGCTGCAATGATGGCACAGCTCTGACTGGAACCCAAGTAAATCCCAAGTAAGTTTTATAGCAATGAGGATGTGTGAATGAGAAAGGCAGAACTGAAGAATAAGTACAGAAAGTCACTCTTCAGGTCACAGGCAGCAGACCCGTAGAATGACACAAACTCAAAGTGCATATTTTCCACAGAGAATCCTCACAGATGTCAGGAAATAGATTGCACAAAGATCAGTGGAGAAATGCAGCTCTTCCTAATTGCCAGCCTTAAGATAAAAATTTACTTATCCGAAGCCCCACTTGTCCCTCCTTTGCTGCATCTCTTCCTTTTGCTATGTTATTTTTTCTTTATAATTCCATTTTTTTTGTTTTATTTTGCTTTTCCATTGACTCCCTGAATTCTCAGCCCAATTGATGCACCTCATTAAAAATATCAACATGTAAACAGCTAACATGCAGCCAGGTACACCATTACTGTAATTTCACTGTTCTCTCATTGTCAGTGTGGGGCTTGATCATTCCCAGTGAGGTTATTCTTGATGTGATTGCACACTAAATAAAGGTGTAATGGCTTGATTTTACAGGATTTTCTGTCCATGTCTTTCCTATGTTTTTTTAATGTTAAAGGAAAGTTTATTATTCCTGATTAACTAAATACGCAAAACACATATATTTTGTAATAGTTCTGCGTTTGATGCTCCTAAAATATTACAAGTATTAAAATACAAATTTAGATTATTATGGCTATGGATTTCAGAACTGGCTATTACAATTATTTCTTTAATGTCACCCCAAGGTACTATGTGAATGCTAAAGGCCTGGCTGCAGAGAGATTTCTCAGTTTTCTGACAGTGGCTGTGTGAAAGCCTTGCCTTCTCACGGACGCTATGGGAAAACAGTTGGGAGATTTTGTAAACTATGGTATTGTTATGATACCAAGGAGAAAATATCTGAAGTAAGTGTTGTTGGGTTCAGCCAATCCCTCTGGGGGGTGGTTGGTCAGTGAACCAATAACCTTATGTCAGTGTCCAGTGTGCTAAGGGATATAAGTGAATTTGTAAATTAATAAAGGGTCGGTTTCTTCTCATCCTAAACCGTCCATGTCGCTTTATTCCTCGGTCTCTGCTCACTAGCGACGGTACCATACCAAAAGTAGCTTTTAGCATTTAATTTCTCCAGTAAGTATCATATCAGCCATATAACTTATGAAAACAGTACTCATACAAACATGATGAAGCAGAGATTCTTCCAGCTCCAGGAGCTTCCTCTGTCCCTGCAGGATGACAGATAGTGATTGCATGCAACAAGCAGAAAGCAGGATTAACTTTTCAGCTTGCCTAACGTAAGCCACAACAAACAGCAGAAAACCACGCTGGCTACTGAGCGCGTCCATTACATTTTACAATTGGAACTGGTGATGGATGTTGGTGTCTTGAAAAATAACAGGGCCAGAAAACTGAATTCCCAGAGCTCCAACAGAGGTAGTTTATTACCTGACTCTGACATAAAGAAAAGGAATTACAGACTAAACAAAACATATTTTAAAACCTGCTGTAGAATATATGCGTTTAATCCAGCCCCACATTAGTCTGGAATAGGGTCAGGATATTCAGTAGATTTCTTCCAGCTTCCCAGTGGCCAATAAAGGATGCATTAACTGGGTTCCATCAAAGAGACTTCTTATGGATTCAGTCATATTCTCACTGTTTTGTCATTCTGCTCACGATCTCACACTGATTTTGTCGTGGGCAACTCAAAGGTAAAATAAAACAAAACTCCATGAACTGTATGGGTCTCTGACTGCTGCAAATACTCTGTTCTGCTTATTCTTCAGAATTCATTGTCACAATTTAGCATAACATTTAATCTGATCCACAGTGGTTTGTTTTTTTTTTTTATTTAACTGCTAAACTACTGGAATTTTGGTAGAATTGATATTTTGTATGAATTCTGCTTTACAAATATCAGATTTGCATAGTAACACATGCATTGAAAATACCTCAGAACATC
This sequence comes from Parotia lawesii, assembly GCA_003713295.1. NCBI lineage: Eukaryota > Metazoa > Chordata > Aves > Passeriformes > Paradisaeidae > Parotia > Parotia lawesii. The sequence continues at coordinate 2,051,461 of RAHM01000079.1, read as the reverse complement.
ACACATTACGCTGATGGAAAACAAAAAATCTGTTGCTTCCATATGCAGTGCTCTTATGCAGCTGTGTCATTTTGCATTCTGGCAGGGACAAGAAAATTCTCATGCATCATCTTGATTTTGACAGTGGGCAGCTTAAACTTTGAAATACAAGTCTGAAATTGTGCATTTTAGAATGCCAGCATCACGAGTTTACCCTTTCAACTTCTCCAAACCCAAAGTCCATTTGAAGGTGGGCAACTGAGTATGTGGATTCTTTTCTTACTTTCTTCCTAAAGAACGAAATATTCCTTGCGAAATTACTTGTGGCCGAATACTTTTATTTAAAAACAAAAGACTTATAGCAAATTATTAGTTTTATTACACAGGAAAGTGGCTGTTCTGTTGAGAGGTTTTGAGTCATCATATAAAGTTGTGCTCTTTTGTTGCTTTTCTTTATTAATGCAACAGTCCATGTCCACTACAACTAATTAGAACTTATTAGATAATATTCCTTTAGCTGAGGTGTTTAAAATGACTCCTTCACGTTTTTTATTCTGTGTTTATATGGTCCCACAGTCTATTTTTATTTACTTTAAATTGCAAGTTTCCTTATTAGTTCTCTCAATCTCTGATGCTTCAGCTAAAAACAGAATACTTTTTTAGTATCTAAAAATCCTAACAATAATTAAGGATTCTTTGTCCTCTTAAATTACTCTGCCAGTGTATAGCTACTTAGCCTTACATTTTTAGGAGCAGCTCCAGTTTATGTTCTGTGTCTGCATGCATCTATACAGTGTGGGCTACACAGCAGGAAGTTATGTTTCTGTACTTCTCTGAAATGAACTATATCTCATAATAAACGCAAAGGCCTTGAATGGAACCCATGCCCTGATGTTCAGAGGATTCAAAGAGGTAAATCTTGCTGATTCACACAAACACTGGAGTTCCTTATTTATGCCATTTTATGATTAAGGCCTTGAACTAGCAAAGTTCTTAAGGACATGCCTAATTTTTAATTCAATGGAAGCATTCATCTGTTTGAAATGCTTAGACACTTTGTTGAATTACGACCCAAGCAAAGTGAAAAAGCAATGAAAAAAAAGAAGCAGTATAATTTCCTTGTGCAGTAAATATTCCGAAGCCCGTTTCAAGAAGCTGCAACCACCACCGGCTGCAGGAGCGCTCAGATTTGTTCATGCTGGTAGCGAAGCTGGGGCACACAAACCAGATTCCTCTTCCCCAAGGACAGGCATCTCTGTCTCTCAAAGAGCACACCTGTCTATTGTGAGCCACCTGTGCTTCCTTAACCTGCTCCCCTCTGAAACTCCTGAGAGTTCAGCGCTGAAGGATCCAAGATGACATCCTGGCCCCCTTACCACACTTCAGAGAAGATAATCATAAGACAGGAAAATGTTGCTGTAATGCTCTAATTAGGACATCTGGCCAGGTAGAGAAAAGTTCCCAGGTGGCTTTCCTAAACAAACAGCCATATGCAAAACTATTGTCTAGACTCCCTGGGTATTGTACCCTTCTCCCACAAAAAATCTCAATGAGCTCCACCTTTATCTGTGATCCTCATTCTTTTCTTTGCTGTTTTACAGCCATTTGAAGCTCTTCCATTTATCAAAATATTTTACTAGAGTTTAATATAAATACACGTGATCTTACCTCTTTAATCTTGATTTTGGCTTTCATTTTGAGTTACCTACTTTATTCTGATGTGTCACTTTAGATTAATTTGTTATGCTAAGTACTTGCCAAATAAATAATGAGCTTTCAAATGAGTCCATATGTAATAAGGTAAGGATTTAATTATTCCTAACACTATTAACATTTTACTACTGTATCAGGGTCATGGATGAAAATATGATAGACACTTTTAGGACTGCCAAGAGCTCAGTGTCTCACTTGTGAACCATTATTACTGCTGAGACATTGGCATCTAATGGTTTGCAATAATGACAAAGAAGGGGCAATTCTTTGCTGCTGGAACCAGACATTCTCTATTTCAGTACCAAGCTTAAATCATTATGAAGTTCCTTCCTACTGCTCAAAACTACTACTTTGGAGAGGAGAAAGAGAATCAAGAGTGTGAGATTACATAAAGAGAAGGTTTTTTCCTTTCTTATTTTTATCAGTAAATGTCTTTGAGTTAATTTTGTTTCCTATCTGATTGTCCTTGAAACCAATAACTGCATGACAGCCACAGAGGCTGCATTTGGGGCTCCACTGAGCTGAAGATTCCATGTGAGTTAAAGGTGGTCTCCTGTACAATCTGCAGGTTGACAGACCATGAGGGAAAGAGGAACAGATGTACAAGAGGATGAGGTGACACCATGCCACCTGCCAGAGGTGTGTAGGAAAGGGACCCATGCATCCTGTTCTCCAGCCCCTAAAGCTGCCTTTCCCACACTGTGAGTACCAACATCTGGGCCAAGGCAGTTTGATGTCTATCCTTATTCACTTTTCAAAATGCAGCCTGTCTCCCGTGATTGTGTCAGATCCTAAAATATACAATTGCTCACAAATTCCTTTGAGAATTCTTTCAACGGCACAGTTAAAAGGTGGAATATCATTTTCTTGAGCAAAAAATATGCAGTTCCAAGGATTTGCTTTTTTTTCCTCAGTTTTTCTATAGCCATTTTGCTGACAGAAATGAACTGGAGGTTTTGAGAGTACAAGATTGAAGAAAAATCTGTCACTTGCAGATATTTCAGAATTTACATCCRTAAATTCAGAGTCAGCTCTCCTCCTTATTCTATCTACAGCATTAGGAGTGGACACAGGAGTGGAAGCAGCCGCTTGGAGCCCAGTCCTTTTTCTATCCATGAAAGTAAACAACAATCTAGCAGGATCAATATCCACATGTCCTTTCTTAATGCCAGGCAGAAAGTATTTTCAACACCTTGGAAGAAACTGAAAAATGAGTGTCCAAAACACACAGGTGCCTCTAGAGAGCAGGAAGCTTGAGGGAATCACCAGCATTCCAGGTCCTACCAGCAGGAAGGAATTTACTAATGATTTTGAGACCACGCTGCCAAGATTACCCACTGTCAAGTGCCCATCTGCTTCTAGAAATTTGGAATGTGGAAACTCAAAGCACATGTCCTGCAGAGTGGCAYAGCTCCAGTCCTAATGTGTGAGTGAGTTCCTGCACCTGCAGACACCCTGGGCCTAAAGGAGGTGACAAATCTCTCACAGAAGCCTGTGTAGAAATGCTGGAGCTGAACATCAACACGTGGCCAAGGCAGCAGTGAGGCACAGCCCTGCTCCAGGCCATGTGCTCTATTCCCAGCTGGAATACAGGCAAAAAGAGTATTTCCCACTAATCCAGTATCAGTGCTTACTCATGAAACATGGTGATAATGATTCTAGTAGGTAAAAGAATTCTCCTCAAATATTTCTGAGGGGCTGTGCTTGTCAGGTCTTTTATAAACTGTTTTTAACCATGCCAAATAAACCAACAAAAGGCCATATCAAAGTACAGGGTTTTCACTATTTATCTGGGTTCTGTGGAACCGTGTTTGCACTGTTGACAAAACCTAGTGAGGAGGGTTGACCCTGGCTGGATGCCAGGTGCCCACTAAAGCCTCTCTATCACTCCCCTCCTCAGCTGGACAGGGGAGAGGAAATATAATGAAAGGAAAGCTGAGATAAGGGCAGGGASCGATCACTTATCAATTACTGTCATGGGCAAACTGATTCAATTTGGGGAAATTAGCATAATTTTTTAGCAGTCAAATGAGGGTAGAGTAATGAGAAATAAAACCAGATCCTAAAAGACCTTACAACCACCCCTCCGTTCTCCAGGGGCTTAAATTAATTCCCAGTTTCTCCACCTGCCTTCCCCCGTGAGGTGCAGGGGAACAGGAAATGGGGATTGCAATCTGTTCATTACAGGTTGTCTGTGCTGCTTCTTCCTCCTCAGGGGGAGGGCTCCTCACACAATTCCCTAGATGTTTTTCACTTCTCTCTTTTCCAAGAGTTCTGTTTGCTTAGATGGATTGTGTTCAGTGGTTTGAGTGGTGACAAAACAGAATTATACTTGCAAATTTCCCCTCACCGGTAGCTGCCTACGTGCAGCCCTAGCCAGGATACAGCCCTTGGCAATAACAGCCTGACAGCAAGGGAATGATATTTCCATTTGCAGTAAAAGAGTTAATGGGAAAAATCCATGTTCAGGGCAGTCATTTGAGGTCAAAGACCATGAAATGATTTGGGGGCCAAAATCGATTTCTGTGTAGGAAAAAAAATGCCATTTCTCACATAATTTCAGAAGATCATGCTGGATATTTTACAGAAAACCCTAAGAAGGTGGAGTATAAGTGAATTTCAACACATTCATTAATGAGAAAACAACATCTTCAAGTTAGTTTGTTAAGCATAATTATGCTTCATTCAGTCATTTCTTTCTGTTAGCCGTTTTACGTGGCTCTAGTAATTACAGCCAAGTGCATTTCCATGTGGGTTGCAATGGAAGTTGTTCTTTGCAGAAGGTTTGTCACATCCTAAGTGGGCTTTAGAGAAACGAGCATGGTGTGATTGTTACTGACTGCACTTAAACCTGGAAAAGTTGCAAGGAATAAACTAATTACTTCAGTATTCAAAGATATGTCCGAGCAAGAAATAATTACACTGTGACATGGGTGAACAAATAAAATATAAAATGTAGGAGAAGCCTTGGTAAATACGAAAAGGAGAATTTGATTACTCAGAACTAGACTGGAATATATTAAAGAAGATATAATGTGGGTTTGGTATGAGAATGCTTTGGAGCTCCATAGGTTATGTGTGAGTGCCTAACACTAAGACCAGAGTATTATTGTTGTGCCTGGGAAGCAGTGCAGCAAAAAGTAGGAACTATAYAAAGGCAGTGAAAAAGATAAAGAAGAGTTATTTCAATCTCAGTACGGGTCAATCTCTCAGGCTCTTGCCTAATTTTAGTCAGTCCTTACTCATGCAAATCTCCCACTTACTTCGAGAAATTCCACCTGAACTGGAGCAAAGCCAGTAACAAGTTCTGGTCAAAGATTTTTTTATCCTATCTGGCAAAATGTGTGATACACTGCTGTGTGGGAAGAAGCCATAGAAGTGAAGGATTCAAAAATCCACAGTGCACAAAACACCTTTCAATCAAATCAGCTGTTCTTTCAGAGAGAGTGTCTAAAATGGTGGAGTAAGACAGAAAAAAAAGAGGCAGGAACTTCCTTTCCACTATAAACTCTCAAGAAGATATTACCAGTCGAAACATAAAAGGTCTAGAAGGTTCCCACTTTATTTATTACCATTAGCAACGCATCTATAATGCAAAAATAATAATTCTAAATAGAATTCTCAGAAAAAAAACCATGAATGTCGTGTCATCAGAGACACTTAGCATGAGTTGGAAGAGGCGCATTAAGGAGCACAATAGAATGAACTAAAATGAACAYGGGGAAAAAAAAGCAAAAACCAAAACCCAAAACCAAACAAAACCAAACAAAACAGAACAAAAAAAACCCCCAATCAACCAAACAAAAGYAAACMAAAAAAACCAAACAAAAAAACCACAAAAAAAAAAGAAAATAAAAGAAAAAAAAAAGAAAGAAAAATAAATCACACTTCGTAGTCTTATTTTCACATGATAAAATCAGCCCACAAGCCACCAGGGGTGAAAATCTCAGTGACAGAGCTGCTGGCTGTGGGGCAGCAGCTTCACTCAGACTCAGCACCTGAAAAACCAACAGCTCAAGAGCACTGGASAGGAGGGTGAGAAATTGAGAGTAAAGCCCAGGAAGAAGAAAAGGGTGGGAGTGAGGTGTTTTAAGATTTTTTTTTTATTATTTCTTATCATCATATGTTGATTAGGCTGGTAATAAATTAAATTAATATCCCTCAGTCAACTCTATGGTTTTTCTGAGATGATAATCGAGGAGTGTTCTCCCTGTCCTTGGCTCAACCCATGAGCCTCTCATGGCATTTTTCTCCTCCTGTCCAGTTGAGGAAGGGGAGTGATAGAGTGGCTTTGATGGGCACCTGACATCCTGCCAAGGTCAACCCATCACACTGATTCAGGGATCCGTGACAGCACAAATCTAACCCTCAACTGACAGTAAAAATAATTTTCTCCCTGTTTCAAGATTAAATTACTTTTGTTGTGATTGCTCTCTATTTTGATTCAAGGAGGAATTTACAGTGGTATTTCTGCTGTTTTCATTGCCAGAAGGCAAAAGTTTGAATCGTTTTTCTGTCCTAAGATAATCTATTTATTTTTCATATTAGAAAAATTAAATCACACGAGGTGTATGTCAAAGTTAGAAGGTATTAGTCCAAGAGATATTCTGACTTTGGGAAGCCAGAGTGTTTTTCATCAGTTTGATGGCAAACAAACTGGTTAATAGTTGAGGCCAAATTTTATAGAAGTTGGGATGTTACTTTTAATTAACATACCTGATTTATTTGCACAAATAAATATCCTGCATGATGCAATGCACTAGTTATTTATTTCTCAGTGTCTTGGAATCAAAACAAGTCTTGGAGGTCACTTACACTTGGAGGTTTTGTTCTGTCATTATACACTCATAAAAGTTAATAGTCCTTGCTGCTTGCCTGAGTTCAACATTAAATTCTAAGATGAGTCAAGAGAATGTGTTAATTACTGTTCATTACTGTAGGAGTTCATGTGAAGCTACTTGGAAATTACAGCCAACAGAGATGATGGAGAATATGCTGCGTTGGGTTTTTTTGGTGAGGGGTGGCATTAAGAGAGAAGATCAGAGGGACAATAAAAGCTGAGCTGTCAAAAGTGAAACTTTCTGGCAGTATCTGTCTTGTTTGATGAAAATTTAATGGGAAAAGATTTCTTAGTCTCAAATGGGGACTGATTTCTCCTATTTTGCCAGAATGATAAAGTCACTTCTTGAGGTAAAGTGACTCACTGCAGTACGAGAGATTTTTGGTTGAATATCTCTTCTTGATTTGTGCTAGGTGTGGAATCTCTGCCAATTTTCCTCTGTGCTGAAAGCACATGCAATCAGCAGCAGGTTTGGGGCCATTTTGTCAAGTGTTACTTTCTCTCTGAAGCTTTCCTTAAAATACTTYGGGAGGATCTTTGTTCCTACAAACAAAGACAGATCTTTAAGAGATTGCAAGGATTTAAAGTCTTTTTAAGGGCTGGTTTTAAAGAGCAGGAGGTGGATTTCCTACCTCCATTTTTTTTWWAAAAAAAACCAATATTAATATTCCATTTTAGCACAATTTTAGTCACCATCTCTCCACCTTTTTCTTAATGTATGAAAAAGATCTGACTTAGAGGTCTGGAAGTTTTTGTGACTAAATCTTTAGACATATCTCTGTGTGGTAAGACAAAATATGGAACTGGAGCCTGAATGTTTTAAACAAAACATATTCCTGCAGATTATTTCCTCATTTTAAAACAAATAGCTGCTGGCTGCCTTATGGAGTAATTTGTTGTACATGAAGAATTCTGTTGGTTTTCAGCTTCACAGGTCAACTGAAAATGATCTCTCAAAATGAGGATCAAATCTGATGGAGGCACCTAGGCTCCTTGTTCAGGTCTTTTTTAGGATATGGTTTTAAATTATTTCTGCAGAGTTTATGCCACAGAAAGAGAGGCAGGATGGCAGGATGTGTAAACTCCATCTAACAGACTGTGGACAAAAATCGCCTGTTCTGCCCTTACCCCAAGCAGCATCCCTGAAACTATCCCTGTGTTCCTCAGTCTTGAACTACTGAACAACCTTGAACAACCTCAACTACTGAACCATTGCTGTATTTTTTCTCTTTAATCCATATTTCTCTTTAATAGAGGTCTTTCCACTAGCCCAGTTCAAAGTGTAAAAATAGGTCTGAATAAGTAGTGGTTCTGGTTTAATTTTCAAAGTAATTTACCAGCAGTTTCATGGGTTAAAGCGGGCAGATTTTTTTGGCTGATTTGAGTTCTGATAAAGAAACTTTAATTATCCCATCCGAAGGACGTCAAGTTCTCTACGTTTAATACTTTTTCAGTTTTGATAATGTCTGTACCCAAGGTAAACAGGGATATTTTATTTGTACATAATATTGCTCTTCCTGAGCATAGGAACAGTGGTGAATACTCCAGAGAAAGATATAATAGTTGAAGAAAGCAAAATTAAAATATCAGCCTGCTTGAGTACATGATCATTGGGAGTGGCTATGGCAACATCCCAAACTCTTGAAATCTACACCCTGTTGAAATCCTGATATCAAAAGTGCTGGGGGTGAAACTTTCATCGGCTTTATGGCCTTTGAGACAGACCTGCCAATAAAGGAACCAGATGTCAGCTGCACCTACTGGCTTCTAGAAATCAGACAGAGTAAGTCAGACTATATCAAGTTATTGTGATATCTGCTATTGTTACTTTCCTTGAGTCACTTCAAATTAAATGAGATCGTATTAAACCAGTTAGATAATACACATTGAAAGATACTTTAGTGGAGATGACAGTGTTTAGGAGGAGAAAGACTCTCCAGAAATATGTAATTTCCTTTTTTTTTCTCCCTAAATTAATTTTCCCACATGAAAGTCCTCATAGACTACCTGGGGAATTAAAAGATCTGAAATAATGTTATCTTTTAACTAAGAATAAAAAGAAAACAAAGAGGAAGCATAATTATGAGCTAACCAGTAGAAAGTTCTTAGTGCTAATATGCAGCAGAGGTCAGAATACTCATGATTTATAATCGACATCAAGAGGATAGAAGGCTGCTAAGAAGGGCTCCTCTTCAGAGAAGTGAGAGAATGCTGCACAGATAATAGCATTTCCTTCATGCTGATGACTTTGTCAGTGAATACAATAAGCTGATTCATTAGACGGACCTATTCAATATAAATCCACTTAATATTAATACCTAAAAGGTTTAAAACATTTTAGTGATCATGTCACACAGAGCTATTGTTAAAAGAGAGAACTGTTTGCCCTGTCTCACATTCAGATAGAGCTCAGGAACATGAAAACGATGGACAGACGGCCTTTAACTCTTATAAAAGAGTGTGATGGGACAATAGAGGTGTCTGAGTATTCCTCATTGTCAAAAACCCTTCTGTACCACTCCAAGTGATCAGAGAGGCTGTCAAAGCCACAGCCAACCCTGCTCTGAAGGTTTGATGGCAGGGTAGAGTCAGCTGTCTCAATGTTGGCTTGTAATAGACTTCTGGGACAGCAGATCATCGGAGAGCCCTCACTCTCTGTTTCTTGTGCGTGGTGTCAGCAGTTTGATGACAAAATTGGAGGGGAAATTCACAAGGCTGCTCAGCCATTGTATAACATCCTTTAGAGATCCCCAGTCATGGCCTGTTCAGCTCGTGCATTGATGGGGAGCAGGAGCCGGGAGATAGAACTCTCTACAGACAGAGCTCCCCATGTTCAGGCTCTTGCAACTTTAGGAGTAAACAGTGTTAACCTTCTTACCAAACAGGGGACAAAGAGATAACACTTGCTAGAGTATATAGAGGTGATAAGGATGTAAAAATATATAAATATTTCAATGCTTTGTGTTGCAGTGTAATGGAGCAATTGCAGTAGATAACTTCGCTGAATTAAGTTCTCTGTTAGTGCTAAAAGGCAAAGTCTGTTAGATCTTTAACAGAAAATAGGATCATTTTGAATTTGTGGTGGGTTGCCCTTGGCTGGATACCAGGTACCCACCAAAGCTGTTCTTTTCCTGCCCTCTTCAACTGGACAAGGGAAAGAAAATACAACGAAAAGCTCATGGGCTGAGGTAAAGAGAGGGGGAGATCACTCAATGTTACTGCCATGGGAAAAGTAGATTTGACTTGGGTAAATTAATTGAATTTTTTACCAATCAAATCAGAGGACAGTAATGAGAAATAAATTCAAATATTAAAAGCACCTTCCTCACACCCCTCCCTTCTTCCCAGTCTTGAGTTTACTTCTGATTTCTCTACCTCTTCCCTCCAGGGTGTGCAGGGTTCTGTGGTCGGTCCATCACACATTTTTACATTCTCTGCTTCTTTTCTTTGCTAATGGTCAGGTTTCTGATTATCTACACACAAGATCTTCAGTGGAGAAAGATGCAAGAGACTTTACAGTAATTATCTGTGAAATTGCTGGCTGTGAAATTTTTGTCTCTGAAATGTTGAAATTTTGTAGGCAACAGCCTGGCAACTTTCAATGAAATAATATTAGGACAGGTAAAAATTGTATACAAAGACTCCATTTGTATAATAACTTGATTGCTACCAAAATCCCTAATGAATGAGTAAATTGAGTTAGTCAGATGTCCAGGGTTTTATCGTTAAAGAACTACATGCACACAAAAAATATGGATGATGGATTGTTTGTTAAAAAATAAAGTGGGTTTGGGAAATGGAGAAGAAATATAAATATTCTGAGCACAAGCCAGCCATGGCTGCAGTATAAGAACATCTTTGTATCCAGCAGATTTCATTCCTTGATGTCTGGGTACTTTAGGGTTCAAAAGCCTGATTCAAAGATGAACAGAATATTTATTAAATGCTTTTGTGACAGTGGAAAAGACAGCAATATTCTCCAAGTACCAAAGGATGGAAGTGAGAAAATATCTGACAGCATGCTTAGAAAACTTAATGTGTCTCAACTTAGGTGTCACAGAGAGGGTTCCCCTCAGTGGTACCCAGTGACAGGACAAGACACAGGAATCCACTTAAACATAAGAGAAAAACTATGTCTACCAGTCGATGTGCCCAAAGAYAAGAGAACAAGTTTTGGCATGGCAAAACAGAAGTATGACCTTTGAACCTGGAACGGTACCTTGCCATTTTTCACAGAATCACAGAATTAATGAGGCTTTTAGAAATCTTAAGAATGACCTTTCGTCACGTTAAAGTTTTTGAGCAAGAAATATTTGCAAGTTATAAAAGTCAAATAGTGCCTTTGGGAAGGGGAAGGAGAAAGGACAGGATGTGGCTCTGGCAAGGGAAAAGAAAGGGTTTTTTCTAGCCTGGCAAGATGACACACTTGTTTGATGAATGTCAAATTAATATTATTAAATACGAGATAAAAAAGCAACTAACATGAAATTGTAACTAGTCTTGGTTCAGTAAATGATCTCTTTAAAATGTTTATGTTTTGGGAAGTTTGGACCCTGGTGGTTGCAGGGTCCAAACATTCTGAAATCAATGTTTTCCTCTGTTTTACATATTTTCGTTTAATTGATTTGTAATTATTCACTCTACAGAGCTATCATTCTCTTTTTGCATTGTAATTAACATTCTTGAAAGGCTAATTCCTTTTTTAATTGTATCATGGCGTGTTGAGTCAATGCAAAATTTCATAAAAATGGCGTGCGTTCAGCAAAACGTGGAGAAAAGAACTCACAAATTTACAGTCACTCTCACTGTACTTGTGCAGATTGAAGAAGGCTGCTAGACTTGATAGCCTGGCAAAGTCCCTTTAGGAGCGGACTTGTTGATCTTGTTAATCCTGCTAACATTAAAAAAAAAAAAAGTATATTCCTGTGAATAATATTCTAAAATATTTCTATAGGGGAAACACCATTTTACAAAATGCCTACAAAATGGCCAACTTTTTCTTTTTTTAAATTTGTATGGCTATTTTTAACTTGTACTTATAGCTTTTCTTYGGGAATACTTTTGAAGAAATATCTATAGTAGTCTCTATGTTAAAATTAGAGAGTTTTTAAGAATCACACATTGATTCCTCAATAATACATTAGCAGTACTTTGCTGGTATAGCACACTTTTAACATCTTCAGGCTCACTGACATAAAGTTCAAGCTGTAAGGAATAAAATCTCATTTTTTCCCCAAAGACTTCAGGATAAGTGCTGCAATGCAGTGGTCTCCTTGACTTCGTGGTATAAATTATGCCTAACTACTGTAATTTTTTCCTCAGTTTGAAACTGAGCAACTCTCAAATCCACTTAAGAATGTATTATATGGGGAAAAGAAAAGACAAGTAAAGCTGTGGCACTGAGATTCATACACTGCTTATCACCTTCTGTTTTCTTCTCTTTCATGTATAAATATATTAAGGTCATTAGTTAATTGGAGGGCACAGAATTTTTAAGTCATTAGCAGAAACATCAAACACTCACGAAAGTTGAAATCCTTTTGTGTCTTTAAACAGCATCTTTCTTTTTTTTCCCTCTAAATTGAAAAAGAGGTGTCAGACTTAGTAGAAATAAATAAGTAAATAGGTAGTAAGATGATTAGGATGCATACAGATTCTCTGCCAGAAGAAAACTTGTGCATACTTGCAAAATTGCTCTAAATCCTTGTGCAAGAGCTAAATGCCAAACAGAGGTACAAGGCAGAAAATCATGGATTGTTCCATTAAAAAAATTATAACACGGGCCAAGAACACTCAAATCAAATCCTTTCCTGCCAGCACCAGGTACTTCACAATTTCTCTAGGCTATATGGGAGACATGAATGATGGGCTTGGGATGGAGTGTGATAGCTGATGATTCTGAAGACTTCTCTGTTTTCTTCCCAGAGGAGATTTTACATCTYTCAACTCACAATCGCAAGGAACTGTCCAGAACTAGGAATTCACCACTAGCTCTTTTATCCTTCTCATAAAATGTTTTTTCATTATCCTCAGAAAGGTTTCTACTGCTCACCCTCATGAGAAAGAAATGTAATTAGACCTGGATCAAGTCTTGGCACTGTCTAGAAAGTAGCACAGGTCAGATGCTGACTCCCAGTTTTGCAGTGCTCTGGAAGTAGATTACATACTTCATTTTTAAGGCTCTTCAAAAACCTGCTCTATTCTACCTCTCGAAGCTTCCAGCTGCACCATTGTCCTGGCAGTGGAACCAGCTGTCAATCCCTGCTATTTTATTTTTCTTTAGAGTRTTTAATTTTGTCTCCCATGCTTAGGGGCTCTCCATCAGACTCCAGAGGTCACCTAAAGCAGGCTGTAYGTAACCAAGTGCACACACTATGCTGGACAAGATCTCTCTTCAGTCAGTCATTCAGCATTGATGTTCCTGCAGTGACACCCTTCCCAGTTTAAGCACCTGAGCCTTAGAATTTCCTTTGATAAAGTGATCATCTCCAAGTGGGTTTTAATCCCTTCAACAGACAGATTTCATGAAGATTCTTTTCAGTCTAAGTGAAAATATTTCAGATTTTATAAAACTATAATTACACAGCATTTTTATTCATTTTTTTGCTCTTATGGCTACTATTTTTCTGCAGAAATTTTAAAACCCTGTTACTTCAGGGCAGAATTCTTTAACTTCTCTTGRCTTACAACTTGTGTTTGGGTCAGCAAATGCCAAGTATATACTTGGCTAAATCCAAAACAACTTGAGGCATGAAAAAGTTTAGCTAAATATATTCAGACAATCTTTAGAAATGCTGTTTCAAACCAAGTTACTTGTTATCTGTGCAATATTGCAGAAATACCCTGTTATTACTGCTACCAAATGGGTTTTAACATCTTTCAGTTGACTCAATGCATACACTCAAGCAGAAGGCCTGCCTTTTTTTCACCAAATGAAGTGCTAACTATTTTAATAGAATTTTTGAGTCCACATTAAAAACAGAAACTGGATGCAATTGCAGCATTAAAAATATTGCAGATCCTGGTCAGGTTTTCCAAGAAAGACTATAATAATCTTCAGGGCAGGGACGGACAAGTGAAAAAGCTAATTTGATCCAAATGTGGTAGATTAAGGGCAAAGTAATTTTAAAGGTTCRTCCCAAAGACAATTTTAGTGGAATATTCAAATGCTCAAGAAGKTTTTTTTTWAATTATTTTATGATAACAAGTATTTGGATATTTTTTCTGCAGCTGCACTACCATGGTTCTTCACGGCTAGGAAAAATGATGAAGTTGCCCTTAGAACCTCATTTACTAGCAGTATGTGTAGGTGTATAAAAAAGGCATTTGTTTATGCATTGAAAACTGGATTTCTTTGTAATATTTCTGTGCTGCTCTGTTTTATGTTTTTATTAAATATAGTTAGTAGCACAGTAATAAGAATCGCTATAAAATTGTAGAATTGATTCAGAAATCTAGTAGTATATAATGAAGTTTTCAGCTTCGGCTTTGAGACTGTATATATCACTTGTTATTAATAAAGAATATGAAAATCTCTCAGTAAGGAGAGAGAAGATATGATTAGRGAAATGGCACTGGGTATTGATTATCCTTCTAGTGCCTGTTATTGATGTATTTAGATGCCTTAACTTTTAGAAAGAGATCTCTTGCAATTTCCCTGTGGATAAGTTTCTACTGTGAAGAAACTTTACCCAGAAAGGTTGTTCCACAAAAGTGCTCCATAAATAACTGGATTTGTAAATTCTCTGAACTAYCAGCTGAACATAATATGCATGAACCTGCTGGTTTCCTTCTGACCACTTAAAATGCTGTCGGAGAACATAAATTTCCCAGTGAGTCTCAGAGTTCCCTGTGTGGAGCCAACAGAATGATAAGAAATCACATCATCTCAAAAATGGATTGGCTTCTTTTAACTGTGGGTGAAAAGGTCACTCTTGCAGGAGACATTTTCAGACACCAATTTGTTCAATGAAGGTCACCTTCTGAGTTCTAGCTTAGCTGAACATAAAGCTGATCTGACTGTAAACTTAGCCCTGCTCTGAGTACCTCCAGGAGCAACTGTTTTTCTGTGATTTTATATGTGTGTATTATTTTCAACTTGTCTTTTTCTTTTTTTTTTTTTTTTTTTTTTTTTTTTAATATTGTTTAATTATCTTGGTTCCTGTGCAGTTTGGTAATTGTACATCTGTTTCCTGGTCAGATTTTCTAACAAATGGCGCATCTTCCTTCTGAAGACCCTTTTTTGCAACACCAATTCAACAATTACTCTAATCAAGACTGCACCTATCCAGGCTCTTTTGTATCTTCCCAGGGGCAGAAATAAGGTTCAGCCAACTAGTGAAGGATGAAGTTKAATTACCTCTTTCTGCCTTCATTTCTGTTTCTCAAAATTAATTTCTGGCAATGGCTAAAGCATGAAGGAGCCAGTCTGTCCATCCTGGGTGCTCAAAACGCATTTGCTGCCGTATGGGCTGACAGGATTTTTTATTAAATTGGAGGTATGATGAGTCTAAATCCTCATGGCTTGAGTTGGGGGACCAGATTCTTTGACTCAGCTTTGTGACAGACTTGTATACATTAATATCAGATTTAAAACCCCAAACACACAAAGAGCTCAARCATAGTAATTGCATTCAATACATGAGTGATACCATTAATTCACATTAAATTTGTTTGTCATTAGGGGTTTGTGAGCTTGAATGCCTTGTTTTAAATGCAATGGTTTAAATAGAGTTTATTTATTTTTGTTAAAGCATGAAAGAAATTTATTTTTTCCCATACTACCACATTTTAAACGGTCAAAAGAAATGCTTGTGTAGAGATGTAACTAGCTCAGAGGATTTAAAAACCTGGAGCCAATACTGCTTTTAATGCATATTAACCAGAAATCTTCTTATACTCTCTGCACATCCTAGTAAAAGCTGACTATTTATTACACCTCAGCAAAAATTTAAACAATAGCACAGAGTTTCGCAAAATTCAGCACCTTTGCAAGGATTAAATTTGCTATTTAAAATTTAAAGCAAATAGTTTAAAGCCTCTGATATATTGAAACATTTAAAAATAAATAATTCAATTTTTATAAAGTTTAGGTAGAAAGCAGCTCAGAGTAAAAATATATTTTTAATAGATTTGTCAGAAGACATGAAACTAAACCAAGTTCCTGTCCAAGGAATAGACAGAGCAAGTTAATAATAAATCTGATTAGTTAAACTCTAAGTGATCAGGAAGAATAGAGTTGGTTTAATTCCCAGGGGTGTTCAGGTGAAGGGGGAGACATTTAAGGTTACCTGTGTCGAAAAAGAGAAGGCAACTGTATAAATTCAGGGGAAGACTGCATTGTATTTTATGTAACAATATTTTTTTTCCCCCAAATGAGTTGTCAGAAATTGGTTATTTAAGTATTCTTAGAGYCATAGGGGATTCAATGTTAAAAGCAATTGTTTCTTCTACTCTGCCTGGGGTGTAGTAAAATATATTTATCAAAATAAGACTTAGYGGGACAAGTTTCTTTCCTTTCACTTATGTCAGCAGTACTAGGAATATTAGTATTTTCTATTTTTCTCCTCATCAGTAAAACTGTGTTCAAACAACTTTTAGCAGGACACTTTTTGAAAACAATCTTTTAGTCCGCATCATCAGTCACAGTCATCATCAGTAATCCCGTAATGTTCCAGCACACTAAAGTATCAAAATTCTTTTTTTTCCATGCTGCTGCTAATTTACACYGCTTTGACAGATGGCACGATTTGGGCTGAGAAATTAATGGAAGAAAAGAAAATAGCTTCTTTTCTGTGTTGGTAGTTACAAAACCCAACGGGTAAAACATGGGTAAAATCAGGGAAAGTTAAGGAGCAGATAAGAAGGACAAAATGTCAAAAAGAAAGAGAAGACATCTGCTTGGATAAAATATTCTCTGTAGAGACCAAGAGAAACATAAAGGCAAATCAGATAAATTGCTCCCTTATTTGGAATACTTGTCTTGGATGGGTGTAAATAAAGGTAAAATGCCCRGTTCAGGGCTCCCCACTGTGATGTATTCTCACGGCAGGAAATACTTGAAGGTAAAATAACACATGAAGGTTTTTTTCTTTGTTTTGAGTTTTGAGGTTTATGTTGCTGCTTGTTGGTGGGGTTTTTTCAGTGTTTGTTTGATTTAGTTTGTTGGGTTTATATTTTTTTTTAATTATTAACACATGAATTACTGTCAGCACTGACTTTTCAAGGTTGTTTTTATATAATTTTTTAAAAAAGTCATTTTATTCACCATTCAAGTAATTTCTGTATTTAACTAGTATTTAACTGAAATATAAATTTGTTATATGCTTTCTCACAGGCTAGTCAGAGCTTCAAATGTGTTTTTGCAAAAAATTGTTGTACCATATATATTGAGTTAAAGCTGAATGAACTAGTCCCTAAATATTAAAATTTATGAAATTGAGAGTTTGTTCCTCCTTTACTAGATTTCTTTTCCCAATTCCTTCTTATTTGACTTCTCATTCATATCTTCCATTCTTGGAAGCCTGATCCAAACCCCATGAAATCTATTGGAGTATTAGTTGTGAGAAATATATGCAAGAAACTGTTTTTCTACTCGGTTCCAGCTGCGTATTTCTCATGCTTATTTCCTCTTCTGGTCTGAGTATTTAATAGGATTTCTGTGTATTTGCTATGCTGCTTTTCCTGGCATTTCTTCTTTTCTTTCCTGGCTTCTGTTCAGACTCCAAACCCCCAGCCATTCAACACCTTCTCCCCAAATAATTACAAGGGTCCAGAACTCCTGCACGCTAAATTACATTTCACTCAGACTGTCTTTCTGGAAGCAGGAGAGGAGGAAGAAAAAAAAAGCTTTAGTGTCTCTCCTGAAATTCAATTTGAAACATAAAACATGTGCTGCCAATAGCTGTTCTGCACCCTCAGAACTGTGTGCATAGTCGGGCAGCTATTTGATATGAACATCAGAGTCATTCTCCCCTGCATATATTAACATTCCACTGTTCCTAAAAATATGCTTMCATTTTTCATTATTTCTTCTGGTGCTGAGAAAGGGGCTGGTTCAGGAACATTAATCAACTTCCCAGATACGTGAAGCCATTATTTTTAGTCCTATGATGCTTTTCTCATTCCTCTTCCCCAATAATAATCTTACTCTAGCTACCCCTGAGCAGTGAGTGAAACCAAAATCTGCTGCTGTTTGTTCTGGCTCCATTCCCTGTTGCTCAAGGTAGCTCRTGTCAGCATGTACTTTGGGCAGTGCTGGTGTTTATATTGTTCTGGGGGATTTCTTGGCTTCCAAAAAAAAACCTGCTCTCCATAAACTTTGGGGTCAATTCACTTTCAYGGTTAAACRTTACCTGTTGGTCATAAGTGACTGTTCTCTTTTTCTTGATCTTAGACACATAGGGAGGAAGGGAGGTAAGAGGTGTAAAGAAATAAATAGTAGCAGAGAGAAATCAAAGAAAAATTTCRTCRTCTTTTGTTGTTGCAGAACTTTGAACCTATCATTTTTARGTTTAGTCGTATTTCTGACAGACTAGAGTGAAAAATGGCATCAGTGCTTCTTCAAAGGTTCTCTTGTGTGAAATCCTYTGTGTCTTGATGCCAGAATATAAGACTGGCATCCTTTTTATTGTAAACACCTAGTGCTTCCAGCCTAGGTTTGGGCAGTGGTAAAGAGGAATGTGTACTTGTATGCCTTCTCTTCATCTTCTCCACTTTGATTTTCAGGTTGAAAGCTGCAAAATTGGGCAGTTTGCTTTTGGTAGGATGGCTTCAAGTGATGAACTCTGTCTGCAGGCACACATCTCCTGGATGCTGCACAAAGTCCTGGGGCAGCTCTTCTGTTYAATGTTCACGGTTCCTGGTCTCCAAGGACTGGACAAATGAAGCAGGAGAGTCTTACTGGGAATGCCCATCCAGTTATAGAATTTATTTGTTCCCACACTATAAAAAAAATTTAATCTGTTGAGGATTGCATTCAGTGCACTGGGGTGCAGGTGCAGGTGAGCTCTGGGTGGGGGAGCCACTCACCCTTTGGACAACAAAGGGCACATGTGGCTCAGCCAGGTGACAGACATGGCAGGAACTGAGAACCTCAGATTTTCTYGTGCTTGGACTGTGAGGGGATAAAAGCCCAGGGTTTGTGCTCTTTGGTGTCCTCCTCAGAGGCACCAGCTTGGGCTGTTTCTGTGTTAGTGCACCAGGAACATGTTGCTTCATGGAGCAAGAYATCTGAGACTCAGCTACGGGAAACCTGATGTCAAACCAGTAAGGAAACCTGGGCTGAGTGTGGGGGAGTCCAGTGGGGACCTGTGGGGTCACTGGAGCCTCTGAGGTGATGGGGTTTTGGTGTCAGCAGTGACAGTCTGGGGTGGTGCAAGGGTGGCTGCCAGAGTGGCTCCTGGACGTTCAGGCTGGGAAGTTTCCTTAACGAYAGTTGTCAAACTGTGTGAGCCCATTTAACTGATTTGCCTTTTCCAGCAAAAGAAAAGTCTTTATTAGTTGCTTATTTTTGTGTCATATGTGTATTACAAATGCAGCTGTTAGAATTCAGTCCTCAATAGGGTTTTTTGCTCATCTGTATTTGTTGTGGTTTGCTCTTTCTGTGTGTGAGTTCACACCTCGCATTTCATTCTCTTTTCCAAATTGGTAGAACATGCTGGCTTTAAAGGAGCAGAAGGTGAAAACTCTGCAAAACACTGAGCTCAAAATAACACCAATTAAACCAAAGTAATTGCTGGTTGCTCTTAATGAAAAAAATCACATTTTTGTTAGAACTACTTACCTTTAGTCAATAGAACAACCAATTTTCAGTAAATATCCTTTAATGGGGAACACTCTTTGTGCCATCAGTAGCATGTAATTGTTGAACAAGAATTCTGTAATGGATTGTTATCTCTTAAAGTTGGTTGGTTGTCTTTTTTTTTTTCTGATACACTTTCAATTCTGTAAAATGACACTTGGCTACATCAGCCTGAAAGGGAAAATAAAATATGATCCAAATTTAATGGAAGCATATATCTTCCAAGAAAGATGAAGGCCTTTAGCCCCTACATTAATATGGTTATGGCAAAACCCTTGAATTAAAGGCTCAGAAGATTTTTGTCCAAAGATGCCCAAGAGGCCAGTAGCAGCCTGAAGGATGAAGCCTGGAGGCAAAGCCTTAACTTCTAATCCACCTTTTCCTTAGAGTTCTGTTGAGGTACCAACAGCTGAATTCATATCCACAAATTATAACCGAGAACATCATCAGCTTATTCTGCAGAATGTTTGCTTTTGAATGTCTGTGACGTGATGCTTACTGGGTGCTAGGCAGTATTTTTGACATATACTTTGTAAAAAGTAAACAAACACTTGCATCCTAAGTAAGATCATTCCACCAGGGGAAGAATGATGTGACATTTTGCTGTGCTTTATTGAGCATACAAAAAAATGACAGTGATTTTGTCCTTTGCATAGGTTCACAGGAGAGGAAAGGCATTGCTCTGAGCCTCTTCRGTCTCTCAGTAACACGCTGCTGTTAGATCAAAGGTTAATTCTTAGCCCTGCAACCTTTTTGCTAGAATTACACAATGAAAGTATCTGAAGAGACCTGGCTGAAATGCCTAGATGGGTTTTCCCCTCTTATCACACATCTCCTTATAYATTTAATTAAAATACTCTATCACTGTTCTGACACAAATGCTAGCTTGTAATATAGCCTTTGCTTTGCAAGACACAACATTTCGTTTGTCAGTTGCTAATAACAAAAGGTATTCTCTACAAATTTCATAGCAAAAAATACAATGAACTGCATAACACCTCTATCTTCAGATTACCCTTTCAATCAACCACTTTTGAGAGGGAAAGTCATAAGGACAGGTTTTCTGTTTCAAATCTCTAATTCTGATTCTTTTTTCTATAAAAAGGTAGGTTTTATATCTGTGACTTAAGTTCAGGGGAAGAGGGCAGGAGGGGTGGGAARCACAAAATGGGCAAAAACTATGTAGCAGTCCTCCAACAGATAAATAGGGAACAAAGTCTTGGATAGCAATGTTTAAAATCAGGTGATCTAGCTTATGATGGTTAATAACAATGAGAAGTAAAGGTATCTTCTTGCTGGCATGACTTAGCACTYGATTCTGACCCTGATTCTTTCCTTTGGCATAAGTAAAATCCCAGGATATCCTAGCCTGAGCACAAGCGTTTTTTGTAATATGGAATCTGTTTACCAGGGGAATCCTTGGTAGACTTTTGAGACCTGCACATTTTTAATGTTTACAGAAGGGGCTTTTGGATTTGAAACTAAAGACTGGATTTCTTAGATTTCATCATGCCTGCCTAAATATTCTAGAATCAATAAAAAATATGGGATCTCAAGCTACACTAAACCCTGTCAATATTTGATATAAATAAATTTAGGAAAAAAAAAACAACCAGACACCAGAAACAAACAAAAAAAAATCTAAACATATCTGGAATAGAGTGTTTATTCATCAGTATCTTGTGTRTCACTTTTAAATGTTGAACCAGGGCACAAAAATATAAAGCTGTTTTTACTCTGTGTAGTACTGGTAATTAATGGAAACTGTGATGAACCTGTTACAAACCTGCCCTAGAAAGGYAGTGCAGCTGTTCCTCCTAATATGAACCTTTTGGGAAGGTTCATGGTAGAAATGATTGGCAAGACTTAAGATTATCCACTCATAAATTTATGCCMCTGAAGAGACAATATCATGGAATAAACTTACAGGGGAAAAAACAGATGATGAAAATATATTGCATTTTATGCTGTGGCCAAGAAGATTTTTTTAAAAAATTCAGGTTCCTGTCTTAAATTCTAGACCTTCAGTGAATTTTTTTTATTTGCACAGACGAAGTTCTTCAGGTTAGCTGCTATCAGGTTACTTCTACCAAATGCCAAAGCTGAAACTCTTAAATAGATTTTATAGATTTTTAACAAGCCCTGCAGGCCTCCCATCTCAGTCAATAAGGATGGGATCTATGGTGATATATAGTGAGTTACAGAGCCTAGGCTAGGAGAATTACATTTTAAAATCAGATCTTCCCAGAAGATTTCTACAATTGATTATTTAAAACTTTGTTATCTTCCTATATATAAAAAAGCTATTCTACTGGCTGCACTCAGGAGTTATTACCTTCAAAACTACTCTTTTAAAGGCAGAATCTTTTTTTTGAAAGATCAACTGTTTTTCCCTTTTCAAAASCTTTCTGAAAGATTCTGCATTAAAGACGTCGGAAAATTTCTTCCAGTAGAATTCAGAGTGCTATTTAATGCTTTTTTGTGTTTCTGTAATCTGCATGGTGTTGGTAAAAGTGATAGAGTGAGAAAATGAGAGCCCTCAGGTGTGCACTGACCAATCTGTAAATGGAAACAGAACCAAGGGTGGGATGAGCACCAGTGTTCCTCTCCTTGCAACTGCTGCAGGGGGCCCAAGCTGCTGTTGTACCTCCCTGCATGGGAAGCCCAGGTCTGGTAAGAAAATTTCAATTTCTTAGTGATTTTGTGCTTCACTTGTAGAGCCCACAGCAACCCCTCTCTGCTCAGCTGTTGCAGTTTTTGTACTGTGTGTATCTATGGAATCGATCTCCCTTTTGACTGGCAAAGCCTCCCTTGTTCTGTTTATAGAATCACAGAATACCCTGAGCTGGAAGGGACCCACAAGGACCATCCCAAAGTCCAGCTCCTGGACAACCCTCAGCATCCCACCCTGTGCCTGAGAGCACTGCCCAAAGGCTCCTTGAACTCTTTTCCTGTTCCAGTTCYCAGCCACCCTCTGGGTGAAAAACCTCTTCCCAATACCTAAGCCAAACCTCCCCGATACAGCTTTGTGCTGTTTTAGTTCATACAGACTTCCTACCGAGAAGAACAAACATTCTGAAGCCCATTCCTAAAAATCAGGTTTTTAAAGTATTCTTTTAAGAATATTCATTCTTACCAAYCTTGTTCTTTATGCAGAAGGGGTTTTCTTCTCAGGTCTCTTTCCTAACCTGATATTGGGAAGATCTGAAGATTCAAATCTTTTTTCCAAGCAATATTGCGCCTCCAAATGTGTTCTTAGCCTGAAGTGCTGAGAGAAAATGGATAATTTTGGCAGTGCCAAAGTGCTCGGTGAAGTCAGCAGAAATTTTTCTGCATTTTCAGATTTAAAGCTTTTTGTGTCAAACTGAATCCAAGAATAAATACCATACTAGTATTTGCAGAAATTTTGAGTGATGGAGGTTGACCAGGTACCTGTATTAAACATGTGCTGTACGCTGGACCCTGGTGAAAATAGTGCAAATGTAATACAATCTATAGTGAAGTATGAAGACAAAGTAAAAGCTTCATCAAAACCAGTCTYTTTCTCTAAATAATTGTTTCCTCGTTATAATACTGAGTTCTCTCATTTCACAGTTTATATCTATATAAAGGCATCTATAGGGCATCTGGCAGTGACTTACACAATGAGGTTTTACTGTGAACCCAACACACCTTTCTGGGACATACTGTGTTTGATGTGGTGACTCTAATTCCACAGATGATGTAAAATGTGGAATAATTAATATTTGATCTTTGCTGGTAGTGATAAAGCCTTTACTGCTACATATGATAGATATATAAGAATATGAATAGATGATTTCTCACTATTCTTGCCAAACCCTTTCTTAGGAATCTGAGGTTGAGGGTATCTATCACTCAGCCAAAAAAGATGACTGCAGTCTAGTTTTTGAGTATCTGGTCATCCCTGCAATAGCTTGCTTAAGGCAATCATAATTTTATATGAAGGTGTTTGCAAGGGCAGTGAAATACCGAAAAAGACTCTTCAGGAGTCTGCTGTGCTTGGACTATTGTTTACTTTGTCCTCCCTTCTGAGAGGGCTGATAAAATAAACATGTGGRTTTGTTAATCCATTGCAGTAGTTCTTGTGCTGAGAGTACATCTCTCATCAGTGCTACCAAACTCATTTTCAAACCTCTGCACTATTGCTAAGAACATAATAGGTATTGCCCTTGCCCACAGCTTTCTACTGCCACTTTGGGATACTTGGAATAYAAATGCACTGAATGAAAACTGATACTTAATATTTAAGATCCTTTAAAGAAAGGAACTACATGAACGTTAAGCATCATTATTAAGCAATAACAACTGAGTTGCAGGCCATTAACCCAGTCAGTCATTAATCCCAGAGAAGTCTTCTAAGCTGAACTTCCACTGTTAATGTTTTAAGCACAGTACAAGGCAAAGAATCAATCTCACAGGTATATTGACTCCTTAGTGGGTGCTGCTGCTGCTGTTGTAGTGCTCGCTATAATTAAGGTGAATATTATCTGGTCTGTTCTCACTGCGGCACTAGTGATGGCCAGTAAAGGAGGGAAAGAAATGCTTCCTAAGTGTTAAATCATAATATGAGAAATATCTGCAGTCCCCATGCTCCAAGGAAAGCTACATGAAATGAGTCTCTCTCCCCAAAGATGGGGACTTGGGCAAAGCAGCAAAGAGGTTTTTTATCTGCACAGCAGTTCCCTGTCAGGAATGCTCTCCTGCCTCGCAATCCTCTCTCCCTGCAAACACAAGGAATATGCTCCCTACCCTGATCTGAAGGCACAGGAGGAAAGTGTCCTTAGTAAGATGCTCTGGGCCACAACCTTTCCAGCGGCAGGACTTCCCAGCTTGAGGAAAAGGTGGCCAAAGTGTCACATGTCCAGACATCTGGACAGAAACCCACACCTCTGTGTCCCGGTCAGGACTAGAAAGTGACAGATGATGAGTTGCAGCAGGCAAGCTCTCATTTTGAATGAGATTGCAGGCAGAGTTTTAATTGCTAAGGAAAAGGCTTATGTAGCAGAAAGAGAGGAAAGAGGGGGCAGCAGCACAATTACCTGCCAAGGATCCTTCTTAAACATCTAGAGCTCAGAGCACTGTGTCTCCTCTGCTGTTGTTTTCAGTGCTAGCTGCAATTGAACTTGTGCGTGCTGCAGTCTCACTGTGTAGGCACTTTCCTGACTGTGCATTTCTTTAAGCCATTCCTCCTTTGTTTGGGGTAGTCTTTCATTTCTCTCTCCCCCCTAAACTCTCAATTTCAGTTGCCATATGTTTATATCATCTCCGGTTCTTTGGGAAGAAATGCTCTCAAAGATCTTAAAACAAGTTAGTGCAATCTTTAGAATTCTTTTTGTGTCAATATTTAAAAATGAGGCAGGTAAAACTCTTTACTTGCCATTTCTCATTTCCATGAAAAGGAGATCAATTTGTGCTGTTCTTTGTGCTACAGTGAAAGGAAGATTCTTTGTATTTCCTCAACCTTTCATTAAAGGGTCTGACAGGACCCACTTTGGAGTCTCACACTGACAGCAGGGTGGGCCTTTTCCCTGACAATTTGCTTGACCCAAGCATAGTTCAGCTGAGAAAAGGAGTGGGTTATTCAATGACAGTCCCCTTATTTTCACATTTTTAAGCTCCAGGGCTGACAGAGGGCCAGGGAGGTTTAGTGAGAAGCTGACATGGCAGGTCAGTCACTGGTGCTCTCACAAGTCACTGGGCGTGCTGCACATGTGTAAGGGGTGGCTCCCCATAAAGGACAGAAACTGGGAGCTATCCAAAAGGCACAACCATCCACAAACAATTAATCTGTACCTATTTATCTATCTAATTCCTATGATAAAATGCTTGTCTTTCATCAAAGAAGCTGAGGCTCTTGTAGCAACTGGTACCATAATTACAAAGTTTTCAGTAGAAGTAGTTTTAATACCAGAAAAAACCAAAAAGGTGAAATGTTTTGAAAAATTTCAATTATTATCTTTAGCATAATTTTAAATGTAGTTTTATAATGCTATTTTTCCTTTAAACCGACTTGTAACTAGCAATTTGGTTATGAAATGCTCTATTTTGTGAAAACTGAAGGAGTATCAGCTAACTGTCATGTATTTTTATTTCCTTGATCACCAAAGTATCTTTATAGATTTTAAGTGTATAACTTGTGTTAGCAATCAAAGAATAGCCTCATTAATCCCGGTAAATGTTACTGCTTTTTAATTTTGACTGACAAGTGAGGCATTAATTGTTTAAAGTCTATCCAAACTTCAATGGCATGATTATAGAATATGATGATTTATTATGAGCTTGTTGACTATAATAATTGGTGCATTTTCTGATGAGATTATTGATTTTTCAAGATTGTTCTCAGAAGCCTCATTGAAAATCTTTCAAGGCCAGAGGTGTCAACAGCGATGGGCTACAATGAGTTTCAATTTAATGTATTCCTTTACTTAACTCTCTTGGTACTTTACACTTGAACAGATATGACAGATCTTCTGGCAGCATTTATGTGACTATAAGATATATTAAATAATATGTAACATTTCAAACCTCCTTGGATCAGTTTCCATGGAGACCAAAGGCACCCACTGGAAATTAAAATATGGAGAATCTCAACTTATGGGATGGTAATATTTGATATAAAGTTTTGAAATCTTGTTTCAAGAGGCAGGAGTTCATATGCTTGGTTAATTAGAGCAATATTAATTCTATATGCATGATCTTCTGAAAAAATTAGGAAGCAAATTATGCATTTTTTAAAAATAATACAATATTTTTTGAGATTTGTGCTAAAATGATTAAATTCATCCAGTTACTGAACAATGAGCAAATAATCAGGCTTAATGCAGAGACTTCTGCACAAAAATGGAGGGAATGAGATCCAGTTTTCACTGGTAGCTTGRACAATATGGGAGAGAGGCACCATCCTGCACAAACTCCAGCTSAGATGTTCCTCAGGGCAGCTCCCTCTGGGTGAGCACAGGCTGCCCAAGGGGTGTAGATGTATAAACTCCCTCCTTTGGTCCTTCTGCCACTCTTTTCACTTTATTCCTGTTACAAAGGAATGATTTCTATTATGGCAGACAATTCTGCTCCAGTTATACGCTGTTATCTAGTCAAATACTGCCCCAAATTATCTCACGCTGAAGTGATGCCCCGGAAACCCAGGCATGGATAAATTTGTCCTGAAATGAAGATATCTTAAGAGAAAAAAAAAAAACAAAACACCAAAAAACCCTATTGAAATACATGAAATAATGTTATTAACTAGTGAGAGGAATGCACTTTAGGCCCTGGKTTTTTTGTTTAGAATTAAAATATTATGTTTTGACTGCTGTGCAGAGAATTGCCTTAAAGTGGGACATACCTCCCAGGAGCAGATTTCCATTTTGTTAGTCAGCTGCTGAAGATTGAAATGCCCAATCTAATCTCTGATATTAAGTCTGTGTTTGTATTACTTTAAATCACATTCAGCTATCAGAAATGATGTGTCACCAGCAGTGGACATGATTAGAACAACATCTAAACACTTCCAAATTGTTTTGATTAATAAAAAGATGTGAGGAAAGTACCACAAGAAAAAGAGAAGAAACAACCATAAAATGTTTTTTTCTGCTATGGATGAAGAGTTTACTTGGGGAGAGGGGGAAAATCTACCTTCTATTTTTTATCAAGATTAATAGACATAACAACTATGATGTGTGACATCTGGTCCACAGTCGAAATACAGTGTAATCACCAGAATGTGATTYTGTGGTCAGGAGGTCAAATAAGGGCAAACTGATAGTGATAATTATAGTAATTTATTTCATTCTTCRAGAGATTGCTGCAAGAAGGAAAAAAACCTCAATTAAATATAAAAACAGATGGCAAAGAGACCTTTGCAAAGGTCAACACTGGAAAAATCTTAGCTCTGAATTATCTAAGTGGATTAGACACATGTAATTTATCTGAGAGAATTAAAAAATAAAAATAAAACCCACTTGATATTCAGAAGAAGATAATGARCAACATTGCTAAAAGGAAGCAAACAGTACTAATAGCAGGAGATGAAAGATCACTCAGTTTGGCTTCTAATTACTGGCTCATTAAATTCTAGGCTGATTCAGAAAGTACATATGTGTGTAGAACCTGCTTTATGGCTATATAATTTTGATAGAATCTATATTTGATTAACTAGGAGAGAAAAGACACTTGRCCCTTTCACCTGAGAGTTGCCTTTTAGATTCCAAAAGCCTGAACTTGGTTATGGAAGTGTGGGTCAAAGCATCTCACCTCCTTTCAGTCTCCTTCAGCAAGATTACAGGTTTTTTGTCTTCTCCTGTCTACACAGATCATCATTCTTCTCAGGATATCTTTTTGAAAGATATGTGCTTCCTTCTGCATGAAATTATTAAAAAAAAAAAAAAACAACAACAAAACAAATAAGGAATCTAAGTGGGTTATTTCAATGTCTTCCATCTCTAATTTTTTTAATTATTGTAGTTCACTGCTACAAAAATACTTCCCGTTTAATGACATTAATATTGCTAACACCATTTTATTTAGCTGCACAGCAGTAAATTTTTAAGAGTTAAGAAAAAAAATCTTCTGAGTGATAAACAGAAAGAAAAGAAATCTTTATTTGTCAGTGTATGCTGAGATCTTAAGAAATTCACTGAGCCTTCATGTTATGTTTATACAGTATTTTCAAGCTTTTTTTCCAGTGTTATGAAGTCTGGAAATTTGTGCCTCTTCAATTTGATTTTATTTTAAAGAAATGGATTATCTCATAATTTTTCTGCAAATGYCACTAAAGGCCACGAGGAAAAAGAAGATAAATATTGCAAAAGTTCCTATAAGGATATTGGTATTTGCCACACTAGCTTTGTGTTTTTTATGGACCCAAAATGCATTAGTAGGAGCTTCAGCAGGCTGCTGAAAGTGCAGCTGGCTGCTGTTTTGCACTCTCAAGGCTCTCTTTTTCCTTTTGGATGGGCTCTTAAAACAGTTAAGGAACAATTATATGCAGGTATGTTTCATTGCAATCAGAAGAACAAGCAGGATCCTCTTGCATCATAATCATGGGGAGCTCCTTTGAGTAGTTTTATGT
Organism: Parotia lawesii; assembly: GCA_003713295.1. Taxonomy (NCBI): domain Eukaryota; kingdom Metazoa; phylum Chordata; class Aves; order Passeriformes; family Paradisaeidae; genus Parotia; species Parotia lawesii. The sequence goes on along the minus strand of RAHM01000079.1, from coordinate 2,023,039 downwards.
CTTCATGAAGAAAGGGGCTTTTTCCTCCCCAAAACCTCTCTTGTCTGTGAAGCAATCCCTGAATTTTAAAGAAATGGCAGGCTATGAAAGTGTTGGCCAGATATCGAAAAGAAACAAATATTCCAGATATTCTGATGTTAGAGATGTCTCATCAATTACAGGGGAGGGCAGCACCGGGAGAATCTCTTATGCTCTTTATGGATTGCATAGACTTTCGGTATAAAATATAATTCCAAATAGCATTAATACTGGAGAAGGAGTTCTCATTTATCTTATTCAAAAGTACCCCAGAAAGAATTGATTTTGTATTTTTCACATGTTGCTAGTAGTCTGGCAGCACCATCTGACCTTAATTATGCTGCTAAGAGTGTGGTTTTGAAAGTCAGATAATACCAAACATCAGCATCTTTTATCTCAGCAGCAGCACTGGAAAAACAGCTGTCTTGGTATCTAACTTCTGTGACTGAACTTGGTCAACCCTCACCAGCAGTTGATGTAACTTGGTTTGTTGTAAATGTAAAGGGTTTTTTTGTATGTATGAAAAAAGTAAATTATGATATGTGGAAATAAGAGGAAAGAACATTACATTTTTGTTGATGTATATTTGTAAGTAACGTGCATTTGAGGCAAAGGATATATTGGTTTCTTTGTCACATCTAAATTATTATAGGAAAAGGCAGTAGAAGAGTGGAAGAAATCTGGGGAAGATTGGTTTGGTTTTGCTTTAAGATAAGCAATTATAGAGCTTGGATTTTTTTTTCCCAGAAAAATAAGAAAAGAGAAAGAGAGAAAGAAAAGGAATTCTGCATCTTATTTCATTTATTTGGTAAAAATAAGTCAAATCCTGCTGTAACTTAATATATATGGGCAGTCCCACAGAGCTTTACTGAGACCTTTGGACTCTTCTCTATGGAAAAACTTGTAGAATCAGTGTCTTATATTTCTCCTTTTCTCTTGATATTGAATACAAGGGTTCAAGATGAACTTGRAGATTTACATGACAAAATACTATTTTTCGCATTCCTTTATTGTAATACATAATATAACTTCCTAGTCTCCGCCTAGTCTGTTAGCTGGTTTTTAACATAGATCGGTGTTTCTAAAATATGCCGGAAAAGGATTATGGCTTGCCTCTATTTAACAAATGTGTGGCCAGCAAAGCAAGGATTATGCAAATATCAAAAAGAGAATTTGTTGTAGTCTAGGAAAACATTTATTAAATTCAACAGGAGCCTTGTCAGACTTATTGAGAACAACTGTTCTTACGCTGAAAGAGGAATGGTTRCACAGGAAAATATTTAAGAAGGCTTACATTTATAATGGAATAGTTTTCTGTCAGGAAATGTTGCTCTGTTGAAGGATTCTGTAGGAACATGTTTGTTTCAGCATGATGCAGAAATAAAGTGTATTATCTGTGTTTCAAGTGAGCCTGAAATACCSAATGGTATTCAAGCCATGAGGTTGGGAAATTGTAGCAGCGTGGTAAAAAAAATAATATTCAAAGGGCCTCATTCCTTCCAATTTGATTAAAAAAGCTACACTTCTCTCTTGCTGCTTAAAGTAATTGCTCCCTTTCTCTTATTCTGCTTCGTTTAGGAAGAGCAGCAACTTTCTTTGGCCTCACCAAAGTGACTTAAGGTGCAGCCTCCAGCCTCAGGCTCCCGAGAGTCCCTCCTGATAGTCCCTAGCACTGATCCCTCCTTCACTTGCACATGAGATGATCCGAGTCATTTGGTTTCYTGACTTTGCTCTCATGTCCTAAGGGCAGGTAATTTCTTGGTTTTTACTCTGAATCTGCTTTTTCCTCTTCTCTCTGCAAACACTCTGGCAGTAACTTCCAAAGAACTTTGCTGTGTTCTGATTTCAGGCTGTGCTTTGAGGTCCTGCAGACCAACATCCCTTGGACAAACATCTAAATTACAGACTTTGAGCCACTTTCTGCTTTCTTACTTTCACCTCTAGCACAACTTCTTTTCCTTTCTTCCTGCCTTTCTATTCCTGCCTCTCTCTTTCTTCTTCCCTCCTTCCCTCCTTTCCTTTCCCTTCCGCTACATATTCTGTGACTTGATTTTGAGTAAGGTCTTGGATATCTTAAAGGCTTCTGAGTTTAGGAGCACTGTGTTTGGTGGGGCCAGAAATTTACCTCCAAAGTCTTGGAGGAAATTAACACAAAGTCTTTCTTTTCCATTTTGTTTTTCTTTCATTGTGCCTAGAGATTGCTTTCTGACAGTCAAATCCCAGACCATGGACTGATGAATTAAGATTTTAAGGCACAAGTGACTGTTGTGTGAAGAGGGAGCAACGGATATGAGATTATTTTGAAAGGTGACTTAAAGTTAAATAAACTCCAACCCAATAGTTTCTGGCAAAAAAGACTCAGGGGTGAGAGGGAAGGACCGTGTTATTACGTGACTTCAAAAGTTCCTGCATGTTAACATTCATAGTTGCAGCAGGTAAACAGTTCCCCACTGAAAATATATTTTCTTATAAGAACTTAGGTTGCGAAAATGAAAGATTGGTTTCAGTCAATAAAATTCTACACTGGATGAGTGCCATTCCTCAAGGACACAGCTCAGATGGGTGTTTGCAAACTGATTTGATTTACATGGAAATCAGTATGTGATTGTTAGAGCTGGTGGTCTTTGGCTTTTTAGAAACAGCACCAGGAATCAAATGCCTGCATTGTACCTATTCCTAGTCATAAATAGTTTTTTAAAATATTACTAAAACAGCAGAAAACATAGAAAAAATTGTACAGACATGAAAGTAAATGTTTTCAAATGTGATTTTATTCTAAGAATTAAAAATTAAAACAATGGAAATGAGAAGCAAAAAAAAAAAAATTATATTCTTGGTATTTGGTTATTTAACATCTCATTTTCTTTGTGAATTTTCCGTTTCCTTTTATTTTAGGTTGGGGTTTTTTTGTCTGTTTGTTTTTTTTCTTGGTTTTTTTTTGCTATTGTTTTTGTTGGGTTTTTTTTTTTTTGTGTAGTGTGACAGCAACAGGTATTCTCTTTGGTGATAACTTTAAAATTGCAGTCATTTGAAAAAGTAAATGTTGGTAATTGACAACTAAAAGCAACTTAAAGTAATATAGATAACATATGTATAAGCAACAGTTTGGGGAAACCCCAGATAACACATGGTTATATTGCAAACAACACGAGAATTTAGGTTCTCAGTGGATTTAAAAAAACCCCTTGATTTGAATCCTGATGAAAATAAACATTAGAATACTCTTTCAATCTAAAATCTCACGCAGAACAATACACACACAGTGTTTCAAATAGATAGATTAGACAGAGCAATCTATATAATATAAAATTGTAGAAAAGGTATGAATGAAAAAAATGTTTCAACACAAAAAATGAGTGATGGAGCAAGATGTTTGCATTGCTCAGCCTACAACTGTGGGGCTGCTTGTACAAAAATCTGCCATACGTAGATCCATTTATGGACAATTCTCGGTCCCCTGCCTGAAGCAATTCTGCATCTCTCTTGAAATGAGTTCTTGTCATTTAAAGTGACCACGGTACTTGGGTGCCTGAGCTCAAGGGGAGTGAGATTTTCCCTTTATAGTCCTCTCTAAACTGCAGTTCTCGGGATGAGCTTTGGGCTGTGCATAGGAACAGTGCCTCTATGCATTCTTTTAAAGCTCTTCTTTAGCAAGTAAATTTACAGTAATGTCAAATAATGTCTGCTCAATGGGGACATTAGTTAACGCTCCATTTATCTCTTTGCGAGGTCTCAGATGTCTCCACTGAGGTGTTGAAATGAGACAGGAAAGTGGTAGTTACTACCAATCCTTTTCTGAAGGACATGCAATAGCTGTCAGAATACATTCTCACTGAGCAGGTGGAATTTTTATTTTTCATTGTCTGTCCATGTACTTTCCAAAGGGTTTCGGATTTATGTATCTTGGCACGCTTCCCTAGACACAGCCAGTTATGTTGAATCATAATGTTAATGTAGAAATGGAACTTGCACTTATGAAAGTTCCTGGATAAATATCAGCATGAGGAATAAGCATCACAAAGGTGCATGAGGTAAAACATCCCTAAAATGGGTTGCTTGAGTAGCCAAAAGGGAAAGCCTGACAAATATCACTTCTTGAAGTGAAGGACATAGGCACAATTTAGCCAGCTGACATAAGTATTTCTAAAATTTACTGGGGAAAACTGCAATTACCTGAGAGAATATCTTTACCTCTGTTTTCCTGGGGCACCCATATTGTCATCAATTAGAATTAAATTTGTATGCCAAAATATTGCTAGCATGAGCTGTAGAAAAATTATGATAGTGGCAGATTTTCTGTTGCAATTCTGGAACATTTCCCATTTTCTAATCAAAGAAGCTTACTGACCCAAAACTATGTTAAAAACAACAAGTTTCCTATATGGCTTTCCCACAGCGTGCCAGCTAAGTTAATGTTTGAACAAAATCATCCCTAGTGTAAAAGCTTGTTTTATGTTTTCCTCGCTAGAAAAAAGAAAGAAATAGAACCCAAATCTACAGGGGGAGACTGTAACTTCTCTTGGAATGAATGCAGAACTTTGGGTGCATGCACTGATGCTTCATATTGTCATGTTGACACTGTTCCTTTCATCTCATTTATACGGGATATTATGGGTAGTCTTTGTTTCATTGCGTTTGATTGCAATCCCTTTATTTAAGGCAGGGACTCCCTTATTCAGTAGCGTGTCCAAACAAAATATAATAAACCATGTATAGCTTGGCTTTGGGGTAGCATCACCATTAGCATGGATTAGTGGCACAGTTAGGTTGTGTGGTGAGTGGATTGCTTTCTAAGCCTTATCATATGCAAGATTAATCATTAACACAAATTCTTTAATCTGCTTTACCAACTGTAAATAACTCACTTTCTCCTTGTACTGCTTTTTCTCACTGTTGTCTTAATTCTCTTGATTTTTTTGTAGTCTATAAACCCCCGGATCTCATTCTGAGTGGATCTTATTCCATTCTGCTACTTGCTTTTACCATTGAAGCCTTACTGGGGGCTTGGGTGACAGAGGACCCAGCTGGGCTCAAGAAGTTTGTGTGCAGCTCAGTGAATGTCACTGCTTAATGCCTCACTCTGCTGAAGTAATAGCAAGAATTTTGCCATTTGTTGTGATGAGTTTATAGACTTCCTAATGAAACGTGCTAAATTAGAGTTAAATATTATAAATTTATTACCAGGAACAGCAATTACCAGGAATGTTTGGTTGGATGTTCTAATATATTTAGTATTTATTATTGAATATTGCTCTGCATCTATTCAAAGACTCTCCAAAGGAACAGGGAGCTCTTTCCATAGAAATGCATATAGGGATCCTGAAACAACAAATGATAACAAATCTTGAATTATGGTATAGTTACAGTGCACATAACTCATCTTCGCTGATCAATTTTCATTCCCGCCATGAAATTAGAAACATGAATTCATCTGAAGGACTGAAGGAGCTTCAATATCTAACATCACATTGATATACTCTGCACCACATGGTGAGAGATTTCAACACTGTTTCACTAGCGAACAACCAGTAAAATGTTCCTTTAATGTACATGATTTTATAGTGCTTCCATCCCAGCTGTACCCTCCTTCCCGCCCACTCCCATCGGCACCTGGATTAAAAATATTTCACTTGTGTCATTTTCAGTGGCTTGTATTTGTAGATCATCAGCTAAATCTGAAGATAAAAGCATCCTCATGTAATCTGTCACAACTACTCCAGGTACTAGTGTGTGAGAATAGTTTCTGTAGTGACCAAGGACTAAAAGCAACATTAAAGAAACTGCCAGTACCTATTTTTGTACATACACATTTGTGTACACTTGCAAAGTTTTCATAGGTCTTAGAATACTTCTGGGGCATAAGAAATAATATTCCAGTCCAGTTTTATGCCTAAAGAATCCAAAGCACAATCATGTTCCAGATCATTTTGCAGCTAAGCGACAGAAATGGGAATAGTTACCATGAAACTAGATTGTTTGCTGTAAATGTGCTACCAGAGACCTGGCTGTTGCAATAAGAAACTTCTTAAAACAAATCATGGGATAAGACCTTTGTAGGTTGGAACCCTGTTATTCAAAAATGACTCATAAGTCTGTGCTACAAATCATGATACGAGTGTTTAAAATCACTGATTCATGTACTGATAGTAATGTAGTGACAAAAAGAGCAGAGTGGGATTTCACAGCAGCTCTTGGTACACTGCCGTAAGCTGTCCTTGGTGATTGTAACTACATGGGTATATGCATCTGAGCATCTGAGTCATACAGGTTTAAACCTGCATTTTTATCTGTCTCAAAATTGAAATGCCCTTTTAGGTGTACAGACTTCCCTTTAGGAACTCTGGACATGAAAGGTTATCAACTCAATGGAATTAGATTCTTAAATCCCATCACATCTGCCTTTTGGCCTTTCATCTAACGGGCTTTCCAAATATCAAAATAGGTGCCCATGTATCTTGTGCCACCTAAACTGAAAACATCAGTCTACCAGCATCTAGTCAGCTCCCACCTAGAGTACCTAGAGTTCATGACATGTAAACTTGTTTTTCAGCCTTCTGAAATTCTGCCCTGGATACCTCATCATGTTAAATACCAACTTGGATTCTCTTGCTAGTCTTGTCAGAATCAATAACCTAGATCTTTCATACTTATGGATTTGAAATGAGGACATATGCCCTTAGTGGGAGCTGTGGACAAGCTGGTGCAAAATGCAGGGGAAGAGAAACTATTATATTGCTTAAAGCTTTGTGTATTTACAAACTTATTGGAAGATGTGTACTGCACTTCCTCCTCAAATGACTGTTTTGGTAAAACTTGTATAAAGGTCAAAATTCAAGAAATCAAACTGTACCATAAATCTAAAGTTTTGTAGTCAATAAAATAGAAACGATTGTGTGGTACTTACAAAGTATAAATAAATGTATTTACCAGAACTGATCGATCTAATCTTCTCAGAGATAGTCCAGGATAAGTCTGATTTGTTCCCTTGGAAGGGTGACATTTCTCTCTTTACAGCAAATTCTTGATCCTAGAGAGTCAATAGGACTTTGGCTCCTTTCTGTTTCTGCAATTAGTGCAACCTAGCAGATCCTATTCAAATAGGATATTAAAAATGTTTGGAAAGAGGACATCCAAATCCAATTATCTTGTGGAATGATTACATTTCCCACAAACTTGCTGTGTCTTCTCTTTTGTATCTTTCTTCATTTTATATTGGGCCACAAATAAACCAAGATAATGATGGTATCATATTTGAATTAAAAAGAAAACCTATATATGATTGGGCATTATTAATACATTTAGTTGAATAAATCAAAGTTGCATTTGCCAAACCGATGATAGCTTTTGTTTTAGGGAGGATTTCTGGTCTAATTCTATCAGGACCTTGTATTCACCAATAAAATATAACACTACAAACAGAAATTATCTGGCAAGCAGTGGACTAGTCTTGCAACTAAGTTATCTGCATGTAATACTGAAGAAATTGGTTCATTATACAGTTCTTTTTAGTGCTTCAAAAAATCAAACCTACAGATGGACACATCTTGTATCCTTCTGCAGAAGTTTCACATAAATTCAAGTGCTCTAGTTTTGAATGACATTTTTGGAGACCAGTGCAGCAACGGGAATATTTTTTTGTTCGGGTCCACAGTTATTTTCTGGTTTTCAAATGTAATTCATGCCACAAATTAAAGGAAATTAGCGATGTATTGCACTGTTTTTATTGGTTTATTTTTGGTGGATGTTAATTATATTATATAATGTACAACTGAGAAGGGCTTAGATGACCTGGCAATGAGGACTTGATTCAAAGGTGCTCAGTACAGTATGGTATTTGTAATTCAGCATGATGTCTTTATTACTAGCATTGATACCTGGGATTTGATACCTAATTCGTGATCATTCTTGTTTTCCATTCTTTTGATGATCAGTACTGGAAAGTGCTCCCTGGAAATGGTGTCATTTTGGAAGACATATGGTATTTCTGCATCACCTCTTTGATTAGGGTTCTGACCTATCAGTTGTTCTCCAAGGCAGTATAAATAATCAACATTTTTTTTCAGTTTGTAAAAAGACCTCTCCATATGCTCCTCTGTAGCTCTCTGTTGAATTTCAGCAGCACTGCAGTGCTTTGAGCTGGCAATCCAAACATCTTCATTTAGAAACAAAACACCATACGGTATAATCAACTCCCCATAGTAATTTTCTCCACTGCAGTATCATTAAAGAAGTATTGTAGCATAAAGAGTAAACGGAAATATTCTTGGCCAATGAGAAGGCCAACAGCCTTCTGCAGTTGATGATATTTTTACTTATTTTGCTACTGTAATGTCTGAATTCTTCACAGTCTTAATATATTCTCCTAACACATTCCTGTCTCCCTTTGAGCAGGATCTGATTTACAGAAATTCGTGTCTGAGGAATCAAGCACTGCACACTCTCAGCACTGCCCCAAAGGGCTCTCTAACTCTCTAGAGGAGCTAGAAACTCAACCTGAAAACTGAGACTTCCAGCCGAGTGCAGATAGCCAGAGGATTGCAATCCCAGCTATGGAGTGCATAGTTACAACCTGGCACCTTTTTTCTTCTACAAAACTTCTGTTGTGCTAAGGTTTAGGCAGGAGCCAATGATTCGGATGATGCACAAGTAGGTAGAAGATATGGCAGATATTTTTCATTTGGGTTTACAGCTTGGATAAATACAATTTGGTAATTAATGTCATTTTAATGCTTTAAATACCTCCTCTGCGCTTGGAGAATAATTCCTCTCAAGAATAATTTGAAGAGTGGAAGCAGCTGAAATATTTGGCATTTTTTGCGACTTGTTACTATTTAATATGTTCAGTAATTTGACGGTTAGGGAGTCCTTAAAGCTCATGCTCAGAATAGAGATCTTTTTTCAATTTGTCTTTTATTAAATGTTACTGAATCCCCCAAAAGAGGGTGAGGAGGGGCCCTCTTTAAAAATTGGTTGATGCTGACCAGCACAACCAATACTGAAAGTACTTGTCACGAGAGCTTGGTATAAATAGCTGAGTCAAAAGGTGTTGAGTTCTTTGCTTTTTGAGCAATACAGTAAACCTTGGTAGTCATGAGGGGTTCTCCCTTCATAACATTGTAAGCCAACGTAGGAAAATGCACCAAACTCGTGTAGAGTATTAACACACCTTTTTAATGTGTCTCCCACTGCTGTGAAACAACACCAGCATTAGAAGCAAAGAAAACAGGATGGTGTTTCTAGTTTGGGAAGCTCAGGTGAGATTTTGCTGAACAGAGGTCACAGAAAATAGTTTTTGGGAGAAAGGCGTGCTTTAAAATAGTCTGAAAGCTAAATTAATAGGTCAGTTCTAACAGCCTTCCCAATGTAATTGCCACTTATATTTCCTGCCAGAAACTGTATAGACAAAGAGAAAATGATCAAAGTCATTCTTGCTGGTGCCAGACTGCTGTTACTGTCATTAATTGTTTCTCAGCATTACACGTGTCACTGCCGCAGCTAGGGTCAAATTAATAGAAAGAAGCACAATATCAGGATGGAAACCCCTTTTTATTTATTGATCATTTAGTTTTGACATCTGTAGAAGGATGAAAACTTTTTAAAGGAAAAAAAAACTACTTAAATGATAGCCTCTGAATGACTGCTGCAAGACAAACTGAAAATAGCTTTGATGCAATAATTTGCTTATTACTCAAGCACTGCAGCACTTGATGATTTAAAAACTCATGTGTATACAGCTCTCAGCTCTACAGGAGGAAGGAAACACCTCATGCTCTTTATAAATGAACCAGGAAAACAAAGAGGTGTTAATCCTCAAAATGCTGAAGCTCCAGATATCTGAAAGTCAAACTCAACACCGTTGAAGTCTGCATGCAACCAAAAATTCAAGCCTATTATATAAACAGGCGCTGGGGAAGATATAAAAAAAAAGTGGGGTAGAGGTTGATTTTGGGTTTGTTTGCTCTTGGTTTTGCATGACATGTTGTCAGAGATTGTTCTGAATAGTTCAGTGTCTGAATTTGTGTTTGAAGTTTGAATGGTGCCTGTAAATGTTGAGAATCACTGGTTCCCAGTTCAGTATTTAGCCCCGGAGCATGGACATGTATTAAAGCACTCTGAAAGCATTGACTGACTAGGAAAATATAAATCAAATAGATCCTGTGTGTGTGATATGCACAATCCAGTGGATCTTTTGAAATGACAGAACAATGTGCTTTCAGTAAAAAAAAAAAAAAAAAAAAAAAAGGGAAATGTCTTTTGCAGCCCAGAAAGTGATGGAAAAAAAAGATACAGTGATATACTAGGGAAAATGTATTTTGTGTCATGTATTTTCAAACCTACAATGAGATTGTAGTTGTGAGATTTCACAGACTTCTCACTGTTAATTTTCATGGGGAGGAGAGGTGGATGATGTTGAACCACAGTTACTTTTGTGTTTATACCGACAGAAGAGTTTTGTTTCTTGGCCTAGTGTCTGAGAACACACTGGCACCAGGGAAAAGCCAAAGATCAAAAAACTTCAGCTTACCCTTTGGAATTTCAGCTACACCAAAAAGCTGGAGGTGCGTTATGTCTATTTTTATCCAAATCTCACCCAAATATTACCTGGATTTTGTAGAAATGGCTACCCATTTTAAAACCAGTGGAAGGACTCTGAAGCTCATTCATTAAAAAGAATTCTTGTAGCACATCATGGGACAAGGAAAGATAGGAAAACAAGTGGGGATATTTTTTCTGCCCTTCCTGTCAGTTTGGTGAATATATTCCCCTTTTCTAACTTGCAAAACCCGTGCCTGCCCTTAAATGGTAATGTTTTTGTTTATAACAAGAGCATAAAGCCTATGTTCACTTTATTGATCTGTCTAAGGTTTCAGATATGGACATATAATGAGTTCATTCTATCAAACTGATTCCAAGTAAGTATCACTAATGTGTTTCTGAGAATATTTTCCGTATGGTATTTTCTTCTGACAAGATTCATTCCTTTTCATTTCATAGCAGGAGCTGAACAATAGATCCGTAGTGGCATTGATATTTGTGAAAAATTAATTTCTAAATTACAAGCTTCAAATATGGCAAAGCACATCTGTTAATTTGCCAGCGAGGAAGCTGATACAACCATGTTGCTTGCCTGGAAAATCAGAGACAAGAGAGATATGTATGTTTCAAATATCAACTGGTATCCACTTAGGAATAACTACTTATTTGATTCATATAAAAAACTGTAGCACAAATCAAAGTAATGGTGAATACATTTCAGAAAAGATGCCTGTTTATAGGAAAAGCTTTTTAATTATGTAAGGGTTTCTTTGCAGTTATTCATAAAGATATGCTCAGGATGTTAGTACTGAACCTGGATTCACAAAGGTATACTTCCATCCCAGTCTTCTGAAATGAGAAACAGATCAAAGATTTTTGTAGCAAATTGTACCTTTTTATATAATTATTCATCTGCCTTTAATAAAGATACGAAAAGTCCAGGAGTCTGTTCTTAATAATAGAAAAATCTCCCAGTAGATGGAGGGAGACTTGAAATTAGATCTAAAATTTATTTGCGAAGAAACACTGTGCAAGTTACTAAGAACACATCTCATTTATGGAAATCTGGAAAACTGAACTCAGTGAAAATATCTGGGCAAATATTGAAAACTACAGAAAATCTATCCAATTAAAGATGCATGTCCTAATCCCACAAGCCTTCAGGCAGATATATTTGCTTATTCAAATAGACTCTATTAAATTCCAGTAAATTAAAATACCTGTTAACCTATTTGTTCATTTCCCTCATTGTTTTCTGGTGTTCCAGATCTAGATTATACATAATTGGCTATATTTGCAAAGGTTTATTGTCTCCCAGAACTGGAAAGTAGTGAAATTAAGTCATAAGGTGTTTTGCTTTGGTTTTGTTTGATCCTTTTGTTTACAGTGAGAAAAATAATAAAGCCAGGTAATAATGAAGAGTCAATCCATGCACTGCAGGAGCAGGGTACTTGCCAACCCAATACTTTTTAAAAGAAATGATATTTTTCTTCAGGCTAAGGAGAGGGGGATTTTTGCATAATACTTAGAACCAAACTGTCTTTTCAAAATAGGGAGGAAATCTATTTCCTGTGGTACCATTGATGATAAATCTCCTATTGCAAATTCTAGAACAGTGGATGATGAAAGACTTGCAGAATCAGGATGCAGCATTTTTGAGGAGTGAAAAAATCCATAATATCTTGAATACCTGTCCCCAGAAAACGTGTTTCATTTATTTACCCTCAAAAATCTCCCTTCCATGAAAGTTCCTAAATCAGTGGTGTGGCAAAGGAAAAAAAAAGAAAATAAACAAAACCTAATGTAATGAACAACCATTGCCAAGGAAGGACTTCAGATACCTCCTGATTTCATTCAGTGCTTGGAGAAACTGAAATGTATTTCCCATTTATCCAGACTCAGGCAATGGTGCTGGTACATGCTGTATTTTGAAAGACAGTGTGATTAAGTGTTAGTCGTAAAAGTTTCCTTATTTATTGTTTAATCAGTACCTGAGTGGTTAAGCAATGGATGATTAAGAGTTATGTATAACAGTGTAATGGGTATTCACAGATTTATAACTTTAAAATAAAAACTTGCAGGATAACTAGAAGTAGGTGGGATGGCCAATAATGGCCAACATGATCTCTGTTTTTCCTTAACTCCATCCCCAAACTCTTTCTGGATATAGCCTTCCAAATGGTGTAAATAACAGAATGTAAATAATTCCTATACCATATAACGGATAAATGTTCTTTCTCAATTGTATTTTTAACATGAATGAATGGTAATTCATCCGTGTACGGTAGTTTCAAATGAAAATATTTCCTGGTCCATTTTGTGCTTGCTAGGCATTTTCTACAAATGGATTTTATATAAAACGGTTTCATTTCAACCAGATTAAACACTGATATTCTCTTATGTGGATCAATACATGTAACTGTTAGAATTGTTTAACTTTCTGGCACAAATTCTGCCCGTTACTCATTTTATTACAATCTTTTTGTGAATATATTCTAAGATGTGCTTAAAATTCCTTTGGTGACCATGGCTGTGCACTTCAACAGTGCTGAAGGCTTTTAACAATAGGTGTAGTATGGTGGTATAAAAAAAGAATTGGCTGAGGGTGGGGAAAGCTAAATGGGTCACTTCTCTGACTGATGCTCTGACATTGCAGTTGTGCTTGGCAGTGCCCTTCTTTCCCAGATGATCCCATCCTTTCTATCCCTCATGAGCTAAATCTGCATCCCAGAATTGTAGAACATCTCCAAATTTTAGGCTCCCACTGGTGGAAGTTTGAGTGAGGAGGAGTTCGTGGAAGGATTTAGGATTTCCTCACCTCTCAAAGAAGTAAAGGGAAAATTGGTGTCTTGTTCACCTCTAGTTTTCTACCTGTAATTCAGCTGAAGTTAGAGTAGTTCCCTTACTGCCTCTGTCTTTACCAGTACAATTGTGCATGTGTGTTTATTTATTATTTTGCCACTTCCCATCTTCTTGCAACATTATCTTTCTTCCTCTCCTTCTGCTTTAAATTTATGGTTATCTCATTTTAAAAGTACATGCAGGGCTGTCCACAATTATCTGCTGTCCTCCTTTGCTGATGAAATTAGGCATATTCAGACCTGGAAATAGAAGCATAAAACTGAATCTGAAAAACAGTTCAGGTACAGAGCTGTGAAGTATTTCTGACAGAATCTTTGCACAAGATAATGCTGCTCTAATGAAAGAGTTTCGAGCTGTGATTCTAGAATATCAAAAGTTCTCTGAAATACCTTTTAAAAATTAAGTATTCTCACTGACTGAAAAATACAGTCTCTATATTTGAGAGAGTGTGTTCTGTGGAGAGCAAGGTACACAGCAACAAACAAATTTCAGGCAACTTCATGTAATTGATTATAATTGTTCAGTCTTTTGATAACAACTGAGATACATGTGATTGGATAAAAAACGTACAGAATTCAACATTGCCTTTGTAGTGGAGAGTTTTTCTGTCCATGTGATACAGTAGTTTGCCATACAAAGCGAAATCACAAACATTGCCTTAAATGCAGAAACTTAGGGATTGACTGACTGCTCTATTTCTTTCTGATTAAACAGAAACTTGATGTGTCTGTCATTTTACGAGCACATCCCTACAGGGACGTGCAGCTGCCATACAGCGCAAAATGCGCTTGTGTCCTTACCTGAAAATTGGCAAACTCTCAGCAGTGCACATGCCAGCGAAGCTGAAGTTGCATTAAAGGTCAGTAAACCTCAGGAGGCAAAGCTCCTACCTTTGAGCAAGTTTGAGTCCATCACTATGTGTTTGGGTCCCTAAACCACTGATACCTTCCTCTGGGGTTTTTGGTGCTTTTAATTTTTGGCGTACCACAAAAGGTTTGGAAAATTCCCACTAAGCAGCTGATGTTGTGGGACAGCTCCCACATTACTTTTAAAAACAAGTGGTGTCTGTCAAAACCTTCTAGTACGATCTTAATAGATAAGACTGACTTTTTGTAGTAAATAAGCACACACTCCAACAAGTAGTATCTGTGTTGAAACAGACAAAAGAAGTCCATGGATGCACATTTGCTTAAAGAACATTTCCTAAATTCCTATGTGTCAAAAATATTTCAGATTTGCATTTTCAATATAAATATGATTTGAGAGAAACCATTTGCCTCATTAAGGCCAGCTTCATCAAGGAATGTAAATCAATGTGTCTTTGCATGCAACAGTGCAAGAATGACACCAATGAGCTGTTCCAAATCACGAAATCAACCGCTTGCATTTCATGTTCTTTTGGAGAAAGGCATGACTTAAACAGCGTTTCATCTCCTGCATTATAATTATGACCAAGTGGGAGAAAAGTTCCCATTCTCAAACTTTGGAAACAAACCCTGGGCTCAAATCCCACTGTGCATGTTGCTAAGGACAAAGTCCAACTCCTACTGAAATCAGCAGGAATCAGCTCAGCCAGCCAGTGCAGTCGAGGGGGTTGTCTTTCCATATAATTCAGGGGGAGTTAAATTAATGACAACAGATGTGGCTGAACAGCATTACATTATTGTCTTATAGCCATATGATTCTAGAAGCTCACTGAATCACTCTATTAAATTACATACATGTTATGATTATGTCTTTATTATTTCTATAAAGGAACCAATCTAGGCTGCAATTAGGGTGTTTAAAAGGCTGTTATTTTTTGGCCTCTTTAATAAGCAATTTTTGCCTTTTAGGAATAATGACCATAAATTTTATACTAAGAAAACATGAAATACTCTTTATATAAAGAACTGATCTTCCTCAGGCACATAGGCACAACTTCCAGTTATGCAAATGAATGAGCAACTTCAAAACAAAAATGAGTCACATTAGTCTAAAAAGGGATGTTGTGTATGTATAATGCACAGAGACACAAAGTGTCTTGGAAATGTGACTTTGATCTTTAAATGATGCAAGTAACTGATCCACGTTGTTTTGTATAAAGGAAACATGAGTGCTTAGCCACGTACTAATATGAAAATTACAGTTTATTTTCAAACATATGTACCTTTTTTATGTGTGTGCATGTGTACCCACGCGTTATATACATGGTGTGAATGTGTATTTGTCATGTCTGTATAATTTTTTTCTAACTGAAGCACGTACACTGTGAAGAAAACTTGTTGTGAGTTGAAAGGAACTACCAGGTGGTATCTTGGCAAAATGCAACAGGGTGATCAGCCTAGCAGCTAGGCAAAAATTATCACAGTGGAACAGTTTAGAGAATATCATTCATCCAGCTCCGTATCTCATGACACAGAGTGCAGGGAAGGGCTGTGCTTGCATTGGACATCTGTATGATGCCTAGACAAAATAAAAATAAGAGCTACCTAAAGTGCAAGAGCTGGACAGGAGGGACAACACCTGAAGAAACTGCTCTTCCTTTAGCCTTCTAACAAGCTTGTTGGATTAACCAGTCCCTGAAGTCTCCAGGGATTGTCTTAAATAAATAGATGCAATTTCTAGGCATTAATTACCTGCCTATTTTCAAACCAAGCTGAGCAGTGTTCTAATGCACATTGTAGGTTTCTGACTTTAATTGAAAACAAACGTGGGTAAACAATGAAACCACATGTTTATCAAGTGCCTATTTCCTGACAATCAAGAGAGATGGTAATTGCAGCACTACAAGGGCTGTTTATCAAGATGCTTCATTGTTGAGTGTTTGCATACATCTCCTCCCAGCCCTTGTTCCCATAAAACACGAGCAGTGCTGGCAACAGTGGAAAAAATGTCCCTCCTGAGGCCGGCAAGGTAGGGCAGCAGTGGTAAAAATGTTCCTCTAGAGGCCAGCAAGACAGTCTGTTCCACAAGGCCTTATTGAAAAGACGTGATTGGAAAAATGCTCCAGACTGGCTTCAGGGAAGTGGTTTCAGAGGCTGGAAAAGGAAAACAGTAGCAGGAGTAAATTAGCATTTTTAATATGTTAAAAAATGCAAATAAAATATCTTCTAATAAGCAAAAATCTATGTAAAGGTCCCCAAAGGACTTATGGCCATATTTTGGGACACAAACTCAGGGACAAACCACAGAACTCAGAAGCCCCCTATAGCAGATATTTCAGGAGAATATTTTATGTCAAAAGGGAAAGCTGGCCAAGATGCACTGGGTAGGGCTCTTACCAGTGGACAGCTATAGTTTAGCGGAAAATGCTCTATTTTAAAGCTTGGATATTTTAATACAGGAGTTGGAACTCTTTCCAAAATCTTTCCTTGCATCACTGCAGAGACATTTGCTGAAAGCAGACAAATACATGATTAAGTAACAGGAAAACAAGCTGGATGACAAGCAATGCACTTGGATGAGTGAGTGTGTCAGAAGAAATCACTCTGCATAAAGCTATGGCAGAACTGTGTTGGGTCTTCGCTAAGATCCCGTTTCTTTAAGAATTAGACTCTGTGATAATCAGAAGGTTGAAGCATTTTGGTGTCTCTTACATAGAAACTATGCTAGGATAAATGTACCTGATGTTGCTGTGCCTATCTGTGTGCATGAAGCCGAAAATAATTATGTTGGTTTGAAATGTGCTTTCAGTGGCTTAATGACATTCAGAAATGACTGTTGATCTGATATTGCTTTAAAAAGTAAAAGAAAAATAAATATTGTTGGCCCAGTAAATATAATTCTTTCAAGAAACATTCCCACTCTAGGTTAGACATCACTTCATCATCATTTTGTCCCCTTCCAGCCCCCCACCCCATGCACTTAAAAATGTCACAATTCTGTTTCCTGAAGTTTTCCAATTAATTTCCTTACATTCTGGATGTGGAACAACATCTGTTCCTTTTATTTCTTCTCCCATCTCAAGAAATACATTTGGTTTACAACCAGAGAATTAATTCTGCTCTTACCTCTGCAAGCATCACTCACACAATCCTTTGATGTCAAAGCAGTGGCTCACATATTTGACAGCAAAGCTGGAAGATGGATTAACTTTTTAAAATTTCTTAGCCAATCCTATCTTTTTTCTTTTTATTTATTTATTTTTCATGTAATTATAGAGACCGGGTGTTCAACTGACATAAACCTATCTCATTCCATTCTTCTTCCATGTTTCCTCATTGTTTTATACCCAATGAAGATTTAGCCCTGCTGCTGTGGAAGAACAAAAGCTAATGTGATTCTGTTTGTTAACTTGCTTGAGCATGCAGCAGCAGTACTGATGATATTAGCAGAAATGAGCACACCTTGGGAATAGCAGTTTTTACTTAATTACTGCTATACGACCAGCTGGGAAAACTCAGTTTGTTTTTATTAAACTTCTAAAAGTTCTCTGCATGTAAGGAACGCTTAGGGGTCTGATAGCATACACAGTGCTAACAGTAGGTCATATAACACAGGGGAGTAAATACACGAGCACCAAAATACACAAAAAGGGTGAAAAGCAGTCTGCCAGAACAAGTGTCATGACACCAAAGCTATGGGGAACCCCATACTTTGTACCCAGCTAAGAAGAGTTACGTGAATGAGGGACTTCGCAAAACACAGTGAGATAATCCTCTAGTATAAGTAACAGCCAGTTACCAACTGGCCGTCATCTCTGCCTGAGAGTTGTTTTCACTAGGATTTCTACAATTTCTGTAAACTGTCTTCGAAAATATTCTTCCTTTCCAAATATTTTTTGTGAATTCTTGTGTGCTGGGCAGATCAACTCTACATGGTGCTGGTTGAGTTCTTCCAGACATCTCTGGAATACTGTGGGCAGTGCCAAGTTTTCAAGGTATCTAAACATCCAGAAGCTTGCCTAAAGCAATTTCCTCATCGAGCAGTAGGTGTTGCAAAGCAGGGGATGCACATCTGGGTGCCTGTGTGATCTACAGGTCCCACAGAAACAGAAGTCACTTGTAAAGAGAAGAAATCCTTTTCTTGTTGCTATGGCCAACTCACGTGATCTTTAATGTGCTCTTCAGACAAGGGAGTGATACTTTTCCATGGACAAATGGATGAATAGATTCTCTTTTAGGATACCATGAGCTGAGTTGCAGTGGCTGAAATGTGCATTATTTACTATTTAGTGCCTCCCAAGCCCAACATGACAGAGATAACAGAGAAAAAATCTGCATTTCCAGATATCTACATTAATTTCTAAAGCTTCACACAACATACATTTTCTATAAATATCTATTACTATTGCTACCATCCTTATTATCTTTATACCTTTTAACTTGTGGGAAAATAAATTTCTCAGATTGAAGCAAAGTCAGTAGAAGTGCATTTTGGTGACAGACGTATTTTTCTATCTTTAAAAACTCCATTGTCTTTCTTCTACCATCTTTGTCAAAGCATTCATTTGTATTTTATTTTCATTTAAGTCCCTGTCTTAAAAAAGCTGAATTAGTAATTGCTACAGCTATTAAGAAAAACAAGGCTATTATTCCCCCACTTAGCATTCTCCACAAAATTTTTTTAAATATTTTCATGACCAGGATTGATGAAATTCAAACACCGTCTTTCTTGTGGTCTTTCATGTGGAGAACTGTGGTATCTCTTTGATGATAAGTTAAACAAGCTGAATTTAAAGCAGGCTCAGCTCTGGCCATGACTTACTGTAATTGTTTTCAAACACCTTCATTTAAGATAACTTGTCTGAGAGCAATGCGCTATAAATGGCATTACTTTACTTTTTAATAGTAAATTCACTTTATGACTGTCTGAAAAGGCTAGATGTGGTTTTATATGATCACTGAAACATAAGTGCTCAGGTGAAAGATCATAAACACGAGCAAATGTCTGGTGTCAGGAGCAAAGCTGTACTGAGACCAGGCAGTTTCTGTTGTCCTGCCAGAGCTCTCATTCTCTGCGGCTTTTACTCTGTGCAAAGACTGTAAAGCTGTTTATTTCTTAATTTTGCAGAATGTAGCCAGGATTTTTAAAAGATTTCAAGAAACAAGAACTAAATTGATCATATTAATTTCTGGGGCAGAAGGTAAATACTAAGTAACAGAACTTATGGATTAGTGCAAAACCAAGGAAAACCACATGTTCTGATGATGCTAGTTACCAAGTTCTGCTATAACCTGGTTGCTTGTTAATAAGAGAGTTTCTTTCATGATATTGGGAAGCTAAGAAATTGTCCTTCATTTTTCTTGGTGTAGGTGAGTTTAAGTGCGGAATCTCTTTTATTTGAAGCCTTATGAAAGAAGAAATTGCAGGATTGGCACTAATGCTTGCCGACTTTGTGCTCTTATGGCACAAGCTCTGTGGTACTTTAAGAGGTGAGTGTTCAGAGCTACTCAGAAGTCTCTCTCTCTTGTTAACAGTTTCACTGTTGCCATTTTAAAATTCATTTTAGAGAATGCTACCACTTTGGCAAATCAGACATTTCAAGTGATGTTTTAGAGCACCATTAGAAAGAATTTTCATTAAGCAAAAACCTAAACAATCAGCAACAGAGTTTCTGGCTTACTTTTACATTCTGAAGTTTCTGAAGTGAATAATTGTGGTATTTGGAAAAGTTAAGTTTGCCTTCAATCCAAGACTGGTTTTGGGGTTCACCAATCTGAATAGTGAGTAACACATCCCACATTAATTATTGCCATCAGAAAAATGTTGTCTTGCAGTATTTTACAACAGAAAACAAAGTCAGGGACAGTTTACAGTGCCAAGTTTATTAGTTGACGATATGGAAAAAAACAAAGCTGCAGCTATGTCAAAATTATTAATAGAGTTACACACACTTCCATGTATCAAGTTCAGGTGAAACAGTGGCAGGATGAATAATTGAGGTTTTCCTACCATAAAAGTTCAATATGCTTAAAGTGCTGACTCTTCATTTTCCTGCAAACATCACATTTCCTCTTAGGTGATGTAATTTGTCATTAAATTAAAAAAAAGAAACACAAAGATCTTAGAAGGGTGCCATATATTTTTGTTATTCTAGGTCTGGTGCACACACAGAATTGAATTTTTGTTTTGAGTAGAATGCCAACACTTTTTAAACAAATAAAGATGAATAAAAAAAATTGTAATATTTTGAAGCACCCTTTGGATCTTTTTTTTGCTTAGTGACAATATGAAACAGTAGCAATCTTGGCTGTTCTTATTGGCTGAGGTTTATTTATGACGTGCTTGGGTGCTTTATTTCCATCTGTATGCACTTTGTCCTTCTTCAGCACTGTATACATCTTAAAATCTGCAACCATGATTCCTCAAGGTGTAAATCAGAATAGGAGACTGTATTTTGTGGCTTTAACTAACCTGAAAATTCACACACTGAATTACTTCTTGAGCTGGTATTCACAGGGTTTTAAAAAATATATTCAGAAGCGAACATTATTTTGTTGCAGAGTAACAAATGTGTTTATTTACTTATCACAATGCGCCCTACCGACTCTGAAAGTCTTATAAAGCTTTACAAAACTTTATTTTTGTTGTTGCTGAAATCCTCAAGAGGTTACAAGAACAGGATCTATTTAAGAGTCTCAGTCACTGTACTCTTTTAAACTGTTTGTTTTGTTAAGCTTGGGGTTGGTTATTTTTTTCATCTTATTTCCTTTACTCCTTTTTATTTTAAATTTTTTTTTAAACAACCTTTTCTACTACATGCTAACCTTGCTGTCATAGGTGGTTAAGTCTTCAAAGTGTGATTTTGCTCCTGGAAGAACTTTCTGACACTTGCAGGTTGGAATGCTGAGCTGGTTTTGATGCTGAGAATGTTCTGAAAAGCAATCCCAAGAAAAGTATTTGCCAAATGGTGTGTTAGAACTACAAATCTTAAAGCACCTTGTGCCTCTGAGAACTTGCCAAAACCTTTCTGATTAATTTGCTGAAGCATTTTGTTCCTGCTATCTCAGCAAATGTTTACCTTGCAGAAGTCCCTGGTGCTCTGGCACAGCTGTTGGGGATCTCTATGAAGTTTGAATGTGTTTTCCCTTTTGCTTCTGCAAATGCTGCAGAGTAAGCAGGCACTTAGATACTGTAAGACCACGTATTTTTGAAAGTTTTTCTTTGTTTCTCCAGGTTTTGTAAGGCTTGTTGTTTAGGTCTTGTATAAACCAGTTTCAGGCTCTGTTTTGCGATAGCAGAGGAGCTGAATTCCTGATTCAGCATGGCTCCATACCTGCTGAGTGCTGGTATCCTGGAAACTGCTGATAAAGGTTAGCCATTTTCAACAGTGATACCTAGTAACATGGTGTTAATTATTGGTTTGCCTTTTCTTCTGAGAAAGCTTGCTTATCTCTTGTTCTCACCTTCCAAAACAATAGCCTGTGTGGGGAAATCAAATTGCCTAACAGCTAGCTCTTCCATGGAATAAACTAATTACCGTTGTAATTGATTTCTTGAATTGTCTTAAGCAGTTTGGTGTACTCAGGTACACATTGTGTGCAGGGCTTGGCACAGCTGTGTCATCAGCATTCTCACCATGGTGAGCTGGATTCAATTCCCTGGCATTGTATTTCCATTGGATTCTGTGCCCTCACTGCCCTGAGGGCTCAATTTCATAGTGATGCTCTTTTGAAACACTTGTCAAGATGCAAAAACCACTGGTTATTAATATCATTGTGCCATGGGAATCACTGAGAGAGGAGCTTGGCAGTATCTTTCTTCCCAAGGAACATTGGGAACTTGATTGTTATGAACCAGGAATGACATAACAGCCAGGCAAGTTTCTTCTAGGATTTCACTTTAGATTTTGGAAAATAAATTAAAAATTCATACTGTGATATAAAGGAAATATCACAAATTGTCCTTAAAAACACCTGAGCAAAAAAAACCACCAACAACTTTTTTTTCTTACACACTTTCAAAAATATTTTTAATAAGAGGGGAATAATTTTTAAAATCAACATTTCTTACATTGGCCAGGCAATCTCAGAAGACCTTAGCAATGCAGTGCATTTCTTTTATTATTAAAACCTGGACACTTATTAAACTTGTAGTTTGAAACGAAAAAAGAACTTCAGAATGCAATTCCACATGTGCCTCTTACAGAAATATCTGCCTTTGGTTCCTCAAAACCATGTTATATTTGAGAGTATTTTACTAAAGTGCAGGAGTAATAAATATTATATGCACAACTGAAAAAAATTAGTTTTCATTGGTATTATTGCCTACTTTTGTGTTCCTTTCCTTGATAGTGAGAGAGGGTTTTTTACATTGCTTTATCATCTTTATGTTGAGTAGCCTTTCTGCTGAGTTTAAGGGCAGCTGTGTGTTTGGTCCATGGGGCACAGTTTCAAGATGTATAAAGTAACGGGTGTGAGCATTGCCAGAATGTAAGGAAAACTAAACTGTGTGGATGTTGTTTTCTCACTCATGGCAAACAAATTTTTTAGAACTGCATTTGTGTCTGTGTTTGTGTGAGAATAGATTCCAATTCACATGGCCTGATTACAATCCAGTCACAACAGTGGAATTCTGAGGGTTAAGCTCCTTGGGACAGTGGCTTACATGTGAGATGTGGAGCACTCTGACCACATTAGAGATGAAACCAAACTCTGAAATGAGACCACAGACAAAAACATCTCAGTCCTTTGATATTTTTACTAGGTTGTTCAGTAGTATGCATCTGTAAAGTAATACAATTATCTTCTGAGTTTCTTCTTGTTAAGACATAGTTTTGTCCTAATTACAGGCTGGGATCTGGACCCTCAGCTGTGATTGAGAGACAACCGTGAGATTAATTTTATATCACAACTTTTAATTGTTTTTCAATGTGGTCAACAAGCAAAAAAAAAAAAATCTTGTTGCTGCCAACAAGCAAAATATCTCAATGTGAGTACAGTTTCAATACTCAGGGGTCTTTCAAATTATGGTTAATAAGTTTTGTGGAAAGACCCTTAGCAACACTTTTTCTGAGTTTAGTTACTGTTCCATTTTCGAACAGACTGGGAAGAGCTGTGGTACTGCTGATTTTTTATGATTTCTCAAATTCGTACAAAATGGAAGGACTCAATTTCGATATCCCTACAGTTTTGCAGAGATAAGACTTTTCTTGCCTGTGTGCTGGATTCACAAGTGATCCATGATGTAAATTCATGCTTTTTCTCCATCCACACAGAAATGAAACACCAAGTGCTGTGTGTTAAGCACTAGAGAGAAAAGCCTGCTTGGACATTTCCCCAAGAAAATGATAATTACCTTCAAACTGTAACAGCTCAGACAGGATGTCCTTTAGGCTTAAAATGGGTCATTTGGTAGGTTTTTTCAAATTTTATGTCCTAAGGAATTTGAAGGGTTGGCTGCTTTATAAAGCGACGGGATGCAACTAATATCACAATTTGTTCAACTCATAGCAAGCCCGTGCTTGAATATGGCAGCAAGTCAAAGGGATAGAAAATTCTGGTAATGTTTATTATTTGTGTTACAGGAGTGTCCAGAGGCTCTGATTTGGAACGGCATCCTTTATGCTGGCGGCTGTGCATATCTGCATGAAGTTAATCTTTGCTTGAAAGAGCATACAGTATGAGGCAACAAATAAAATAAATAGAAACACGGGAAAATAGAGATTTTAAGGGTTAGGAACTGGGAAACAATAAGTAAATGTATCTGTACAGGATCTCTATACAGTTACTCTTATTTTTTTAAATCATAATTCTACCAAAGTAACATGCTGTGGGAAAAGAAATTGTTTCTGAACCAACATGCATGTAAGAAATAATTTAACTTTTCGTTCTGCTACAGTCCCATTGTTATACTTTGGAAGACAGAGAATTTGAATTGTAATGGGAAGAAAATATAAATTAATTAATTTAATTTAATTTTAATTAAAATACATAAATATCCCACGAGAAGTAAAAACGACTTTCAGAATGTCACATTCTTCAGAGTCGAATAGTAAAGAATAATAGAAACTTTGATAAAGTTGCTATGAGTAATAAGTTTATTTAACTTCAAATCAGTCTTCAGTGGATGAATTGAAAAGTATGGTGCATGATGGGATTAGCAAAACTGGATTTGAAAATGAAATTCCACTCACTGTGAGAGAGAAGTTATAGGCAAAGAAAGAAATGAAAAATAGTAATGATTGGAAGACCCATAATATAACATTAATTTCAAGTGTGATGAGTGGAAATGAGATATACTCAATATGAATTTTCTAGTTTATGCAGTTCCCTTTTTACAAAAGGACAGTTCTGTACCTCCAGTAATAATGATTTCTACAGATTGAAAGATACCAGATCTCTTCTCAAAATAAAATATATATTGAGATCAGACAAGAGTGAAGGGATACAGCAGTTGACTCATAAGACTAAAGGAAAAAGTAATTAGTCATTTACAGAGAAGGGATAATATAATATATGATGAAAATATGCTAAAATCAATGGGAATTTTTAATGCGAAAAAATGTGTATTTATAGTTGCTTTCAATGGGGAAGTGAGTTTATTCATAGGTTTGAATCTATCTATCTGTCTGTCTGTCTATCCATCCATCTATCCATACAGGAAAGTTAAATTCAAGAATATCACCCCAGCTGATAAAAATAACCATTGGGAATGCCTGTCAAGCAGACAAAGGTTTCTGCTGAACAGGCCAAAAATATTTCCCCACAACACTCTCTACTGGTTGTAACTCTCTGTTGGGAGGAGTAACAAGGTAGTAAAATGTTGTATAAACCAGAAAATCACAGCACTTTCTTAATAGAAATTTTACTCTCATTTTAGGGTTCAAGGAGTTCTAAAGAGAAATATAGCTTAACATGAAGAATGTTAAAAAAGAATTAAATAACTTAACTTTCTGTAGTGTAGGATTAAACACCGGATTCCTGACATAGTTATGTTGTGATAGATGTGGGAAACTGTAATTTCTGCCACTGAGTTTATAATGTAGACCTTTGTGGAATAATCTAAGTGGTTTGTCCTGTATCTGAGGGAGAGACAGAGGCTCTAAATGTCTGAAGTTTACTCTTCCTTAATAGCCAGAATAGATGTCTGGTTGCATTTATGGGCAACTGCCTGAGTTTGAAAAATCAGATCTCCTCAAAAGGCAATTACATTCCTAAATCAACTAGTTGATATTACTGGAACAAAGGGCTGAATCAAAGAGTAAGTGTGTGATTTTTTTTTAAATTGAGTGTGGTGATTTGCAGTTCACATTTTGTAACAGACCGGCACCTGGATTTTATCTTTACCTGTTACCCAAAGTCAGAATTAAGGTTATCCTTTATCTACTACTTAATTTAGGTAATGTGAGGTAAGAGTCATTGTGGAATGATAATCGTTCCTTGAAGGTGTTTGGGATTTTCCCCCATTTAGTAGTGAGGCAATACTCCTATGTATTTATATGTATTTGTATATATTTTCCCAATAGTTTTAATCAAGGGCTGCTACGGATATTTCACAAAGCAAATAGCAGTACTGAAGAGGATATTTCACAGACTCTCTTCTCTCTCTCTTCCCTCCCTGAGTAGATAACAGCCATGTGGTTGCACTGAATGTCAGTGAGAGTTTTGTAATGTATTCCCTCTCAGTGTCCTTCGCAGAGTATTACCGGTTCCCAAGCTACTCCAAAATCACTGCAATTTATAAACTCATTGCTGCAACTTTGGATGTTCAGTGTAGTTTTGAGCAGTAAAAATCCAATCAGTTCACCTAAAATCCTCTGTTGGCATCACAATGCAGCGGGAAATGTGACCTGCTGGGCAGGATTGCCCACCTGCACTCCTACTACACTGTAAACATGGATGGTTGCTGAAGCACTTTCTTACTTGAGGGATCAGGAAACACCTGTTAAACTCTGCTGGCTGGAGTTTTAGGGTTTGTGTATTGATGGAAATTAACACACAGTAGGGCCACACAAATTTACACAAAGCTTTACTGTGTACTATCTTCCTAAACTCCGGAATCTTTGGGTGCTAACTTGGTCCTAACTCATGAGGTTCAGAGATTAATTTCCCCCACCAATGCCCCATGTGACCAATTGGATCTCTCTTTGCTGAAGACAGCTGCTACGCTCGTTTGTATTTTTGGCAAGCAGATGTCCCACTTGATGGTATAGATGAGTTAATAACTTTAGCAAGGTGATTGCCCTTCAGACCAATCTAGTGCTTACTCTGATCCAAGTATGAGTTTCTATTTGTGAGGGCCCTCTGTGAGCTGAAACACCCTCTGGTCACTTCCCAAAACTTTCCTGTTATTGTGACAGAGAGTGACATTCACATCTTCCCATGACTTGGCTCTTTAGTGTAGAGATGGGTCATTTTTCTTCCTCTGGCTAGATTATGTTAATGAATTTTCTAGACATGGCCCTCTCTGTGACCATCTGCACCCTGGAGGCACTTGGAATGGCTGCAGTGGCCTGTTACCAAGAGGATGCAGAAAATCACATTGGAGTGCTTTGGCTGAAGCTGAAAACTCATGCCACTTTCCTGTTTTATTTATGCTCCTTCATTGCAGGGTGAGGATTAGTTTGCATTTGCCACTTCCTTCAGCTGGAAATAGCAAACAGTTTTTATGGCATGCATGAGGTAACAACTTGGTGTGTGACCGACCCACAGCTTCAGAGCAGTAGCAGCTCTTTTTATGGAATATCATGATTATCCTTCTTCCATAAATATATGCCAGCCAGAACCATCGTGTTCTGATCTGTGCTTCTTAAATTTCAAAGCAAAAAACAGTGAGTTTGTTAGGGGTCTTTTTTTGGTAGTGATTTGTTCCTTATGGGAATAGAGCAAATGGAAGAGAGGAGATTTCTGTCGTTGTCTCTTGTACTAGCACGCTGTAATACGCAGAAGAACAGAGTGCAAACAGGTTTTTGAACTCCCTTTGCCCCTGGCAATTGGGCAACAAGTGCCTGGTCCTCTCACTTTATAAAAGGGCAAGGCATCATATTCTGTGATGGTCCTCTGAGTAACAAGAAGGGAAATGACTCATCAGAAGTGGACACAGAGATGCACTATGCTAGAGCCCAGGGAAATAAAAACACAATGATATACTCTAGATACACATACAGTGCATAACAGACCATTATCTAAACCACATAATAAAGGGTGATGAAATTATGACCTTCAGCTCCTACCACAGTCTTCTACATGTCCAGCTAAATGAATAACAACTTCATTTGAAAGCCATTGGATTAGCAATTCAGATTATACTTTGCACCAAATGAAAATACTGGCATTTAGACACATCTAGTAACAGGCAGTTACAGTACTACCTTAAGTTCTACAAACACATTGCAGACATATATAATTAATATCATTTATATCTATAACATTTCCCTTTTAGAAAGATACTGCTTTGATTTACTGACTCTGTAGCACTGTTCTGGACATCGGAAATAGGAATGACCCCTCAGGTCACCTGAGTCCTCCATTCTGCTGGAGCAGGTTTTATAGCAGGATCCGTTCACACATCACTGAACTGCAGCCACTTCCGCTGTCACTGGGCAATTAATCTGCCACACACCCACCCATCATATCACTATCGCAAAAAAGGGCAAATTCAAGTATGGGAAAATCAGTATGTCCTTGCAAATTACCTCTAACCTTAGCAGTTTGATAGGTAGATAACCTGCTGAGAGAAGCCACTTTATAATTGCTTTCATACACTCTACATGAGCTGAGAATCCAGGTAAGAGAATTTAGGGGGTTATAGGACAACCAGAGGTCATTTTTACTAGAAGACAACAAAAGGAAAGTGCTTTTTACAACATGAGTGTATTTTGGCTTGTTCCTTTTTAGACTAATACATTCACTTTTTAGTCCAAAAAGGATTTGCCAAGCCTGATACAAGCTGTTTAATGACAAGTTATTAATTTCTGAATTATCTCTGTGCGTTCATAACACACAACAGCAAAATTAAGTTGATCATAATTATTTCAAAATACTATAGCAAATTATGAGATATTCTGTAAATATTCATTACTATCAGCACCTCATAGCTAGTAAGACGATTTTTCATTGAGATGGAATAAAAACTGACTGAACAGTCAAGCTCAGAGCATGGTGATCAGTGGTGCAAAGTCTTTGCTACTGACAGGTTCTTGAATTTTTTTTTCTATTTCACAGGTTATATGTTGGATTATTATTTTTTTAATTATAAAATCAGAATATTAAAAGACTGTGTATGATGTACCATAGTATAGAACTGTCATGGGAATGTTTTTAATCCATGCAACATGTTTTTGGTCTTCCTGTGATCATGTGGCCATTTTTCTGGGATTTCTAGACATCTGTAGTCCTGTCAGAACTAGGTACTGCTTTCAGTACACCCTTGATAATTCAGGAATCCTGGGCAAATGACCAAAGTCTTCCAATTCCATCTGTCACCATTTCTGGAGAGAAAAGTGGAGCATGTTAGAACCCCACATACATTGTAACCATAATATTCCTAAATGAAGTGGAACAGTAGTTAAAGCAAGAATGATTTTCAGGAATATTAGTCATTGTTCCTTAAAAATCCAGGCTTCCACATTTTTAAAAACTTGCCTAGTGGAGATAACAGATGAAAACAGAACACAGGTTATTGTCTATCTCATTTGCACTTGCACTTTATTAATACAATGGGAATCCCAATGGGAAATTAAGAGTGCATTTCATTAAAACATTATCACTTCAGAATTCTGAGATAAAGTATTCTCTAATATTCAGTGATACAAAATATAATTTACTGATATATTTTCTTTGTTTTAGAGCCAAGAACACATCTTTTCCAATTTTGATGTTTACTGATAAATGTCAAGGACTAAAAATTATTCATGATGAAAAAGGCTTTCTTGGGGAAATTGTGTAGAAGACATGGAAGAAATGTGAAGGACATTACTGAGCACAGAAGGCTTTTTAAGTCCTGTTCAGGCAGTGTTTAGTGACATCTCAGCATTCCCCAGTATGGACCCAAGTCACATCAGTGCTATTCTTGCTGTGCTGCTGGGAATGGCAGTGAAGGTGCATCACTGGAGTTGCAATCAACCTTCATCCTCAATCAAAATAGAAAGAATGTTTCGTGTCTGCTGCACATGTAAAAAACACAACAACAGAAACAAGAGGAAGGCATTCTCATTTAATGCAACAAAAGGCAGCTGAATAGGCAGATTTGGGCAGGCTCCGGGCTACTTTGTTGATAATGCTTTATAAATTAGGAATGGAAACAAGTGGTTAAACCAGGCAACCACTGTTCTGACAGGAAAGATGATCAATGGGAGATCAGGGTCTGGAGTCTCCTGAGTAATCTTCAGGATAACATTTCAATGCATGTTCCTGAAGCAGGAATTTAAAATCAGTTCTTGAAGTCAGAGGAGCGGAAGAGAGGCTGTGAGCTTTGGTCTGTTAGACGTAGCTGTACAAAAGAGAGGGAAGCCAGTGGTAGCATTTCATTTCTATGAATGATAAGGTCTCCATTCCCCACTTTTCACCAAGTTTGCTGCTTAGCAGGACGTGAGAGCCAGAAGGTGTGATCTGTCCTAAAGGCATGGTAACCCTGATGCATCTGGTCTGTGGTACTTTGGAGAGGAAAGTCACAATTATGGCTGTTACAGGCCTCCCTCTCACAGCACTTGCAGTGAGCGGTTCTTTGCCGGCTGCAGCTCTCTGGTGTGTCAGTGCTTTGTGCCTCTTCATATTTTATTGCAATCACATTTCAAGATCTTATGTTGGTTCTTTAAGAAAACATTGTTTTTAAAGATCACATCCCCTCTAGGATAAACCTCTGGCATTGTACTTCTCTCTGCTTCTGACAGCACATTCTTTTTTGCTCCGAGAAGTGCAAGCTGACACAGTTGATCTAAACACAATGTAATCCTTTGATTTCGTTAAACTTGAGTGATATTAGAGGAAAGTGGCCACACGATTCCTCATGGGATTGCAGTCAAGAGGGGAAATTGCAAGGAACAATTGTGTGCAGCTCAGGCCTTTGACTGATCATGGCAGGCCGCTGTAGAGTGTGCTGTTTGCCTTGACCTCACAGCACTCCTCCTCTTCCATCAGGGCTGAAAACTTGCCAGCTCCCAGGTACACCATCATTCTAAATTTAGCAGGTTGGCTCTGGACCTAAATGGGAGGTAGGAGCAGTTGTGCATGAAGTTGGAGGCTTCATGATGGGGGAGCTTGTGGCAGGCCAATAGAGTCATGATGGAACAACTGCACTAAAACTCACACAGGCTATACAGAAACAAAAAGGCATTATTTCATCTCTAAGCAACGTCATCTGCCCAAAATATCACCAAAAGTGTGCTTTGATCTCTTCCCTGGGAAGCAGCTTTGGTGATTCCAGTATATGCCTCTATCCCTCTTTATCTGTAATGAATCAATAATGCAGCAGGATTGCATTGGCCATTCTGCTGCTCTGAAAGCCATCTCTCAGGTGAGATACTTAAAGAACTGATGTCCCTTTCGTAAAAGAGGGAGAGCTGAATGTATATTTGTAGGCCATCACAGTCTGTCTTCCAAATTTTCATGCTCTTCTCTTCTTGTTGAAACTTCACAGGGTATTAGTTGAGATTTTATGCTAAACTCTTCTGATTTTGTTACAGATATGGCAAAACAGCTGCAGTGCTTCTTTCTGGAGGCAAGTGCATTTAATTAGTGATAGAGTGACCCAAATAGATCCACTGGCTCTCAGACAGGAGATTAACAAGTTTCTTGTGTAGTGATTAAGAAACTGCCTGCCCCTTAACCTAAGGTTTACAATCTTTTTTTTCTAAAGAGTTTAAAAATAATATATTCCTCAAAAACGTGTGTTCCTCAGCAACAGGTTTAAAGCAACTTGAAGAAAATGTGAGATCTATGAGCAGCCACCAAAACTTTTTATAAATTACATGAATTATTTTACAAATTAAGTATATAGGCAAATCTCCTTCCACTTTTGCTATTTTGACAGTGCTGAAAATCAATTGCTCTCAATTTCTAATTTGCACTTAAAAGCACTTACACTTGAAAGCAATTTTAAGTGTGATGCAATCCTGGTGGGATGTTATAAATATGTTGTCTCTGCATACAGCCAGCCTGTCGTTCAAGCACACATCTGTTAGAGGCTTGTGTGGGCCTTACTGCTGAAGAATCCAAGTACAGCTGTCCATGAGTTATCTGCTGCAGACACCTGCACAGGTCACAGAGTTATCACACACTAGAAAGCCAAGGTGAACAAAGCTAAACAAGGCATCTGCAACACATCAAGAAATGTCCCAGGGCCCTGGGTCAGCCTTTAAGTAGTAGTTAGTCTTACTTTAAATAACGGTGTGCTTTATTTGCTGCAAGGTGCAATTAAATTGTCTAAAGACTTCCAGGATTCTTCAAGGAGCCCCCACTCATTTGTAATTCAAAACATATTTGAGTAGTAGCTCAAAAAGTATCATAACTGTTTCTTAAAGAAGATAAGCATTTATGGAACGTCTTTCTTTTACTTCAAGAAATTAATAGTACAGAGCATTGAATATATTTGCCTTCTGGTGACTTAAAGGGATGTTGTTTGTTTACCCAGAATTTGATGATCTCAACACATCTCATTCAAACAGGAATATGATTTAAAAAGCACGTGGGAGGCAACACACACACACAGACATGGATGGTGACAAAGAATCACTTATAGAACGACTACTAAATACTGAATTTAAGGAAGACCAAGAAATTACGTTAATAAACCGCTGAGGAGCATTCCAGAATCAGAAACCCTCCAGAGAAATATTGCCTCCCCTCTAACACACTGGAGTCTGATACTGTATGACACAAAAAGTAGCCTCTAAGGAATACTGCATTCTAAATATATTCTTGACACCAATGCACAACTACTTCAATCTGTAAATTTAGGTTGTTTTGTTTTTTTTTTTTCTGTGCTAGAGGACATGATTGTGCTTGAATGGGAATTGAAGTCACTTCTGATGCTTCAATTCATGTATGCAGTTGATATCTTTTTTGCTACCACGATCTAGTAATAGATTTTTATCTTTTATTGGTTATTGTTTGTAGTAGTTTCATATTTGCATTTTGTGTTTTCGCTTGAAACAATCAAAAGCAATAAGAGAAATCTTGCATCTGAACTTAATTTCCTTTTCTCGCCTATTAATATTCATGTTTCATGCCATGCACGAGCACTAAAGAGAAAATCCTCTTGGCTATGTGCACTGAGACTTAAAGAAAGATCAAGGAAGATTCACTTCATGGGATTCTGCTTGGGTCATACAGAAGGGCAAAGTTAAGAATGCAGGAGCATGGCTTTTTGGCAGGAAGTCTGTTCTAAATTGTGTCAAATGCTATTCCAATACAAAAATGCTTCCATACTGCTGTTGCCAATTAAAAAAAAAAAAATGGTTGGTTACTGGGTTGGTTACTGGCAATCTTGCTGATTGAGGGGAAAACCAGACAGGACTGCAAGGAGCAAAAGAGCTATTTAGTGAGTTCTGTGCTTAGGAAAATAATGTTGGCACTTAGGTAACGCAGGAGGCAGTGCCTCAGCAAAGGCAGGAGGGAGGAGGGGAGAGCAGGCCAGGAGAGGGTGGCAGGAATGGCCACAGGAGCGAGCCAGTTTGCTGCAGCTCAGAGCAGCAGTCACTGGGCTGGCTGAAGCATCTGCATTGCCCAGATGTGTAGGCAGAAAAACAGGTTTATATAACCATTTTTTAATTTATGTTCTGTCTTCCCCAGTAATCATCTGTTGTCTGATTAAAAAGTTAATTATTCGGTTTTATATTTGAATAAAAACTGTTGGTGTTTTCTTTTTAATGCAAAGGCTTCTTGGCTTCTGGGGAGTTCCTCTGCCTAGACTGAGAGGAGAAGGTCTGGGCAGATCCACTGCAAAGCTCTGCCTGCTTCAAAGCCTTATCAAAGAGATTTTACAGCTCTTTTACTGAGTGAGGCAGTAGCAGTGAACTCTCTCGGGTATATTAACATGGAGGTTTCTTCTTTATTTCTGGTCCAGATAAATTAGTGATTCAGATGACAGTTATCTGTCAGAATACCTGTATTAGGAACACAGGTATTACGTTTCTCAAGGTCTCTGATAGTGTATTTGAATGGCAGAATACTCAACAAAATCTTTGTGGGGAAAGTGAAGATTTCCCTGGTCTACCCTTCCTGAATATGTTTCCATTCTGCTCTTATTGAACATGATGCCTGCTACTATTACTTCATTTAAACTCTCTTCAGCAAATTCCATTAGTTTCACCAGCTCTGACAAAGCCAAGGTGAGGTGCAAGCATTTTTCTGACATCCTATTTCAAGCAATTTCCTCTCCGTCATCTTTTTCGTCTCATTCACAAGGTTTCCTTTTCTGAGATGCACACRCTGGTGAGGCAGACCTTGCATAATACTTAGAACAGCCAACAATTACACATGAGCTGCCTAATCTTAGGGCCTGCTTCTTTTGAAAGAAGTGTGCTCATTTTATATAGAGTTTTCTGACTGGGAAATGAAGTGACAAGTGATTTTTACCCCTTGTTACCTGCTCCCTCCGGTGTGCCCCTAGCCCTCCTGCTTTTGGTGCTCTGTGTGTGTGCCTGCCCTGCATCACTGTGTTAGGCAAGGCAGAAATCGGTGCAGTCCCCAAAAGTACAAAAGGAGAATGTTCATTTAGGGAGATCTGAATAGATTGAAAAATCAGGACAATCATTTACTCAGATTTTTAGAGTAATAGCAGATAACTCTCAGCTAACACACATTAAAATACACAACAAAGGGATATAATTCACATACTGGACTTCTAGTTGATTTAGTTAAATCAGTCTTTTCCTTGCAGCTTTTCTGAAACTTCTTGTAGAAAATGAGAGATCAGGGATTTCTTGTTGCGTATTGCCCCCTACAGATAAACTGGATGATGACAACAACTCGAGTGTAGAAGGGGAGAGAGAACATGTGACTGTACTGCAGACCAGCACACATACAAATTTACAGATTTAAAATTAACTTCCAGAAAATCATGTTGTCTATGTTAACGGGATTTTAGCTTAATTTTTTATTTTTAAATTGAGCCCTGGTCATACAAAAAAGCAAAACTTGAAAACAAAGAAAAGCAAGCAAACTAACACGTCAGACTGTACTGATTTTCAGTCTAGCAATGACAAGACATCTTAAATGCTGATGGGTTTCTTAGAGCCTTCTCCTCCATTGCAAATAGAAAATAATAAATCATCTCTTCAACTTCTCATGAAATCTATGCAAGCCAATATCCATCAACATTTTATTCTATCATAAAGGAGAGTTAAAAATAAATAAATAAAACTTGTTTGACAGGGAAAATTATCATGCACAAAAATTTATCATTGAAACAACTTTTAAACYTGATGTTCTACATTCCTATTGTATGAATGTAAATGAGTAAATTAAGCACAAGAATGTGGGCACTCACAGATGCTCACATACGCAGAAACCCACTTTTTATAAACCTGGATAAACCTGACGAAGACCCAAAGAAGCTATTTTGTTTTC
Source organism: Parotia lawesii (assembly GCA_003713295.1). NCBI lineage: Eukaryota > Metazoa > Chordata > Aves > Passeriformes > Paradisaeidae > Parotia > Parotia lawesii. The sequence continues at coordinate 1,988,189 of RAHM01000079.1, read as the reverse complement.
TATGAGCTAAAAGTTTGATGAAATAACATCAAAGAGTTGCTTGCTTCTTTCTGTCTTTTTTTTTCTTTTTTTTTTCTTTTTTTTTTCTTTTTTTTTTTTAATATGAATATGTTATACCATCCATTTATGGGACTTTCAGTGGGTGGGCTCTGAATGCTTACACCAGCATCACTTTCAAACAGGTGACATTGAATCCCAGAAACTGTCCTGTAAGTGACAATAGTTGAGTGGGATTATCAACCTCCCTTAAGACCCSTCAGCATTTTGGAGGGTAAGGGTCCAGAAATCTTTGTGAAATGCCTGCAGATAGTGTCTCTGCTGTAGTATAAGAGCTATTCAGACAGGAAAAACGTGGAGTGTCAAGCCCCAGATGAGGCTGCGAGGAGGAGGAGAGTTAATAACTGGTTTTGAAAATCCCAGCCTTGAAGCAATCTGCAATCATAAGAACTCTATTTGTCTAAATTAAAGAACTACTTATGCAGTCTCCTGTTCATGGAAATTGCTATATGCACATGATTTTCTCTCTGRAAAGTGTTGAAAAGAGCCTGACATACAGATTGCTGAAATGAAATAAGGAATTTTAGGGTTAATGGCAAAAATTTGGGAAAATATAACAAGTAAAGTAATTCTATTTTATGCTCCTGACAACCTGTTAACTAATCACCAATTACCAATAAACACAAATCTGGTTTCTGGTTATTACAAGACAATTTGAAAGACACATACCTCCTCATTTGAAATTCATGGGAGGAATTTCATATCACATTAGAAATTATCTTTAATGTATTCATCATATACCATCATAAAATACATAATCACGGGAAAGATTACTGAGTGCTTTACTTGGTCTGTACTCTTTTAAAGAGGCAAAAGGATTATGCTTAATTCCATTGAGATCTTTTTCTCTCTGAAAGGATGCACTCAGAACTTCTATTAACATGAATAAAGCTCTTTCTCATTACAGAGGGAAGATAAAGGGCATGGGTGGATATCTTGCAAGTGAGGAGGCAAAAAACACTGGTCCTTCTTCCCTTTAATGGAGGCATCAGTGCTCTGAGGCCCTTCCTCCTGGATTATCTGCAGTGACTGCTAAACAGCATCACTCCAGGCATATTTACCTTTTTCTGTAATTTCCAGGAGATTCCACAGGCTGCAGATATCCTAAACGATCAGGTAGCATTCTGTATGCTACACATGAAACACAGAATATTATGCTGCAAAAGATCGKTTTTTTTAGTCTGCTGATTTTTGGTGCCTGTGAAAAGAATTAGGCTCTCAGTGAATAAGACAGCTTGATTTTCTTTAGACTGAGTACTCTGTATGGCAGATGTCAATAGTTCCACTAAGTGATTCAGAAAGGAAAATTCTATCTGCTATAATTAAAGTAAAATTTTGTTATAGAAGGGATCACACTCTTTATTTCTGAGTTGAAAACACCTGTGAGGATGAATGAGGGASGATATAACTCTGCTAGAGGGACAAATCTGCACCTACTCCATGATGGGATTGGGGTAGGAAATAGTTGCCCAAACTGTGGGACATGCAAAAAAGGCTGCAGATCAAATCTGGTTTAGATCTTCTTTGCATCAATTTGTGTAGCTATTTATTTTGTACTGGAGAAATTACAGAGGAAATTTGGCTTCTATTCTCTTTATTTCTTCTGCAGGAACTTCATCCTTCCCACCCTTTTTTCTCATGCTATACCTGTCTTATCCATGTAAGTGATAAAAAGGTCCAAAAGTTTCGCTTCCCACTTCTCACAGAAACAAACACAGAGGGCAAGAGAGCCTCTAGGTGGTACTGTGCTATAAAAAATAATTAGGAACAGCAAGAAAAAAGCATGCTCACTTCTTATTCACAGTTCAAGATTTCACTTAGATTGCAAAGATAATATTTACAGAAGAGAGCCCTTTTCCTGTTAGGTGAAATTCACTCCAGCAAGCTGACATCCGAAAAAAATTCTGTGTTTTAGCTGTGTCAAACTTCATTGCTTTGCTATTCCCACATTTCTAACTGAGCTCTGCAGGGTCCTATTTTACAGCCATTTTCACAGAGTTTAATRTGTAACACTACTAGATCATAATTTCGTTGAAGATTGATTCTTTCCCAGGTATAGCAAAAACCCCTCTGCCAAATTTGATAAATGGCTTTCACATTAGCTAGGATATAGCCAAACATCTTAGAGGAGAAGCAGAACACTAGATTTCTTGTAAGGGTCTTTCCAGAACATATATATCAGAGCCAAAATGTGGTGCAAACCTTGGTATAGAACAAGATAAATGTTTGCGGTGACATACAATTTGCAGTCAACACCAAAGGAAGGAACAAGTCATTCTGTAAGAACTCAGCTCTCTTTCAGGAAATAATTAGAAACTAAAATAGATGAAAATAAAATAGATAAAACTGAAATTACCTTTTTTTTTTTTTTTTTTAAGAGGAAAAGAGGCCAAGGTTTTAATACAAGAAGCAGTATCCCTTAGCTTCCTCATGGGTGTACACAGCTCAAATTTCACYCTAGGATTAGGATACTGTTGCTTCTCTCCTACAAGTGAAGAGAGCCACCCCATTCATGACACATGGCAAGAATCTGCTGCTCCTGACACACCTTTGTGGACACTGAAAAGCTTTAGCAGAGAGATTTTCCGGCTTTCTGCAGCATTTTTGTGAGAGTTCTGTCTTTCCCATGTAAGTAACTCAAAACAATGTTACAGTTTTGTAAACCTCTTGCAGCTGCAGGTTGTTTTGCAGAATTGTTATGGTTCTAACTAGAAAAACATTCAGAGATGGGTGTCTTAGAACTTGACCAATCCCCTTAAGGGGTGGATGGCAAAACCCAATTTCCTTATGCCACTTAATACACTTTTGTGAACTAACATATAAAAGCCTTCTGAGAATTCATTAAAGCACTTCCATTTACCCCTGAGCCTGGACTTTGTGTCGTTTCTCTACTCGTCCATGGGGAAAACAGTGACACATCTTGATCTTTTTGTTCAGCTCCTTCCATTTGTTCCATTCCTTTCTCTTCCTCTGCACCGTGACATCTTTTCTCCTCCCCTGCTTTGCACCCCTTCAGCGTGTTCTGCCTCTCTTCACCCTGATGCCACTCTGTCTTTTGTGCCAGAAGCTGCAGTGATAGAGCTAAAGACTGATTACGGATCGTATCTTCTTTATTCTTGTCAGAATTCCTGTCAGAAGCAGTGGATTAAGATAATGTCAGGGTGGATTAAGGTAATGGGAGATACAATACAGGTAGAGAGGTACCACAGAAATATTTTCTTGTTTGGTCWTGTCTAGTGTGGGATTAAATTTGAAACACCTACCAGCCTTATATTCTCCTACCCAGAAAGCCATTAACTGTTCTCCTCATGCAAACAAAGTAAAAACAGGAGATGAGGASCATGATCAATGGGAATTCCAGCCTGTTCACAAAGAGTCCCCAGCAGATACCTTGTAGTAGAGCATTCTTTTGCTTTCTGAACTGTGGTTTTACCAGTAAATCAAACAGGAGTAAAAAACACTTTTCCATACTGCAGCCTTTCTGGCAGTATGATTATTTCTTATAGAAAACTTCGCAGCCCTAYGTTCTGTATCCCTCTGCATAGACTATTAGTTCTGTTAAATCATCTGATAAGACCTATTATTATAATTATACTTATTAGTATAGTCACCTTAGACTAGATTGATTAGCGTGTGATTCCAGGTACAGAGTCTGTTTCACAGCAGTAATGTATTATGTGACCTATTTTTTTAATCACAGTTTTAGTGATCCCATCAGGTAAAATGTGGCTTTGAAAGTTGTGAAATGGAATGCAAAAAACCCCACCACTTAGGTAATATAATTCATTCTGGCAAGGCCAAAGAATCTGTGTACAAATGTCATTTCAAAGCAAGTAATTAGCTTAATCCAATCATCCTATTTCATATTACTTAATAACTTATCCTCAGAAMAACAGGTCACTGCATTAGCTAAATGGCAGAGGAACAATTCATGAAGAGCACTTTTACTGTGAATTGCTGATGAGTTTTTGTCTAAGTTTTTGGCCTCTACTTTATAAACAGTGTAGATCAAAATTCACAAAGACAAGAGATGTCCCTCACCTGGGGAGTGGATAGTCTATAACAGAGACCGTGTAAATGAAAATGGCATGTTTTCTCTTAAACGCTTTATTTTTGCAACTTTTATTCCTGTGTGCCTGTAATTGAAGTAGATGTACACGTTTTGTCTGATGGATATTGCTTGCTGTAAAGTGACAGTTACTCAGTCAAGCATTATTAAGAGAATGCTTTTTAACTTGTACAAAGAGCAGATCAAAAGACTGGCTGGCCCATCAGAAAGCAGTTATCAGAAAAATAGTTATCACCATTTAAAAAAATAAATTGTACTCATGTGACCTTCTGACCTTGTTCCTCAATTGGTTGAAAGTTTTCACGAGTGCTGGCAAACTGACAATGTCCAATTAGGGCACCCTCAGACCACGGAGATGCTTAAAGGGTTGGAGYGCCTCTGCTACAAGGAAAGACTGAGTGAACTGGAATTGGTCAGCTTGGAGAAGACAAGGACTTTCMGTACCCAAAGGGAGCCTGCAAGAAAGATGGAGAGAGACTTGTTACATGAGTATGGAGAGAYAGGACAAGGGGGAAYGGCTTCAAACTGRCAGAGAGGAGTTTTAGATCAGATATTAGCAAGAAATTCTTCCCTGTGAGGGTAGTGAGGCCCTGGCACAGGTTGTCCAGAGTAGCTGTGGCTGCCCCRTTCTGGAAATGTTCCAGTTCTGGTTGGATGGGGATTTGAAGTGGTTTAGGATTATTTTRCCCCAAAACAGCATGGAAACATTCAGTGGCTTTGGAAACAGAAGATTATTTTAGGTTCCTCAAATTCATTTCAGGCTTTATTTTTAAATGCTCTTATTTTACAAAGCTAATCTCTAGTTTTCTTGAACTATTACCTTTAATGAGGGCCAGCAACCAGTGATTAATCCAAAATTACCCAGAAATCACTCTTTCCATTGGAAAATAAAGCAAAAGAAAGATATAAGCCATTTAAAACAAACCCATGTAATCAACACACCGTTTTGGCTTAAAAAAAAAATCTGTTTACAAATCCACATAAATATATATCAACCAGTTTCCATTTATTTCATTAAGTCCAAATTTGAGAGAAAATACTCAGGTAATAGAAAAGAAAAAAAGAAAAAAGAAAAGAAAAGAAAAGAAAAGAAAAGAAAAGAAAAGAAAAGAAAAGAAAAGAAAAGAAAAGAAAAGAAAAGAAAAGAACAACAACAAACAACAACAAAAAAAAACCACAAAAAAAGAACTGTTACCATGAGTTTTTTATTTTCATTTTTGAAAAACGTTGCACTTTTCTTCTAAATATTTTAATTACAATATGACAGTAAACACCTAACCTGTACCCAAATTGTCGTGCTTTTTGGCTTGTTCGTTCTTCTATTCGATATTCAGGAAAACRCAGCGGTCGGCAGCGGGTTGGCAGCCCTGCAGTTGGTTTTCCCTGTGCTGTTTTCCCAACCCAGGACCTGCTGCGGGCTGGCTCAGCACTGAGCTGGCTGTCCCAGGAGAGGGCAGAGCAGGAACACGGAAAAACACAGCGTGAGCCCATCACRGCCCATTCCTGCACAGCGCTGCCGCCTTTGGTTACGACTGTTTTGTAAAGAATAGAAACGTCCAGTTATTTCAGAGTTTTTTGAGTCGATTCTCAAAATTCTCGAGGGCTTCCCTGTGCTTTAGCACTGAACCCCTGGAAAAGTTTGAGGTCCCAGTGATTTTCTGTGTAGGGTGGTTGCTATTAAAACACGTTTGCTGTAGTTCAAAAGCGACTCGTTTGTGAGTAACTCATGTTTTGGGGGGCTCTTGGTAGGTTTCAGTATTTTAGCGAAATAGTGAATTCAATGAGCAAAAAGTAAAGGAAAGAAATTGCTGAAACGGAAAGCCTGCGGTTCAAAGGTTTGCTCTTCCTCTTACGTCTAAAACTGCATCACATCAGTGCTTCATATGCTGTTCTACATATATATATATACGTGTGTGTGTGTGTGTGTGTGTGTGTGTGTAAAATGTGGACAGCTCTATAGGCTTGTCTGGGAATAATGAAGCCTCTCACTTGCAAGATTTTCTGTTTTCCTGGGTAAAACATTACGTCTTCCCCACGGAGCAGTGGTGTTTGAGTTGGTCAGTATGGGCACAGATACAATGAAAGGAAATTGGGAGCCTGTATCCAAGCCAATGCTCATTGTGCTTCATGGGTGGCAGAAAATGATAAACAGAAGATAAATCAGCAGACTTTGCAGAGCAAAAAGAGAGTGTGCAGAATTTCTTGTATATCTGAGACCCCTTTACCTATATATAGCGCTTGGTGCAAACACACACGGACCTAGGAAGGCACTTTGGCACTCATTTTTTTACAAGGAATAAAACCCTATGACCCCAATGCATTTATTCTATATTTACACCTGGCAGCAAAAGTAGTTGCCTGTAGCCTTTGAATTTATGCTTTATAAAGCGGCCAAGAGTCAGAGATGAGCAATTGAGGAGGTGGATGGGGTTAGTGCTACAATCTACCCCAAGCCACGGACTTTGTTCATGTTCATTTGTCGAGGTCAGTGTGCTGAGCTGGGAAAAGGTCTGTRTTAAAAGAAATACAGCCTTTGCTGTGAAACCCACAGAATCAATAATGGTTCTTGGCTTATTTGTCTTGATTACTCTCTCCCTTGATGATTATCTAGCTCAAGCTTCACCAAGTCTGAGTTTCTGTGTTTAAATCTCAGACATATGTGCCCTAYCCAGTGAAACACATCCCAGAATGTCCTGAGAGAGCACTGGAGGAGGAGTTCAAGTGAGACAGTGCATGTGCTCGTGGTAGAACTTGYGTGTTTCTGTGCTACTTCATTGAACCATTCTGACATTTTGTCTATTTCCTGTATGAATTAATGCATTAATGTATGAATTTTGCCTCATTCCTGTATTTATTCACACTTCAGCACAAAATTCTAAGTGCRCTGTGCGTTTCCTGACATGCTTCTTATGAAATCTATCTGCTAGAACTGCTCTCTAACAACCTAAAGAATTTATGCATGAATTAATCAGTGTACAGTGAATAACCCATTACTTGTTTGGCTGGTCTGAGGCCAGAGTGCTCAGTCACTTGCAGGATAAAACATTACTGATAAATGTCACCTTGTTGTATATCTTGGTCTAATTTACAGGTGTTTGCAGGCCATTTATCTTACCAAGAGAAGTATTTTTCTTCTGGATACCAAACAAATAGGTTTTAAAAGCAATATTACCTGCACTAAACTCTTGGGATGTTTTTTAATGAAACCTGCAAGTGGTAACATTAAAATAGGATCTCAGAAATTAAATGACCAGAAATAATAGCTGAGAATTTTGTCTTCAGGAAAAAAAAAGTTAACTCCTAAAAAGCTTTAAAATGCATGATTTTAAATATAAATTATTTAAAGGTATAAAAATATTTTATTTTTAGATGTTTGAAAAGGCAAGGCCCATGTTTTTTGATTTGAAATTATCTTTTATGTTGAACTGAGAAACACATATCGATAACAGAAAATTGCTCATATTATAATGAAACATTTCAGCATTACAAGATATGGCTCTTTCTAGTGTAACCTCTAGATTAGGCTTCAGGGCTAGTTGTTTTTTCATCTTTGAAAGTTTTGAAGTTTAAAATTCCATTGTAATTCTACATTAACTTTTACTGACAAATAATCTCAAAAAGTTTGATCTCATAAGAACGCAGTTTTCTGTTAAGATACATTTAATTTCTTTTTTCCAAGAAAAGCACTGTAGAATATAGAATATAACATTATAGATAATGATAATGATAATGATAATGATAATGATAATGATAATTTAAAAGAATCCTTAGCATTATAAAGATGGGAATAATTATAGGATAAATTAAAAATAAATAAAAATATTTTGTAAATTGAAGTTCAAGGCTTTTTAGAAAAACCTATTCCATCCATTTCATTATAATTTGCCCTTTTTACCACTAGATCTTTCTTCAAGAGTTATGAATATGTRCATAATTTCAAACATATATCAACTCATCCCACAGAAGTATCAAAGTAACACYTAGTCTTGCTTCATAGCCAAAAAAATTGCCAGAGCCAAGGTTAACCCTTAAAATTGATCTTCTATAGCACAGCCCCGCCATAAAGGCATCCATTAGGTAATAAAAAGCACAATCAATAAACACATAACAAGAAAGTTCCTTCCTACTTGTCAGTATCTCTCAGTTTTATGTGTCATTCAATGAAGAAGGTCAATTTGGGACGTGCCTGTCCCTATATCACATTTATTGCACAGATTTCTCAGCATGAGGTTGGATCCTGCCCTACACAAGGCAGGATTGCAGAGGGCCTCCACAAAAGGGCCTGGAAGATGTGGAATCTTTTCAATATACACACAGGCATCTTGTGTACTGTGTCTTGCTGAGCTGATGCAGCTGGGCAGCGTCTTCTTCACAGGATTGTACTTTATATTATTGACCCCTTCTAGATTTGTACAGCTTTAGGCAGATGTTTTCAGCTCTTGTTAGCATTAATGGGAAAGAGGTTGGGTATATCTATGAAATATGTAAATATTTCTTTTAAAATGCACAAGAATAGTGGAAGACAGAAGGGTAATTTCCAGCCAAAATTTAAAAATTACCTAATAATCTCTATACAGTAATAGAGTAGTCAGATTACACACACACACAMAAAAAAATTATACTCACTCTATTTCAGGTTGAAATCTTACCTGTTTCCCAGGAGGACTAGCCAATTTCTGACTTGTCATCAATTTTTGAGAGTTCACTAGTGTGCCGGTTTAACTAGGAAGAAATAGAGTTTATAATGAGATTATGAAGTCACTTAATGATAGATTCCATAAAAAATGGGGATGGGAAGTCAGATGACAAACTGTTGAGGCCAAGCTCCAATCAATATGCACACAGTGAGCCTGAGGATGTGACTTACATGGCTGAGTACCTGGAGACTGCAATCCCATGGATGCTGATGTGCTGATCTCTGATCACTGCCTCCAGTAAACTTGGAACAAAGTCATGACAAATCCTCAGGGCTGGTGCTCCCAAGGAGCCCATGCAAGAATCAATGCAGCTTCATGGCAGAGTTCAATTTGCTGTGGCTGTGCTGCTGCTGCTCTATAAAAGCATCCGCTGCGCGGCCTTCAGCAGCTGCAAAGATCACCTTCACTCTTCAGTTTCCTCTTGACCTATAGGTACAAGGTTATGAGGCAAAAATAATTATGGTCAGACTCTTCCCTTTCATTTGTGCATCTAATTGCTTCTCAGGATGCATGACTTCTCTGAAACTGCAGCCCTGGCTGCAAAACTCAGAATGAGCGACTGGTGACACAAATGAAACAGTAATTCTTATACAAGCAGTATTCTGGACAAAAAGTGAATATTTGTATAGGCCAGTTTCAAGAAAGTCTGTCAGCACTCTGGTTTTTGTGCATCTGCCAAAATGTCTTTTCATGGAGTGTGTATTTAAACCCTTTGCTTAGCTGGCATATCAACAACAAAATGTTTTTCTGGACTTGCAAAGCAAGGGGGTCAAAATTTCATAAGAACACAAGCAAAATTCCATCTACCTGCCTTGGACAAGCCAGAAGAGCTGCCTGGTTTAGGGGTTCTGACTTCCCAGAATGTGAGTCCCAGTTATGTGAGACTGGATTTTGCACTGTAGAAGTTGCACTGCCATGGGACAAACAAATGGCCCAAACTCTGAGTACTTTGCACACCTCAGAGCACTGGACAGTGAAGCTGACTGTGGCCATCTCTGGTGGACAGATGAGTCTGTATGGGGCTGCAGCAGCTGCAATTAGCAGGACTATCTGTAATTACTAGGACTATCTGGTGTCAGCAGCAATTATCAGTCACATCTTTAAGGATCTCCCCCTGGCTCCATTACTGTTCCCCTGGCTTCCTTTCAGAGCTACTAGATTAATTTCTTAGTCTGTCTCCTTTTATCCCTGGAGAAGTAAAACTTTGTCTTGCCCAGAGATCTGAGTTGCCTTGAGATGAATATGACCTGACAACTATTACTTGAGTGTTGTAAAATCGAAAAGAACAATGCCCAAGATGAGTGAGTATTATTAGCTGATAAGCAGTGTGTGTGGAAATGCTAATAATTGGGGTTGGTATTTTAAAATCATAACTAGGGACGAAATACTGGATTCAGGAGCATAATTTACTGCTGAGCAGAACATCTTCTGGATTCTGTTCTAATTAGCTGGATTAGACAACTGCAGTTTACATGGCAAGGATGAAACATTGTTAACGACTCCTGTGAAAACCCCCAGTACAATCAGCACTCATGAAAGTCAAATAACTGGTCAATAAGTTCTTGAATTTATTTTTATGGTTTTTTTGGTGRGGTTTTTTTAGTTTCTTTGGTTTTGTTTTTTTCTTTGTGAGAAGAGGTGTGGGAAGGACTACAAGCTGTAACTGTATTTTTAGAATCTTTTTACACCTCTTCAGTCTCAACTATTGACCCCTGCCCTGATAYTTACCCCTCATTCTTGTGTGCCCTGCAGACTGAACCACAGGGGCATACAAATGCATGGATATTTAAGAGGCCATTGCTCAAAATAAGTATAAATGGGTGATACAGTCCCTGCAATAGATGAACAAGTCCCAGGAGCATTATTGCTAAGACTRTGCAATGAAAATAAAATCAGAATGTCTGCTTAAATTCCCTGTTTATTCATGCTGGACACTTATGCAGTAAAATGCAGGTACATTTCCGTAGGTATAAGCAGCAGAAATAAGGAAGCATCCTGGTAGTCACTGTGTGATACAACTGAAGCAACTATCTAAAAATAAGGTAAAAGTCATAAAACTCTAAAACTGTGTAAGGGCAGTGAACTGCGAACTGTGCAAAGCCACGGTACTGTCTGTATGGTAGGAAATCTACCACAACTATCAGCCTAAAATAAATTTGTATGAGAAAAGGAAAGTTTCTGACTGATTTCCTGCTGCTTATCTGCACACTTTCTCTGGCTCTGTCAAACACACCTTTAGGTTTGTGCATGTTTGGATGTGTCTGTGTTTTCTTTTCCAGAATCTTCACTCCCAATTTATATTTCTTGTTCGGTTTTTCTTCCTAAAACCCTCATCTAGCTTTATTTATTTTTTTACTCTAAAGGTGTAAGTTTGATCTTTATCCCTTAAAGACTTGGATATCAAAGGAACTTCTATTCAGTTTGATATATATGAAAAAGACCAAGATGCCTTCCAGGCAAGTGGTCATATCAGAAAGCTATCAGAGCCCAGCTCTTGGTGGTGGGCAGGATATCTGAAAGAAAATCTTCCCCCATGGATTTCACTCAGCTTCTGCAAACCAAGCCAGTGCAAGTACAAAAAGAGAACAAGCTATGGGCTCAAATATGACATTTCTGCAAGTTTCAATTGCAGAATGCAAATAACTGCAYCCTTTAACATGCTGGTCAATAAACTTGTGATTTATTGAATAATCATAACTTCTTTGCTGGATTTCCTAGATGTTTTGTCTTAGGTTTTATTGCAATTTATTTTAGACAYTGAACTTTGCATAAGATTGGTGGAAAATTCAGAAACTTATTAGGTCCCTAACATCAAGCTAAAGACACTTTTCCTTACCATATATCTCATGCTGGGATCCACAAAAAAAGGAAAAAATCCAAATATGTTTAAATTTTTTTAGCATGGTAACGTATTGGCATTTTCTTATGTATAATTTTATCACTAAATGCCTAATAGAGGTTTTTAGTGACCGTTCCAAGGTAAAGGATTGACAAATCTGCAGTTTGTGTGATGAACTTGCTTTGGATGGAGAGCATTCTGCTTATCTCACAGTCACCGAATTTCTGCTGGTGTCAGTGTGATCAGAACTGGATCCCAATTAATATTGCCATTTTATCAGAGGGATGGCGTAGGAAGGGCCAGCTGAGCCCTGTTGACTGTGCTCTGTTAAAATGGACAGAGATTTTTGCTGAATGAAAGTTTCACACTCTATGCTGCACATCATTAATTAATGGCTCAGCATGTGCTCAGACTGAGAACAACCTCTCCGCACTGGGTGCTCAGAAGACAAGATTTATTTTCAGGTACCTAAGGTAGGATTCAAGCCACAGGCCAAGAGAACAACAATTTCAGCACTACTCCACAAGTAGGGTTTTTCCTGGCAGCAGATTTAAATAGCAATTAGGCATGTTCCATTTAACCCTTTCCTGACCTATGGCCTTGTGTTCCAGTACAGAACCCATGCACGTTGYCAAGGGATGACCGCCTTCCCTGTAAAAACCTGAACTCATATTCTTCAGAGATTCCCCTTTTTTCCAGCCATTCCTCGTGCTACGTGRAACGTGTTCCGATTGTTTTTATTGTAGTAAATTCAGCAGTAACTGCAGCCTATTTAAAATCATTTTAGCTAAACATACATTACTGCTTCTACAAGCAGAGCCTCAAATTTTCAGAAGTGCTCTCCTCTCTTTTCAGTGCCAGGGGGAACGGAAGGTAAAATATAGTGCTTTAAAAGTAAGCCTCTTCCATCTGGTTAGCTACCCTTAGACCTACTTCAGTCTGCCAGGAATATCCTAAAATTGTTTCTATTTTTCATCTGTAGTTGAAACACTAACAGGCATAATGAGAACAGGAGCTTTTATAAAATTACTGACTGCCAGGATGATGAATTTATTCTCTTCTGTTAAAATGAGGCTGTGTTTTAGGTTTGATGTCATCCTATTCTGTTTGGCTATGACTCTGATTTTAAAGTAGCTATATGAACTTTTTCTTAATACTCGAGAGCACTATTCCTGCTGCTATATTTCAGGTTCTCACAGAATTTTCATTATAATACTTTATTTTCAAGAGCCTGTGACTTCACTGCAAAAAAATCCTCCAGGCAAAAAAAAAATAGATCACAGAGTCTCAGCTTGGGAGTAAGTCAAGAATGGCTTATTTAAGTTGATTAAAAACCATAGTATGAATTTTCATGATTTTATTTCATGATATATACACATTAAAAAATATGCCTTCCAGAATTACTCTTTGTGACTAGATCAGCTCTCAGTCTTTAAGCAAGCATAAAAGATTTGATTTGTGTTTAAAAGTACAATCCAGAGCTATTAAATCCGTTTATGTTAAACCTGGAATTTTCTGAACTCATGATCTTTTAATGCTGAGGGGTTTGGGGATCTGGGATTCTTAGAGTTTTTTTKGTTTGGTTTTTATTTGTTTGTTTATTTGTTTATTTAAGGTCTATTTAAATGTGTCTGTGTGATTATATACTTCACCCTCTTGTTTCATAAACTGTAAGTCTATTTATGTTGTACCAAAGCACAGCACATCAAAACCATGATCTCACTGCTAAAATCCCCATTAAAACCAGGATACCTAAGCAGCTTGCTGCACTTCACTCCAGAATCCCACTCGGATGCTGGGATTCTCCACCCTCCACCCCATTAGCACTAGTTCCAGGAAGAGGCCCTGCATCTCCTGTCCCCTCCTCCTCTTTCCAGGAATGGTGATGACAGGACATGTYAGGGTCTCTGGTACTCGTGGAGGAGGGATGATATTTTGCTTTAGAAAAAAAGGAGATCTCAGTGGTTGCAGGTTACTCCAGCGACAGCCAGACAGGAACAGCTTTGATGCTTTTTCCTGCACGGGTTTGGTTCACGATCTCTCCTTGACAACATAAACTTTTCCATCTCTGTATTAGTATGTGCTATGGGGAGGTCTCTGGCTAAATATTTAATTAGTGCTGGTTCTGATTGGAGCTCTGAGGAGGCAGTGGTCTGTAGCCATGCCAGCACTGGACAGATGCTGTGTGATCTCGTTGATCTGCAGCAGTTCACCGTCAGAGGACAGGATATAATTTGCTTCAGTTTCCCAGCCCTAAGGCCTTAAAGGGTCAGTGAAGATGAATGGAGTTGTCTTGCTAAACTGTTTGTTCCTTTTTCTTTCACTTGAGGGGTGAAACCATGTTTTCTAATGGAACACAATTGTTCTTTCCTTGAACTGTGAATATTCTTTATGCCTACTTTTGTGTAGGACACGTTTGGTTTTACTGAGGTCCGTGTGGGCAGTGTGGAATATTGCTGGGTTAAATGCATTAACATTCATATCATTCTTAGGTTAATTTGTTGGGCTTTTTAAAGGGTTSTGTCTGTTTACATGTGTGCCCCCATTTTAAAACCACACAGACAATTGCACATGCAGACTGTGCAGGCTTCTATCAATGGCTCTGTGAAGGTCAGTGATGCATAACCTAAGGAATAATCATTCAATGTAATGCCTTTATGATGAAGCTTCACCACTGTTAATCATCCTTACAGCCAGTCTGTTTATAGGCATTGAAGGCTGAAGTGGAGATTTTCAGGATTAATTTAGGAAATGAAAATAAGTGCATGCATTTACATTGCTGAACAATATCCCAGTTCYGAAAACTGACAATAGATTAAATTAAGAACATCCTTGTTATGGATCAAATTCTACTTTTCTGTGCAGATCTGCATTTAAAAATCAGGTGATGAGTCAGCTAAAATCCATTTTATTTAATGTGCTTTTTGGAGTTACAGGGTAGATGAAAATGTCCATGTAAACACTGCAGTTAGGTGCTTCACAAAATTGTTCTGCTGATACACATTGAAGGACACATGGCTGTCCACTATCTCTTTAGCACCAGGCATGCTGGAGGTGTTTAATTCTGTCACTATCCATCTTCACACTTTGGGGAAATCGGTTAATAAACAGAATATGTTCAAATATAATTATTTCTTCCAGTCCACAGAGTGATATTTTGTTTTAAAGTTRTATCTGTAAGAATCAAACAGCTCAATGTTTGCAATTCATGTAATAATTTAATTCCACTAATATGAAAAGAAACTCACCTTATTTAGAGTCTTAAATTATTGCATAGGGAAAAATGTGACAAAAGCAGAACTCCTTACCTCCTTCTTACCACAAATTTCGAAGTACAGGAGCCTCAACAGTGTTGGATG
Source organism: Parotia lawesii (assembly GCA_003713295.1). Lineage (NCBI taxonomy): Eukaryota > Metazoa > Chordata > Aves > Passeriformes > Paradisaeidae > Parotia > Parotia lawesii. Next base: position 1,973,168 of record RAHM01000079.1, on the reverse strand, counting down.
AAAGTCTGGCTCTTGAATATCCTCAGCTTTTAGTAAGACTGAGCACTTCTTGCTATGGGCACATCAACCTTATCATAATGACTTGTACTGTGAATAATATTGGGCAAATGAAAGGGACRAATGAAAGGGGAACTCCAGGATCACCAGGAGTGCCACATGTACAAAATCACATGGATGCAGCCCCCCAGCACCTCAGCATCTTCCTGTTGAACTGTGCATCATGATTAATATTCTACAAATGTTTCATCTAAACAGACAGAGAAAGAGCTTGATTGACTCTGCCCCATTTATCCATTGTGTTCTCTGAAGTTCTGGGTTTTTCTAGCTTAATACAGGCAGCATGGCCAACATATAAAAATTTGGATATAACTTTATGTCTTCAATTAAAATTTTAAGAATGTCCTTTTACTTCATACAGAATAAGTATTCATTTTAGCAAGGAGATTTTTACTTTATGAAATATCATATGCAGACTTTGTAATTCCTATTTTGCATATTTAAGTGTTAAGAAAAGTTTAGATTGAAAATGTATAGAAGCCTGGTTGAAGCTGGGTAATACAGTCAAAGAGAATGGAAATGGCCCAAGATTCAATTAAATTCAGGTAGTTTTCAGTAGCAACATTTTCTTCCTATTGGCAAGGGACAGTCAGAGAGTTAAGTGGGAGCATTTTCAAATCAGTAACATTGCACAATTCATGTTAGGAGAGAGCGATAAGCAAAGTGATATAATAAATAAGGATATCTTTTGTTGGCCAAGACAAGATTTGCAGGGGCTGGTGTAGGACTCAGGGACTCAAATYATTATCAGAGTGAATTAAATAAGAAATAATGAGGATATGCTTCATGCAGTTCCAGCAGCAAATTCAATTAAATTTAAAGTTTAAAATCAAAGTTTCAGTTTTCAGTGGCTAGATGTAATGGAAATATAAGCTTCCTGAGTGATAGACTCCCTTTGCTAGTGAAGCGCATTGTGATATAAAAATATTAGCCTTTAATATTTTTTCTCATTGTTGTTATTTTAAAGTTTACAAGATGACTAATTGGTACAGTGCTTAGAATTATTTTCCCTGTGTTGATAAAAATTAGAGATACATCATTTTTATCCAGATGGACAATATCTGAAGGAAATGAATTTCTGATGGTGTTGACATTGCTACGGACTAGAAGGCAGACGAGAGGAAGAGGAAGGAGGGCATTTGAAATGTAACTGAGAACAAAATTGTAGAGAACAGACCTAGAAGSCGCTAATCTAAAGGGATCATTATCACTATCATTTTCTTACTGTGCTTTATTTTTTATGCTTTGCTATCTAAAGGATTTAGGATTCCTCAGTTTCAAAGTACTTACATTTGCCTCAGTTTTAAAAATTTTGAAGTTTATCCATGGAAATTTTTGACGTGTTTGCTTAAGCATAATATTAGATTTTGAATTTTCCATGAAATTGGAAAAATCAGTCTGAAAGAACTGAACCATTAAATATTATTTCCAATTTACTGGATTTGAATATTTGTATTTGAACATTGTATTCAAGCAGTTTTTAATATTGTATCCAAACATTGCATGATGAAAGGCTTTGTCCTGAAATATCATTTTACACAATTAATATAAAACAATGTGGTTTTATATTTGACAGTAATCTTACCGAAATAAAACCTGTGAACATTTGGATTTAATTTCTGCATGTCTGCTAAAACAATCTTAAAGGAATATCCGACAGATGACTGTGCGAGATCAGGTGCTAGAAATTATTGGCTGGGTTTTGTGAGCAAAGTAATTCACCTGAGTTTGTGGGGGAGAGGCCTCCAATTAAGTTCCTTAAAAGAGACCATTCCTTGCTAAATTTTAAAGGGTAGTGCAGGTGCAGCAGGTTGTCTGCCTTGCTCATCTTATTTTATTTATTTTTTTATTTTCTGTACCTGTGTAKAGTGCTTTTTATCTCTGTTGGATGTAGTTCCCTTGGAATGAGTCAGTATTTCAAACTTTAAACCTGTCTCCTGGAAAGAGGATATGCAGAAGAGATAAACCGTCTCAGGCTTATTTTATTGCAGGTTAAAGATAGTAATGTGTGTGTATCCTCACGGTCCTCAGTCTTCAAAGTACTGCCTCCTGGAGAGTAAAATATAAATGACTTGGAATATATTATTTGATGTGTTTTGACACTGCCTGTTTAAGGCATCCAATGATGACTGATAAGTTAGGTAACACAAGGTAACACTTTTAAAGTAAATTTCTAGCCTTAACGTTTTAAAGCTGTATTAGACCACTGTTACTTTCTAGGCTCTTTTTAGTACTCTATGGCACAGTGCACAGGAGCKATTTCTTTGCTTAGGTTTAACGTGTGTACAAGGGGAAATATGCTAAAAAGACAAAAAAGTAACCTCTTGTGGATACCTGCCTTATAGAGTCTTAAGTGCGCAATGCAAAAAAAAAAAATTCTAAAAAGGTGATTTTATTAGAGTCTAGGGGCTTTTTTCTTCACCTGAAAGCGTCTGCTCTGAGATGAGTTAGCTGTGAAAAAGGCTGAGATATAATCAGTCCTGTGCATGGCTTATCTGCATAAAAAAGTGTCCTTAATGTCGCAATTCAGCATTACTTAAACTTCTCCTTATTGTCCTAATTTTGATTCAGACTCTACAATTATCATCCAAATCCACTTTAGACAAAAAAGGACCAAAACACCTAAAAATACAGACTTTGAGATAAGGCAAGCCCATCATGCTTTATGACAATATTCAGCATTCATGTGTTCATTATGACCCTCAAAGATATTTCTTAAGTGATGAAATTGTATTTGGCAAGTTCTGAAATGTCTTTTTTGTAGATAAGTGGCCAATTCTTGCTTTTGCTTCTTCTTCTGTTGCCAGGTTTTGATTGCACCTACACCTTCCAGGGCCTTGCACCCAACTGGGTCTTTGGTTTCAACAAAGTAAACACTTCCCAAATCACGGGGAAGGCAAAAAAATTATGCAAAAATATTTGTGTGACCTTTTGTGGAACTACTACTTACAAAGCCTGTCTTGGACATTCTTTTAATTAGGAGAAAATAGAAAAAATCTCTTAGGTTTTAAATATATATTTTTGCCATGTAACTGATAAACATTTTAAACCAAGACAGAGTCTGTGGGTTTATTTTGGAGAAACAAATGAGGATCTCTGAGGGGTAGGATTTTACGCCTTAGTGAAAAGAGTTGGAGAATGCTATGAAGCAGACTGAATCACTGAAGCATATAAAAGGCAAAAATTTTCTGATGGGAAACAAGTGCTTGAAGTCTAAGAAGCAGATTGTACCACAAAAGAGTTATTTTCCTGATATTTTTAAAATTGAATTAATCGTAATTGCTGCCATATAAAGAATGGTTCCTATTATAAGGTGTTCCTAATGCTTCTTGATTATTAATCACACAATATCATTTCTAGGTAGCCCAAAGAATATATTCTCCTTGAGAGTCTGTTTTGGAATTTTCAAAGCATTTATACTATTTAGCTGCTGGAGGCCTCTCTGGCTTCCCAGTGAGGCAGATTCTCTGTCAGGGCAGCTTTTTCTGATTTATTCTTTTATTGGTGCTGGTGACTTAAATGTGCCTTTGTGTCTGAAACTGGTACATTATGTGTTTAGAGAATTTTCACGGTGTCAAAGGAAAAGCAAGTACCGAAGAAAAGATAATAGCTTCAATTTTTCTCTACAAGGCCCTTTACTATTGATTGGATGTTGGCATATTTTTGCACTCTGTGATCTAGTTTTGTGGTTGTCTGTTCTTCCATGACTAGACAGCTTTTCAGCTATGAAGTCACTGTTAAGAAACATCATTAATGAGAAAAAGCAGGGTGGTTTTTTTTTTTTATTTCTTCTGGTGAGACACTAGAACAAGTACTGAAAAAAGTCTCATTCTCTTCCGCAGAGAAGTGGACGAACAGTTTCTCACTGACTTGCAGCTGAACATGAGCTAAGGCACCTAAGGTGGAACTGGTTAGGAAAAACTTCATTAAATATTTGTAAGGAATATATTCCCTTAGCTGTGTAATAAAGGGAGATGAGAGAGTAGAAAAGGCCTTAAATACAGCAGTATATTAGACAATCAAACTTGGGGAAGCTAATCATTGTATTGGGAAGGGAAAGAAGCACCAGAGACAAACAAGTCATTGCAAAACTTAAGTTGTCTTAACTGGAGTTGCTTTTGTTTACACTAAAATATGATTTCATGTTTATGTTGATGAAATTTCAATATCAAAGTCAAATCTTATTTCTGTCAAATGCAGATTATATAATTGACTCAGAAAAGAGCCAGAAGGCAAGCATTATGTCAATGTAAAATCTTAATGGTAGGAAATTGATAATTTGGAATTGAATAAAAATGGGTTTTGTTTCTGTTCATTTTATTGTCTTGCAAATGATCACTACAAATGCCACTGGCTAAAATTGTAAATTAATTGTGCTCAGGAACATTTAATGTTCTAATTCTTCTTACTTACTTTGTAAGTAAAAGTACGYTTATGACTCGTGGGGAACTAAAAGCCTCATTTCCATTCTTAAATGAAATTAACTAAATCTATTTGAATTATAAACTATTTACTGTGCTTATTTTGAAATGGCCACATTTTAGCATATTAAAATGGTAATAACTCACATTAACCAAAAATAATTAACTTAACATTTGACAAATGTTAAAGGTTTGCCAAGAGTTCATCTTGAAAGAATGATTCTGACAGTTTTTCAAAATACTGCTTAGCCAAATCATGACTTAGCCAAGTCAATTTTTGATTTYGCATGTTGAAATTTATTGTCAATATATTAAATTTTGAAATGTTTGCACATATAAGGAGAACAGACCAGCTTCTCAGATAGTGTAGTCTTTGTAGCTTGCTTAAGGTGTGTGGAACAATGGTGATTTATGGCAGCTTTAGATGTGACAATATTTTATCTAAATGCATTAGAACAAGCTCTCTCCTGACCTTCTCTTACAATCAGCCTGAAGGACAAACGGATTTGTCTGGTTTATATCCTTGCAGAAAATTATCTAGTCAAAATATAAATATTAGGTGAGGATTTTTGTGGTAATGAGACTCCCATTTAGGTTGCAGCATCAATTCAGGTCAAGTTGAATTCTTCTACCTCTTAGAGGGATATTAACATCTCTGGAGCTTAGGTTATTTTTCCTTTCTGTCTTTTATTCTCTGAKGTCCCTCTTCCTGAGGTGTGTGGCAGTGGTACAAATGCACAGGTTTCTAAAGGGAAGGGGGGATGTGGTATGTTGTTTATGAAAGCAGGTATCTCAAAGATGAGATTTGTAGAGAAAGCCTGAATAAAGATTATCATATTTTTTTTCCTTTTTCCCACCTTACAACAGATTTTATGGGGAGAGCCGTGAATTCTTGTGGTGATTAAGTCTTCTAGGATACTATTGTATGGGGTCTGCTCTCRAACTGTGTCAGCAGAGTTCTTTTTTTTTCTTAGAAGGAATGAGTGCAGAGAATGGCTTCAGAAACTATGAATCATCTCTGTCATAAAAAGTCTCAGACTAGTTTGATGGAAGACAATTACCTGATTGTCTGTCTTCTGGTCTCCAAAGTCTGAAAAGTTTCTAAAGATCATGCTTTCTAAGTGGAAGTCAATAGAAGTGAATGTGGTACTTCGATTTTTTTTCCTTTCAATGGGAATTTCTGAAGGATTTCTGGAATGTATTTAGTGTTTTGATTCCTGAAGGAGATGTGGAATTTAACAATCTGTGAATCTGTAAATAATGGTGTAATTATGAGGAAAAGCAATTCCARTCTCTCCAGCACCGTCTTAATAGAGGAAATGTCACCTCAAATATCAGCTGCAAAAAGCTGACTTAAGAATATTGTTCTAAAAATAATTTGAAACAAATAATTCTTTTCAAAAGTCAAGGCATTTTATAGTGATCCTTATGCTCAATCCCACACTTTGTTCCTGGTAGCATTTCATGTAGGGAAGAACTTGTCAAGCTTTGCTCATCCAAAGTAGTGCATTACCAGTGAYTCCTCTGCAGCTTCTGAAGTTGGTTACAACTCACAAGGCTCAGCAGGAAGGGCTAGTGCAGCCTGCCTTGGCCAGGGTAYTCTGAAATCTGTTTTGGGGGAGTTGATTAATCATAATGGATTATTCTCTAGGGATGCTAGCAATGTGCACAGTCTCAAACACTGCCTCTGTGTTAATAAAAACAGTCATTTTGTGAAGACCCTGGGTTAAAAAGAGGTAGAGAGATTCCAGTGAAAAATTGCTGGTTTCCTAGCAAATAGTTCTAGCTCTTAGCAGTTATTTATGGGAGGGAGGGCTCCTTTGTGCCCCTTTCCTCCAGCAGAAACTGGAAAATAACTTTAGCGTGAATTTTTTTGTGATGATTTATAATAGGGCAATGTTAAGTGCTGTCATAAAATCTACCTTCAGGCAGACTGTAAATACTCTTACTTTCTGTAGATTTTTGTGAATCCTAATAACAGTGATCTCGGCCATAGAACTGCTGCTTCTCCTCTAGTTCTTTCAATGGCATTCCCTCTAATTTTTATAATACATGTTGGATAAAATGCAATTAAACACAGATGTTAAATTCTGAAGATGTTCTAAACCTCTTTCTGCTACTTCAGCCTCTGATGCCTTGACTTTCACACAGGACCTACAGACCTCAGCATTCATCACTTGGCCTTTCCAGATGCAAATTGGGATTGTGCTGGTGCTTTTAATCATTTGCTCAGTTCTTCTCATCTCCTACCAGAACTTGAGTCTCTATTACCAAAGTCAAAGGTCATATAGAAAATAACTAAGTAGACAAAGCTGCAAATACTTCTGAGAAGTACTTGTTCTACTCTATTCTCTCAGATCATTCAGCATTAGGCAGGATCAAAACAGATGGAAAAAAATATTTGAACTCAGGAGCGTACAAAAATCATTAGAGTTGAGTTTGACTTTCAAATTTAGTAGATGTATTCTTACATTATTTTTTCATCCTGATAAAATGACCACTTTTCCACATAGAACAAAAACAAAGTAGTGGAAGGTAATGTATTCAATTTACCTTCATAAGACCTTCCTTTCAGGCCTTTCAGTGAATATATCTTTTTTGAAAGGAATAAGTTGTTCAGACTTGCACATTTTATGGATGTTTTTCTTCAGCACCTCTGTTAGTTCTGCCTTGCATTTCATTGAGCTCCAGTAAGAGAATTTGGTCTACAAGGAAATATGTAATTGTCCATATCAGCTGAGCAGCACAATTGCATTGAGTACCTTTGGAAGCCTTTCCTTAGATGAGTGATGAAGTGCCAGGTGCTGGACAATAGTTCTCCCAGAGGTTTCAAATGGCATGCAATCAAATCTTTAATAATGCTTGGAACCGAGCACACAAAGACACACAAACCAGGAGGAGAGTTGTTTAAAAACGATGCCAGTCGCAGAATTATCTTTGTTGTACAGACATTCAAGACAGCTGCAGTATGTACATTTTAATCATTTTTCTTCATTTAGCAAGCCGYAGATACTACAGGTGTAAACTAAGACAATGAAGAGTTCTGTATACTTGGAGGAGATACAAATTTATAAGGGCATAGGCAGAAGAYGAATTCAAGGGGAGAACAGCTGCAGTGGGGCAAGAACAGGTAGCATGGGAGAGCTCCCTRTAAGAATCTAATATATCCAATAAGTGCTGTGGTTTTGTGCTGACTGACACAATGGTGAAAAAGTTGAGGGTAYTTGAAGACTTGAAAGCAAGCTAGTAATAYATAAAACCTGCTTAGTCTTAGTTTTGGATGATAATCTGTCAAGATGATTTCAGTGCATACGTTTGCATGAATATACTGTTCTCTTAAGGGTCAAATTATCTTTATGCAGTGTGGAATTACACAAAAAAATCAAAGGATAGAACTTTTGCTATGGTTGCTCTGCTGGCATCACATTTTGATGTATTGTTCGTCATAACACCACCCCTGATAAATGGTTTCRTAGAAACCAAATAGGCTTTTTCTGTAGAGTGTCATGACTAATTTGTCTCTTACTAATTTGGCAGAACACATTATAAAATATTGATGTGAATAGCCTAGCTCCTTCCTCATAAAAAGAGCAAGGTTTTACAGTGAATTATTTTGAATTAAAAAATGTTATTTTACCTATGAATTTTAAAGGTCAAAATATGTGTCAGGAAAGTTTGTGCTGATTGACAAATTGGAAGGACATGGAAGGCAGGGAAGTAAAAATGGAGATGTATCCATCAAAGAAGGAGGAGGAAGCAGGCAAGAAAAAGGGCTGTGGTGGGTTGCCTGTGGCTGAACACCAGGTGCCCACCAAACCACCCTGTCACTCTCCTTCCTCAGCTGAACRGGGGACAGAAAATATGCTGAAAGGTATTTTGCTTGGTCCTTGTATTGTGTTCTTGTGGCAAGGTTTTGTACCGGAGGGGCTGCGGTGTCGACATGAGCAGAGCCTGGGGCAGGAACTCATTGGGGGCAGCCCTGAGGAGAAGGACCTGGGGGTGCTSCTGGACAAGAGACTGGACACGAGCCATCAGTGTGTGCTGGCAGCCCAGGGAACCAGCCTTTCCTGGGCTGCATCCTAATCTGGGGACAGCAAGTCATGAGAGGGGATTCTTCCCTCTCCTCTGCTCTGATGAGGCCCCCCTGCAGTGCTGCCTCCAGCCAGGGACCCCAAGCATAAAAAGGACATGAACCTGTTGTTGAGGACACTGTTTTCCACTTGTGCTTCAGTGTAAACAAAGACAGGAAAGGAAGCAGAAGAGCTGCCTTTTTTTTTTTTTTTTTTTTTTTTCTTTTCAGTCAGAAGCTCTACCAGCTGAGGTAATGAAGCGTGAGCTCTTAGTCTCAGCATGGTCTCAGATTCCTCCTTGCTCTGAGCTACATTTTTCCTTTATCCATAGCCTGGTGTCTCACTTTTCTACCACTCCCATTCTCTCATAGAGCTCTATTGTGTGCTTTAAACACCCACAACGTGTGCTTGTTCACCTTTCCTCACATGTAGCATCAGGTGAACACCAGAAAGCTCTGCTCTACACCGCAGGTACCAAAGCAATCAAGGAACACACACAAGTTTCCAGTTTTCCTGTGAGCACTCTGGGTCATAATTTGAAAATTGCCTATTACATCTCCTAATTACCATGTGCTATTACAGACGTGGGTGATGACTGGGTGGATAACATGGAGAGTGCTTTCAGAAACCGTACACAAAAACATTGCTGCTCTAGATATCCTTCAGGTTTGGGATGCTATCTGAAAATGCAAAACCTGCGGGAGGAAATCAGAACTATTCCATTCTGTGATGTGCATCTCCAAAAGCCATACAATTCCTCTCTTTTCCTTTTCTTTTTTTTCATTCCTTTAGCAGTTGGTGACRGCTCATATAAATACAGGCTGCACTGTCATATTGGCATTTGCCTACTAAATGTGAAGCCTACTTTGAGTCCTGAGCACCATGGACCCAAATTTTCCAGCACTTTTAAAATGAATAAAAATCAAGCAGCAGAGTTTGTGTCTTGTTGCAAAGCTGCAAGTGACTAAACAAGGAGTCAAACTGCAACCAGTTTGAGACCAATCTCTGAACTCCAAGTAATTCCATTTTATGAAAAATAATCCATGTGGTTAATTTTCAATTATGTAGTTTATTTGCTTTTTATGTAATGCAATCATAGACATGCAGTGTATTTTTCAAATCTGAATAAATTATTTCAAATGAGACACTAAAATCCATGATTAATCACATTATAATGCTCAAATCTGATTCTGCTTTGTGGCTGGTCAAAAATACGGTTTCATTACAAGATTACAAACCTTTTAAAATTAAGTAGCAACAGGCATCCATGGATGCACAAGCGAACACTAATGCACTTAAGGATGTTTGATTACTAAACTATATCTTCAGAGGATTATACCTTGACCACAAAGCTCTGTCTTGTTTTCTATTCCATAGAACTGAATCTTAGCCACAAGACGAACTCAGTTGGTTTGGTTTTGGTTTTTTTGTAAAATAACAAATATATTTTCCAGGATTTTATCCTTTAGTCTGAAGAGTTGAATCTGCAAACATTTGACTTGTGCTTTTTTGTTGAACTGTCTTAACTTTTAGTGATTAATATGAGGAAATCCAAAATGAGCAGCTAGGACATAATGAAATCCTGTGCTGGCTTCTTAACTTTGCATCTGTCTATTATTGTTTCAGATGAAGACTTTAGTATCGTTCTCTTTTAGGAATATTGAAAAAAGTCTTCCTGTTGTCAATAGGAAAATCAATGACACTCATGCAGAGATGTCTCCTAATTTTCCTTTTGTCTTTCCATTCATATTTTAATATTAAAGTGATTAAATAATAGAAGCCCAATTCTTGGTAAATTTTTTTCTTCTCCATTAAATCATATGATACCTGAACTGAATAAAAAAACTTGTATTCTCTACAGGCAATGACTTTGAAATAACATTTACTATGAATCTCCCAGGATGGTGCAACGGAATCTGGATTTGTTGCTCACAGTTGGTACTATTCTAACTCATTTTTAAATCATTGAAAATGTGAGTGTGGCTATTACTACACTCTTTTATAAATGTTTAAGTTGTATATATCAAGAAATGTGGTAATGTAGAAAGCAATCAAAGAACGATTGAAAATCGGCACAATGTCAGCAATAAAGGGTAGGAGTATTAAAAAAAAAAAAAAAAATAGTCTTTCTTAGATGAAGTGGAGTTGGTTGACTGGGCTGGAAACCCAGAAATGGAATTAGTTGAATGAAGACATAATTTGACTAAAGCAAGAGAGAAAAGACTCCTAGATTGAATTAAAAAGCTTTTCTTTTCTCTCAATCTTTTTAAGTTTTCAAGTGGTCTAGTGTGGTCTGCTGTGCTCAGTAATCTCTGGCTTTGCTCACCCACAGTCTGTCATAGGTTATAAATGAGGTGCTGCTGGGTTATTGGATGATGATGCTGGGGTGTCCCCTCAATGAGATCCAGGGTTAGCAGAGCAAGATCACTGCTATGAGAAAACCACAGAGGGTCAAAGACTCTGCAGAGTTTGTCATTTAACATCCTGTGCTCTTCTCCTAAACACCCTGAGTCGTACAGGGAAGCGCAGTGGTGTTCTTGCCTTTCTTGCCCCTTTGCAGGCAGGTTGGGATTGTTTAGGGGACTTCCTGTGCTCTGCTTATGTTACTGACCACTTTGTACTGCCCAGGGCTGCCAGAGGAAAAGCTACAAAACTCAATCTCAGTCAGGTAAAATCATGCCTGTTCTTGAACGATTTAGGAAGGCAGTGCAAGGGTCATTGGCTGATCTTCTTCCCATTTCCCCCTAATAAAAGTGCCTGAGCAGTGATCTCTGCACGGACACTACTGCTGTTGTGTCACTTGGGCTGTGCTAAGAATCTTATCAAATACCAACACTTTATTTTGCCTATTAGTGATCAGATCCTGACAAAAAATAATTACTGACTCGATGAAGGGGATTAAACTAAAACAAAATGAACATTTAGGCAGTGTCTCTGTGCCGTACTAACCTTCAGCTTCCCCAGGTGACACAAAATGTCATCTGGTACGTCTGTGTTCCCTCCATGCTGCCAGTGGACTACTTTACTTTAACCCAAAGAGGGGATACATTACTCTGACTGCTTTAGAACCTGTTTGTTTCACCTCAGCCACATGGAAGTCTTAGGCCTTTTATGGGTACTTAAATTTCCCTGACAATAAACACTGGGAGGCTACTTTGTTCTATGACACAAATGTCCTCTCTTCTCCACAAAGTTTCTTAAAGTAACAGCTAAGCTCAAAATTTTCACTGGTTTGCTAAATTTTATTTATTTCCTGTGAGATGAAGTCAGCAAAATAGAGAATTTTTGGAGCTACCTGAAGAACTACTCTCTTAGAAGTGAAGTTCTGACCAAGGTAGAATGTTTCTTCTAGATCTAATCATTGATTATTTCTCTCTCTCCAACTGGAAAAAACAACTTGAAAGTTGAAAGACATGACATATTCTAGGAGCAAGAGGAAAAAACAAATACACAGTCTTAATTGATGTCAATCTAAAGAGCTCAGCTAGAGCAGTCTGTTGTCTATATCCTGGATAGCTTTAAATTTAATATAACACGATTTACAGGAATTGTCTTGCCTCCAATTTACCGAACATGTCACCCTTCCTAATGTATTTTTGATTGTTTTCAGATCCCTCCTTCTGATAGAGAAATCACATCTTGAACCTGTTTGATTTTGGTTTTTTCTGAATTTCTCAACATTGAAAGAGCTGGTATAATCATATTATCTGTGGTTATGCTATTGTGGTTTTTTTTAAAACATTTAGTAGATAAAGGGAGGTGCATAGAAGTAAAGTTCCTGTTTCTCTGACTATGGTTAATATTTTTATGCATGCACTAAAATTCAGACTTATAAATCAAGATGATTGCTGTTCAAAAAACAAAGCAAAAACAACAGTCAAGTTAAAAAGAAGAAATGGCCTGGTGGTTGGGCAAAGTGTCTGAATTCAGAGACATCTCCTGCTGCCTGAATCTATTTATTCTTGATGGTATTTTAGATTTGCTTTTTTTTTTTTTTTTAAATCAGTGAGATCATTTGAAGGCAGTTTTCACTGAGCATGAGCAGGAGAATGTGGCCATATGAACTGATGATGGGAAGTGTTCTCTCTGGCTTTTTGTTTGTTTTTTAGATCTTTGAGTGTTTTTTCTAAGGTAAAGATTTGGAGCGACAATTTTTTTTTCCCCATTTTGAATTTAAAGAATCTGGGATGCATTTAGAGGATATACAGCTGTTAAGTGAGTGCAACAAACTTTTGAAACACAAAGAAAGAAGGTAAAGGAATAAGAGAAGGTAAGAGGAGGAAAACAAAAGACCTCACAGAAAAACTATCCAAGTTTGGGAAGACACCTCACTTTGAGAACTTCTTTAAAATCTTTCCTAGATTTTATAGACCTTTGAATGTCTTAGAAAAATCCAGCCTTCTTTGCCTGAGGAATATTGAATACAATAATCAAGGGGGAAAACTTGCCAGGAACCACTTTATATATGGGCAAAAGGTGCTGATGGATATATCCTGCCTCAAGGTATCTTATTGACTATGTGGAGAACAGAGACATTTTGGCTTTCATGAGCTTTGGTAATCCAAGTAGAGGAAGACACTGAAGCAGTGGTCCTGATGGTCAGTGTAAGATCTGCTCCCAGGATGCTCCATCTTTGTGGCTCTGGTTACCCCAGCTGGCAGAAAAACCCCAAAATCATGTAGCAGATTATGGTCTAGGCAGATACGTAAGTCAACTTTTCCCGGGGCTCAGTGAGGTTTTTGGACATTTTTCTGTGCCTTTGAAAAAGGTCTTTCTCATACACTCAGACTTCACTGTTTTGGGGGCTGAGGCTGGGGTGTTTGGGGTATGTCTTTTGCCTCTGGCTTATCAAATCAATGTGCTGAAATCAGGATCCCTGACGAAATTGCCAGCCTCTGGAGGCTGAGGTGTAAATCAGGACAACTGTGTGGAAGGTACTGAAGTGATACTGAGCATGTATTTTATTGGTCTGGGCAGAGCATCTCATTGTGACATGCACTGTTTTGAATTCAAGTTTATGTTCAAAGCTAACTGGGGTACTTTTCAGCGACCTTGTATTTCATCAGAGAGCAAGTTTCAGAGAGCCATTTGCACACTGGGAGAAGGATCATTGTGTCTAATCTGGCACAGAATCTTTCATCCTTTCTGCTGTATGCTTGCTGAGAGCACTGAATAAACCAAAAAGCAATTTAATAGCTGTTCATGATGTGATGTCAAGCAGGCCTCAGGGAAAGAAGTTTCTATTTTCCAGGCTAACCACCTCGCCATAGTGCCGCTTTGCAGCACGTGTACAATGTGTCACATCACATTTCCAAACTCTTGGTGGCAGGTCTAGCTGTGCTCCTCCTACAGTCTAGTCAGCCCTCCTTGTCTGAATCCACACTGCATTTGGTATGATAGCTGGGACGAGCCATTTTACGAAAAGTAATTTTCTTCCTACTGAGATAACAAATTCGTAGGTCTGCGATAACCATCTACAGCACTTAAGATAACAATACCCCCCACCTGAACAAATTATCCTGCCTTCAAACCTCTACCTGTAACAAAAAAATTAGGTTGTGGCTTTTTTAGACCCGCTGTGTTGAGGTGTAAGGGGATTCTATGCAGTCCAGCTCCTCTGAAAGCATCACAGAAAGAGCACGCTGTCAGCTGGCTTACAGTAAAGACTGCTCCACTAAAAATGGAAGTGTACATACCCGTGTCTCTTTGTGAAGAATAATGTGCTACAAAAAGGAATGGTCTGGAACAACTGATGATCTGGTACCTGATGGAAAAGCCAGAAGACTGAACTGGGTGCTTCTTGCTGATCAGCCCCCTGTTCTGATATATATTCATCCATGAAAAAGGTTTTGTAACAAACCAGTGATAGACTTGAAAATTGGAGTTCCATTGTATTTTTCTAGGTCATACAAGGAATGTGGCTGATGAATCTGTGACTCACTTGCATTTATTGGAAGGTCACAGCAAAACTGAGTCTCCTGAACTGACAAGGTGGTAGCCCATTATGTGAGACAAATTATTTTTCATTGCTTGAGTATGTATTAAACTACCATTAATCATGATAAAATCTTTACGTATTAATGGAGCTGTGCTGCATAATTTTAGAAGATTTTCAATTTATTCTAGCACCATTCAACATCCACCACAAAGTATCTAAGCTAACTTTAGTGACTTCTGTATACAGAAGATGCAGTAATATTTCTGCTTTGATTATAGAATAAGCTCTCTTTTTACAAAATGAAACAAAATACTGCGCATTATCTTAGAATAAAACTGTAGACAGTAGCATGAATAATATACCACTAAACAATTGGAATAACTCAGTACAGCCAAACAAACTTTACATGGACAGTAATTTTCCATTTCCTTTTAACTAGGAAGTTTTTCATTGTCAGTACCCTGGAATATATTTTTTTTTATTACTTTTTTGAGATCTTTGAAATGTTTTATAGATAACTGCGAAAGTTGTAGATTAAATGTTCTTAATTAAAAGACCATTTAACTAGCCTTCTGAGAGAGGAAAAATCTACCATTTTAAGTTTGTTGCCACTAAAAGGCCAGCATGTATCCACATATCTTGCAGTAGATTATCAGGGGTGTTTCTGTTCTTTTGGATGTCAATTTCTTTTGAATACACAGTCAAATACTGTGTTATCATAGGATGCCACAGTGTGGCAGCTGCTGGTAAATGCTGCGGATTTAATAATAACTTTTTAAAATTTGTTTTAGTATGTTTGTTTGTTACCTTGAATTTTAAAATATTACTGTCCTTTTCCCAAAATAGACCTTTTTTCTTTTTTTTTCCTGAGAGTGAGTTTTAAGACTTTTCATTATGCTTGTTCAACTTTTTTTTCCCTAATATTGCTGGGCTGCCTTTCCATGGTCCTCATAATGTGTTATTTACATACACACAAGTTGAGCATAAAATGTTGCTATTAGGTAAGAGTGCAGAGTTCATCTATATACTAAAGCAGACTCTCTTCCACACCAGGAATTATGGATTGCAATTCCTTGATTGTTTTTTCCATCTGAATGATGTTTATGCAATCAATAAGGAGCCTGTCATTGTCACAGTGGATCTTACAGTGCTGAAGGAGCAGCTGAGGCACAGAAGGGACAGTACCAGGTACATCAGGCACTGTGCATCTGCTTTATAGGGAATAGTATCCAGCTATAAATGCAATATCCTCATATTCATCACTCTACTTGTGGAAATTAAAAATTGCAACAATTTGTGCTGGTAACTTGCAAGAAGCTTGCAAAAGTCTGGGATCTCCTTGCCTTTGTCTCCCCACAAAAATTTGCTGCTGTGGTTATGTTGATGTTTTCCTTCTGTTGCAGAGAGATTTAAAAAAAAAAATAGGGCAAGGAAAACCAAAGTAAGAAGGGTTTTTATATCCTTCTGTTTGATAGAGGTTTAGGATATAGAGTTATGTTATTTATTAGCCTGTCAATCTGTTTTCTGTGTTTAGAACTCCTTACTTTCTGGTTACGGTCTGTTACCCTGACTGATCGCTTTCATCTCAGGACATGGGTAGTGGAGAGAAAGGAAGCAGTGCTTTGTCAAGAGAATCATCTCCTGCTTCTTCAGGAGATGGAAAGCATGTGATAGGCTGTGACTCAAGTGCTGCAGATGAGAATGGCACTATCCCCATCTTAACTGATGACGATAAGTCAGATTTATCCTTTCTTTTATTTCTCCACTGAAACTAGTAGCAATACACTTGGAAAGAACCTTTTCCATTCCCTGAGGCTCTGGCAGGATAATAGAGACCMAACTCTGTTCTGCCTATTAGGTATAATTTTGGGGCAAAGATGAGTCCTGACTACTGCAGAGCCACTCTTTGCAAGCAGAATTCTTTCCCTTCCAATGAAACAACTGAAGAGACTCTGCTTGAATTAAATCTTGATATGAAACTCAACTGCTTTGTTTGCTTGACTAAGATCTCACAGGGAGTTTCACTAAGACAAACCTGTTCCTTTGCCTCCAAGATTTTAAGTCTAGGCCAAAATGTTGTCTACATCGGGGAGTTTTTGTGAGTTTGGCTTTTTGTGGTGGGTTTTTGTTGTAGGCTTTTTTCCACTCCTTTTCTCACTGCTGCTTCCCACACAGACTGTCAGCGTTTTGCAAGGAGCGAGACAAAAGAGTGGAAGAATAAACCGAATGTCTTCTCAACACAATAAAAGGAAGAGAGTGACAGCCGCTGACTGAGAATTAGAACTAAAAATGCTCCTCTCTTTTCTGAAGGTGAATCTGTGAGATAAGACTAATTTTGCTAATAAAAACCCCCCGATGTCTTATTTCAATAGACTCAATGCAGTATATTCTGGCAGGAGTTCCCACTCCCGTGTAGGCTTTGCTTTTGCTTAGGAAAACATCAAGCGTGGTGGAGCATTTGTGAGCAAAACAGTTCTGGCAGTTCAGTCTTTATATTTTTGGTTACCATTGCTTCAGGTAAGTCGGTAACACGCGGCAGAGGCGAAGAACTATTTTAACAGCCCCAAAATGTGTTGTTTGTCTCTCTTCACACTGAATAGTTTCTTCTACTGGTTTACAGATGGGACAATTGACCCAACAGAGGYGAAGAACTATTTTAACAGCCCCAAAATGTGTTGTTTGTCTCTCTTCACACTGAATAGTTTCTTCTACTGGCTTACAGATGGGACAATTGACCCAACAGTAACCACAGGCAAAGATGAACATCAGTGCCTCCTCTGAAATGTCAAGTTTGCAGAGGGATCTGTACAACAAGGGAGACATGCGCAGTTCTAGGGTCCAACTGTTAATTTTAATAAGCTT
Organism: Parotia lawesii; assembly: GCA_003713295.1. NCBI lineage: Eukaryota > Metazoa > Chordata > Aves > Passeriformes > Paradisaeidae > Parotia > Parotia lawesii. The sequence continues at coordinate 1,955,820 of RAHM01000079.1, read as the reverse complement.
AGCTGTGATCTGGAAGGAAGTTACTTGCTTATTTGTTATTCTCTTCATATTTGGTATCCCGAAAAAGTCCTTCAGGAGGCACTACAGAGTTTTTTTTCTTTTTCTCCTGAGAAACTTTAATTTTATGCAAGAGATAGAAAAGTTGAGAAGAAATAACTTTRGAAAACAAAAGGGGAATAGTAATTAAGGGCAGATTTCCAAAAATATTTAAACAACTACAGATGCAGTTACAGTTACAAAAGAAAATGTGACAGCTGCTTGTGCTGGGATGTACACAGTTAGCTGAGAGAAGTGGGATGATTGCTTTCAGGAGCTTGGTTTTTTTGGTTTTTTGTTCTATTCAGTGCATAAATTCTTTTCTGTGGGGGAAAAAGAAAWGTTGACGGTTGGAGGTACTTCAGAACCTAATTCTGTTTATAGAGACCATCCTTGACCTGAGACACAGCAAGTCTTAGATTAGACCCAATGTAGCCACAAGGTCTGAGGTCCTGATATAGAGCAAAAATGAAAGTTCTTTGAAGTTCAAGCATGTTGGCTGCCATTTCTCAGGCCAGGCAGAGCTCTGAATGCTTTAGAAGAGAGAATCAGCCCTGGCTCTAGAGYACACAAATTGTACCATGAATATTCTTTTGCGTTCACTGAGCCCCATCCACCCCTATTCTGTAAAGAAAATACAGAGTGCTTCCACAGCTTGCTTTGAGAATCTGAGCACCCTTAGACCTTTGATTACCAAATCCCAGGTGAATATCAAGGCAAAAAGAAAATAAATCTTAAAATGCTGCACAAATATAATGTGTGTAAGACATGCTGCCAGTCACACCTCCACTGTTTGAAGCTGTCTATTTTTAGCAATTGTTTAATTACATATTCAAGTATTTAGTACATTGTTTTATTTATGATGAATGGGAAAATGATAAAGACACCTGTTGGAAAGATAATAAATTTCCAAGTRRGCTGAWTTTTTTTTTTTTTAAATACCGTTAAAAACCTATTATCTTTTATTATTTAGGAACATTTTTTCCTAGGAAACTTTCCATCAAGCAAAAGAACAAAATACTGTGACAGTCTTCCAAACTAATTACATTTCTATTYACCCCTTAGCCCCTAAAGACCCATATCTCTTGATTTTGCTTTTGTATAAAATTTCAGCAGTAACTCTTACCAGTGTGATTGTGATAAAATATAACAGGATGTGCTTACTGACTTCATGCAGGTACCTGGGTTTTCTAGCCTTAATAAGGTCTCAGGAGGCTGCTTTTTCAAGGTAAAGCGTTCTCATGTATGACTTTTCAATTAATTTTTTTTATTGCACCAAGTTTTACAGGACTTTGTCTCACATAATCTTCTAAATGGTTTCAGATTTATTGTAGCAACAGAATGCTCTCAGTGATAAATGAGGCAAGCATTTTCCTGTCATTTATTCTAATTGTCTTATGCTCAAAAGGCACATGGGAACACATTCTATAACTTGCCTTTGATTACATGTTTTGGATATTTTCACCTGAGTAACTAAGCTGCTGAAAAATGTCATACAATTATTAAATTGCTCATACTTAGAATTTTTTAGAAGGTCTTGATTCTAGATGGATTTGGAGTGACTGATAGAGTAATTTGCTTTTGAAATATTCCTAACAAAACAGGCTGTGCACTTGATAGTCTTCTACTGTTTTTTCTGATTGAGTGGAACAACTCTGTCCAACACTTTTGGAGAATGGAATACTTAAAACCCAAACACAAAACTACTCTAATGTACTCTTCTTTCCAACATTATGAACACATTCACTGCTTTTAGAGTTTTATCTACACAGTGGCTCCAATTGACTTCATAAGCGGCAGTTTAATGAAGTAGAGATTTCATCAAAATTGTGTGCAGTTCAGTAATTTTCATTCTTTTAAAAGAAATATGGTGTACTCCTGTAATCCCAGGCCAACACTGGGGTGTAAAGGCAGTCCTATTCACCATTTTGAGACTTGGATATGTTCCTAAATACAGTGACCCTGCTTGGGATGATCCAGATTCTTTACCTCATGTGCTGGTTTGGCCAAATTTGGAGGAAAATATCCTCTGATAGAGGGCAGGTTACAACTACCCCTCCCCCACCAGGTTTGGGAAAAAAAGAAATTTTCCTCCAAGGAAAGTGAAAGAGATAAAAAACTGTTTATTTAACAAACACACAGGAAAAGGATAACAATGCTAAATAATAAAATCTCTTGCTATGGAGACAAACCTGGGAAGATTTCAGAGTCCTTCTGTAGRTGTGGTTGAAAAAACTGGCTGAAAAGCAACAAGGGTGTTTTCCTCTCCCCTTGCTGCCAGAGCAGAATCAGAGGAGTCTGTGTCCTTGAAACAACTGTTTTGAAAAAGTTTGCTTGGTTTTTTTCCTCTCTTCCCTCTCAGGCTCAGTTTAAAGGCACAGAAAAGGCATAAAGTTAATTTCCAGGCATAGAGCAGCAATAGGGGATACACATCATAAAGTCACCCCAAGACACCTCCCTATCATCCACCTTTTGAACTCCGAGGAGCATCCAGTGCAGATTTTTCATTAATCCACTGGCTGTTACCTGACAAACCCTTAGTTCTGGTGTGTAAGACAATTTCATGTTAGAAAGTGAACCGTGGCCTTTGAGAACCCTTGCTAAGGAGCCAGAGCCCGAGAGCAGATTTACCTTGTCAGCAAAAATCAGGAATATGCAGAGCTCCCTAAAAATTCTATGGGGATCATATCCTATTTTAAAATCAGCATATATGTGCAGTGGAGCTGTTCAGCACACAAGGCAAATTGTATCTGTGCCTTCATTAACTGTTCCATGCTGTGCTCAGCAAATGTAAGTATCACAACACTGAGCTACCTCAGACACCTTGCAGCTATGATAAATTTAAAAAAAAACTTCACCAATTTCATTCATCAATATTGAAAACAAGATTTGAATGCTGAATTATGAGCAAAAATGTTCTGCAAAATATATTGGGGTTCAAATAACTTTCATAATGCTCAAATTTGCTACTTCTTAACAGAGAATCACATTTTAAAAATGTTCTCAATTTACATTTGAGGAGCTCTGCTCAGAGCAATAATGTCAGGAAGATAATATATGTAACTGAGAGTAGACCTCACGATACAGTTTTAAAAATTACTTCTACTAAAGCATCTGTTCTGAAGGAACTGCAATAGATTTTACTGTGGCTGAAGTTCTCTTTCTATCCAAGCTGACAGAAATCTGTGGCTGCTTTTAATGAGGGCCAAAATATTACCTCAAGTACATTTAGAGGTARTTTTACAAAAATATATTTTGCTTGGAGTTAAAAGAGATGTTCCTTCACTTGCCAACTCTGGTAACCTCTTCCCCCTGTCCCGTTGGTGCATCTCTGCTCAGAAGAGTCTGAGAACAGGTGGAGAATGCRCTGAAATGGGTGAAGCTGCTGCCAGCCCCATAGGGCACAGCAGTGGAGAGAGGTCCCTCCTTCTGGAGGCTGTGCAAGCTGGCAATCTCCTGCCTCTGAGATGCAGTCTGGGATAATTTGCCATCACATCAAATGTGTTTATTCTGTGATCATAGTTTTCTGTGTGCGAAATGAAGTTTTCTGCACTTCCAAGTTCAGTTTGAAAATATTAATCCAACAATAACAGTGGAATGTTGGGGGATGTTTCGAGCAAGAAAAAAGGAGTAGATTTTCCTTCAGGTTTTAATGAACTCTTGCTAATGAAATGAGGATTCTTGTTGGGAAGGGAAGTGAGGAATCATTTGTTTCCTTCATGGACAAGGTGTCGGGGAACAGCAAAAGAGTCTCTGCCAAGGGAGGTGCAAATAGAGCCAAGGGCAGCAGTAAGGCAGGCAGAGCAGTGAACAGAGACGCAGCTGGCAGACCCAAAAATGCTGGTAATGTCCATCTGATTTCAGGTCAAGAAGACAGAGAGAGAGACAGGTGCCTACACCTAAGCATATTTATGTCATGGCTGAGGAGAAGGGCGGCTCCTGAGGTCTTAGAGAGAGGTTTGTGCCATGGGGGGCCCCAGATGAGGCTTCCTATTGCTCTTTCTCCCAGTTTCACTCAGCTGATCTGCTCTGCAGTTACACAGCTGCTGTTCTGGAGCAGACTTTGAGCTGTTGAGCTTATGGGGCCAGGACAGATGAGGATGCAGAGGTTTACACAGAAGCGAGGTTACAGGTTCTGTAGGGTGGTCAGTCTSCTGGTGAACTCCTGACGTGAGAAACGTGTGTCACACCCTTGCCTTACTGGCTGTAGCACCATCAGTGAAAATTAGTTAAATAAGCTGGGCTGTTAATGTATATTCATCTGTCAATGTGATTCTTGCAGMTTGTTGCRACTCTGTTTCTTCATAGCACCAGGACCCAAATAAAAATAAAAAGGCACCTGTCACAAATCACAAAAACTGTTTAACTGTATTTTGGTGGATAATGAAAAAAACTTTTATGCTCTATTTGTTTAAATTTGAAAATCCCAAGAGTTTTCTGAGGAGGAAGTTTCTAAGAATGGTTTGTGAAGTTTGAGGTATAGGAATGCCAATCTTGGAAAAAAAAAATCAAGGTGAAGATGTACCTGTACAAGAGGATACAGTAGAGGGTAGTACAATGAGATGGGTTAAATGCAATATCACTGAAAAGTTTCCCAATCATTAAACAGTGTCAGTTCCCCAGGGTGCAACAGTCCCTATTTTCCTGCAGTAGAATACTGTCTTTAATAACATAGCAAAAATGGATGTACTTTTCAATCTTGACCAGAATTGGAAAAAAAAAATTGATCTTTCTCAGATTAGCTTTTTTGGGATTTACTCTTTTGTTCAAGCTACTTTTAAATTTTTTTTTAATCAATCTGTAGACAGAGCAAAGTGGGAGAATAGTTAAATGCTTACAATATGTGCACTCATTGGAAAAAAACTTTGTTCAGTCTCTATTTTTATATAAAAGTATTAAATGTAACTATCTAAAGTTTCAAGTGGATGACAATAGAAATACTTCACAGGGRTCTTGCCAGAAATTTCTGTTTTGGCATACAAATCTAAGTCAAATCAGGTTTGCAGGAGACATCTGTGAGTGGCTCATTTTCAGCAGGTTGTTTTTAATCAGTCTCCGTATTTCCTTGACCTCATCAGACTTTTGTAAGCACAGAAGGAGAACAGTTTCTAGCAAGAGGTGCAGCATATAGCCTTGTAAAGTTCTGGTACCATTGAAATAAAAAAGTGTTGGGTTTTTTTTTTTTTTGTTTTTTTTTGGGTTTTTTTAAGACTTAAAAGACTGCAAGTAAAAGTAAGGCTGACATTAATACATCTTAAAATCATTGAGTTTAGCATTGGATGTAGTGAGTTGTAGTATCTTTTATTAGTGGAAGAKAAAAGATTCAGAAATTTAGTCCTAATGGAAAGTAATACTCTGGGTTTTGTTTTGTGATATAGGTATTGCTATTTACCATTTAACTTTTTAATTTTTAGATTAGAAAAAWGAGAAATATGTCAAAGAACACTTTGTTTTATCTGTGTAATTAGTGGGCAGTAACAATGACAGTGGGTGCTTCTTGAATCTGCTGGGTCCTGGCTGTGCATTATCTATACTTCCTCTGCCATCTTGGGTCCCGTGGGATGATCATTCCAAAACTGAAATAATGTACTACAATAGTAATTTGATAGGTTCAGTTCTGACATAGCCATAGGGTGTCAWTGATGATTTTTCCCAAACTACAAGTTTCATCTGATATGTAATCAGATAAACAGAAAATAACATTCTGGGAACTTTGACTGTWATTGAGAAATGTTGTTTGGTTTTTTCCTGCTTTTTTCCCCTCCAAGAAAAAGATGCAATTTTCAAACCCCAACCCTTTCTTAATTTGATGGATCTTCCAGAGAAGCACGATTTTCCTGAACCCCACGATGCTTATACTGGATTCAAATTGTTCCTGCCCATGCACGATGCSTGTCTGCCTGCTGTCCTCATCCATTGTTTGCCCGCTGTGCCCCCGAAGCAGGCACAGACTGYCAGCTGCACAAACTGTGCCATTGCCTGGGAATGGGGCAGCATCACTTTATCCAAATGTGCTTCACCATTTCTTTGTGACTGCCACGGGGGTCCTTACACTCCTCCTGGGGGTGAGGAGRTGCTGCACAGCGCGTTTGGCCTCTGGCTGAAGTGCTCAGGGGAGCTGTGACTATCCTGGACCACACGAGCGCACTTGAACAGCACCTGCACACTTTCTGCTCAAAAACAAGGCCAGCACCAGACACGACAGCCTGGTGTCCCTGTAAACATCAGCCTGGCCTCAGAAAAAGGACAGGGAAGCTGGCTCACCAGCTTGAATTAAGTGCTCTGAAAGGAAGGCTCACCCACTCTTTACAGAGCATGAAGTTGTTAGGGGTAATACCATGCTCCTGGTATTATTAGGTAACACAGAAAAATCCCATTGCAACCAGTTAGACTGTTTCCTTTTCTAAAATACCCAAAGGTGTTCGATATTATAGCCCAAATTTAGGCAATAAACACTCTGGCCAAAGACACTTTTATCTCACTTTAAGGTGGTAGAGGTCATAGCATGACATGATCCTGGTTCAGGCTCTGGCCATGGCTCTCACATCAAAAATGAAGTTCTCTGCTGGAGCTATTCAGATTACTTCTAAATGTTCAGCAAAGGCCAACATAAATGAAATAGGTCTCCAACTGACATTTTTTTCCCCATTATTGAACTTTAAAAAAGAGGAGAGGAAGTTAGAAAGGACATAAACTTTGTTACTAATGCTTCAAGTTCTAACAGTGTCGAATAGAACAATACTTACATTGATGAGGTTCTATCTTTCCAAACTAAAATTTACAGTGAAAGGTACAGAGAGGAACATGTAGACTTCTTTCTCTAACTCTAAGGAGAAGCTGCAAAATGAAGTGATTGTGTTATTTCATTAACATTTGGTTGTAGCCAATTTTGCCTTAATGGCAATATGTAAATTTTCCTTCAATTTGGATGTCATTCTACTGGCATATGGAATATTGTTCATAGGATTCTTACTGGGTCAGGAGATGTTTCTTCTGTCGGTGGTATTTGCGAAAGCAGAATCTTACTGCCAATAAAAAGTGTGCTGTAACATCTTTAATATGCAAACATATGTTCATCTTAAAACTGCCCTTGTTGCTAATAGCTGCAAGCTGACATCTGCTTCTGTTAGTGAGTCTTGTCTAGGTCTCCAATGGCTATTTGAAGAGAACAGCCTGTGCTGAGTCTCAGAGTTCAAACTATGCTGGAATTTCAGCTATATGATCTAGAAATCTTTAAGAAAATATTTATTCAAAATATATGAAATCTTTCTGGAAATAATTGGTGTAGCTTGAACCAGTCTAGCAATATGATAGACTAGGGAGCACTTTCCAAACTTGTTGGGGAAGTGGTTCAGTTGAACATGATTAGTGAGTTTAATAACTGGATTGCCCAATAATTTGCTTTCCTAGCATGTCAGCATTGTGTACAGCTGTATCTCATTTGCTCCACTGAAATAAATATTAGTTAACTTCTAAGGGCACCCAGACTGAAGCCATCAATTCACAGATATCCTTGCTGGCAACCCTGTCAGTGCAACTCCAGTGCCATTGGCTCCAAAGCCTTTCTCACACTGCTTTCTCAGTCATGCACTGCCTCAAAAGACTGAATTCAAGTACAGTACAGCATAATAGACCAGAAAGAAGCTTTCTGTTCTGCCTTTAAGGAACACCATTTTACTCTTCAACCTGCACAGTTGAGGGAGAGGCAGGGTACAGAAAGGAGGAGAAGCGACAAAGTAAGGATGATATAAAGGGTGTCTGTCTGGTAAGAGACAACAGTGCTCCTCGTTTCCCTTAACATCTGCTGCTGCAGAAGTTCAGGCTAGAAATGCTGGTATGGGGATATGTTTCGGATTTGTGCTGAAAATCACTTTWATAATAAAGGGATGTTTCTGTTATATCTGAGCAGTGCTTACCCAGAGCCAAGGCTTCTCCTGCTCCTCTCCCCACACACTGCGGAGGAGGCTGGCGGAGCACAAGGAGCTGGGAGGGGACACAGCCAGGACAGCTGACCCCAAGTGACCCAGGGGCTATCCCAGACCATATGGTAGCATACTGAACAATAAAAAAAACCTTGGGCAATAAGGACTGAAGGCAGGGGGCCGTTTGGAGTGTGATGGTGTTTGGCCTTTCCCAAGTCACCATGATGCAGGATGGAGCCCAGCTGTCCTGGGGATGGCTGAGCAGCTGCACCCTCATGGGAAGTGGGGAGTGCATTTCTTGTTTTTCTTTGCTTATGCACATGGCTTTTGCTTTACCTGTTAAACTGACTTTATCTCAGCCCGTGATTTTTCTCACTTTACCCTTCTCGTTCTCTTCCCCATCCCACTGCAGGGAGTGAGGGAGCGGCCGCGTGGGGCTGAGCTGCCTACAGGGGTTAACCCCTGACATTACCTCAGGGCAGGGAGGATTTCCCTCGTTCATATTTCAGAGGCTTTTTTCAGTATCAGCATTTCAGCTACCCTCCTGCTGTGATATCAGAGAAAAAAGATCCTGTCAAMAGCTCAATTTAAAATTTTATTTTTCGCACTTGTAAAGGGATACTGGTAGTAATTCCCCTCTTTTCTATATTAAACTATTTAAAAGATGTCTCTGTGGGTTCCATCTGCAAGCTGATGCATCTGAAATTTGGAGCAGCAATGCTGGAAAGAGGCTGGCTGTTCCTTACACTGAGCTGCGTGTTTTCTGTGTGCAGATCCAAAATTCCTGCAGTTTCTATAATATTTATTCTTAAAGGACATCTGCTGCCATTGAGACCATCTACAGCCGCTGAGGCTGCATGTCCTGAACAGGAGCATGGCTGAGGGGCAGGGTTTGCCATTCTGTGCTARGACACAGGCTTTTGGAAGAAACAGATTATTTGAGGGAAGAACAGACAAGATGATAAATGGACCAAGTATTAATTAGCAATTAATGACTCCAGAGGGAGAACAGACAGCTTGAAAGCAATTTGTAGGCTTAGTCTGGGAAATGGCTCCCCCTCTCAGTGCTCCAAAGGAGAGCTGTGGCCTTGGAGAGGAGGAGGTGGGCAAGCTGCTCAGCTGGGCATGGCACCCTCTGAAGCTGAACTGCAGCTCATGAAATGTTTTCCCTGCATTTGACTCCATTTGTTACATCAGATTAACGAGTGCTAAGTCAAATCTATTCAACATTTTCCTGACTAGCATTGAATTCCCAGAATTTACAGGAATCTGTTAGCTACTAATTGCACTTACTGCTCCATCTCAAATTACGCATTAGTACAAGTCAAATTTGTGATCCATAAAAGGATTTTACTGTAGGCTGAGTGAAGATGGCTGAATATATTCACACTACTTTTATTTGGAGAAATAATGATCTTTCAGCGTGTTCCTGTTGCTTTGGATTTTTGTCACCCTGATGTGYGATGAGAAGCAGAGGATGGCGTGCATGTTTTATAACAGGTGGCCATAAGAGAGTCCAAATACCAAATGTAATGCTGCATTTTGCTACTAATATATTTGTCTTGCTTGCTCCTGCAGGTATTTTTAAAAATATTCATAAACTGAAAAAGTCACAGTATTTCAGTGGCTAAATAAATTTAGAAGGACAGTTCTGACTATCAACAGTTTCTTCATGAGGCAGTACAATGTTACCACTGTTAGACATGGTACCCTGCTTCAATGCAGCAAAACTACAACCTCTAGTGGGCTCACCTGTTCAGTACAGTGGAACATTATTTATATTCAATATTCCAATTTATTTCTTGTTTAAATCCTTTGTTTTTCTATTCTAGCTCCTCTTTAAAATACCACCTGAATGTTTGGGTTTGCTCCTCCCACCCTTGCACAGATCACTGTGCTCAGATCTTTAAGCTGTTGTGGCTGGTTTGGGAATAGGAGCAGTAATTTTATTGGATTGCAGCCTCTATTGGCAGCACCAAATTTTGCTGGTACCCTAAGAAGGAATTTTAAGAAAGGAATAGGACTACCCTAAAATGAAATTGCTTGTTAAACAAGATGAGATTTTCCTACTTATCTTGTTCCCTCTGTAAAATAGACCCGCTGACACTCCGAGTCTCACTTGTGAAGTACCCCATTGTAGGATTCAGGAATTGTATAAGTAAGTTATGGAATATTTCTTTCCTCCTTTGCAGCTCTGGATTACTTGATTAGACTGCCTCTTCCATTAGGAGTTTGGGCTTGCAGGACAAAGCCAATGTACAATGGGTATCCCTGACYGGAAGGGGGAACACACCAGTTTCTGGAAGACAAAATAAAACTGGAACCATAGTAATGCCCACTGACAGAAGTTCCAAAGCACCCCCAGACTTTTGTAATGCCTCTTTTATGGAAAAAAAAACTTTTTTAAAACTCAGTATTTTATCAGGAGTTTAGATGGGGGAAGAAAAACCCCTACASTTTTGTGCATATGTCCAGTGACAGAAATCAGGGAAAAATAAAGAAGAAAACTTCTATTTCAAGAAGGGACTGAGCTGCTCAAGGTCTACCTGACCGCTTTCATTAACAACTTTTGAAATGTACTGTCACAGAGGGAAATTGCTGTTGTTTGTATTCTTTTATCGTTGAACATAACTAAGCAGGGGCTCAAAAAATTAATTCTCAAAGAGGTAATTAAAATTAATGTCTATGATGGATGGAGGAGAGGGGTGAAAGTATAACAGCTTGTGGTTAAGTGCATCATAATCTTGGGAAAAAAACATGAGATTGTGTATGAYCTGTAACTGGAGACTAGTGGGGGAGAGGGCTGCATTCTTCTGAAGAGACAGAAGCTCACCTGATGGATGATAAGTGGCTTTAACTCTCTGCTCTGGAATCTAAATTAGGTAGAAATATTTTGCTCTCAAGGTCTCCTGTCTTGGTTATTCCCTTGAGCACTGAAAGTACTCTATATTCATCTACTGTACTGGAGTGACCCAATATGCTGCCCAGCTTCTCCTAGTTATCTTTTGAAGGACAAAAATGTATTTTACACCTTTCTTCTGATTTAGGGAAGTGTCTCGTTTGTCTTAAATGAATAAAACTCCCAGAAAGTCACTGTATTAACTGGTATAAAGCAAGTCTTCAAAGCCTGTGAGCAGAAGTATGGAAGTCAATTGTTTTACTGTAATTCAGCATGTCTTAATTTGATGGATGTATTTAATAGCATTTATTTTACGTAAACTCTATCTACAACATTATTTTAGTGGGAAAACTAGCCTCTGTGAAGAAATTAACTTTTAGTCACATGTACCCTTTAGTTCAGAAGCAGGAGTAAGGTACCCTAGGCCAGGTTTCAAGGGGAGCCTTCYTTATGCAGGTTTGTGTTKTGCCTGAGCAGCAGGGCATCCTTYTTGCTTTACGCATGAGATTCTGAAGGATCAAGATCTCCTTTTTATGCTTTTCCCTTTGCTCCCTTCAGGCCTGGTTTCTGTGCTATTGCAGTCAAAAGTACTGACTGACCCCGTAGTTTCTTCCAGTGCAGCAGACAAAACTCCTTTCATTTCCAAGAATTAGCAAGGTGAGCTTAATTATAAAAYCTGAATCAGACAATTTAGGGGACAAGACTTTGAAATAAAGAAACCTGGTTGTTTTGGGATTTTATAATTAATCTGAACTTCTTAATTAGCATGTGGACCTATAGTAATCTGAATTTAATCTCTTCAAATCCAACATCAATCTCTTTCTCAACAAAATGCTGTTTGAAGGTTCCTTTTTACTTTAATTTAAACCTCTTTATGAAGAGGATTTGTGAAAGTTCAGAATAACTCCCTTTTAAATTAAAAATAATACTTTATTATCTTAGCCAGCAATTAATGTGTCTCCTTCCTATAGTCTGGGAAACGCAAGAGTGAAAAATCCTTGCCTTTTTATGTAGATGGCATCATTTTTCTAAGAAGAAGATGCCTGCAAAGCAACCTGTTGTTCCACAGAGGACATACACACGCTGGGTTTCAGTTAAAAAAGATCTGCTATGAATGTCAAAACAAAACAATTAGGGAAAGATTAATTGCATTTCTCAGGTAGCTAATCTTTGTTAAAAAAGAAAAAAAAGGCCCTGCAAAATTTTTGCTCTCTTAGTATTTTTTCTTGCTTGGTTTATGTATTGTTGTGAGGCCTTGGGTTTTAGGGTGGCTTTTTGTCTTATTAACTTCTGCCATCTCACTTGCAGAAAGTAGAAGATAGATTGTGCATGGAGTAGGTATTGCAGAAGGAAAAAAAGGCAGTCCTATGATTAAGATAATAAAATTATATAGAGATTTTTCTTTTTCTTTCCTCTGCAGGTTTCCTTTTTATGCTAGGATGGCCTTGTTATGAGCAGTCCTCTTTGTAGGCTCTCTATAACTCTCATTTTCAGAAACCATTAACGCAGTGCTGTGCCTGCTACAGCATCTCCCTTGAAGAAGGCACCTCTTAGCACAGGCACACTGCTGCACCAGGGCTGCTGACAGACACCAAAGCTTTTGCTCACCAGATGACCCTGCCTGTATCTGTATTCGACTAAAGGACAGGATTAAAAGCCCATCTTTCTCTTTTTTTCTGGCAAAGATATCTTATGCAGCTCAAGCTATTGATTATTTCAAAGCCAATAAACACTTAACACTCCTTGCCTCAGTCTTGCATCCTTAAAATGTGCAAGTAACATCACCCTTTATCTTTGCAATGTGTGAAATTAAAACGGGGAAGGGAGATTTTCACCCTTGAGAAACTCAGAGGCTTTCCTTAGCACTGAAATAAGTTCTGTGGCTACACCACGGGCAAAGAAGAGATCTTAAAAAAAAATTTAAAAAATGACTGTTAATTATTTCCACTACCTGGACCTCATCGTATTCATGTGGTGACCAGTGATAGGACACAAGAAAATGGGATGGGGGTTTGTCAGGAGAGGATCAGATTGCGTATTAGGAAAAGGTTCTTCACCCAGAGAGCTGTTGATCACTGGAACACGTTCTCCAGTGAAGTGGGTTCAGTAGTTCAGCTTTAGGGGGTCCTGCAGGGACCAAAGACTTGGAGTTGATGATCCTTATGAGTTCCTTCCAACTTGAGACACTCTATGATTCAAAACTGCAATTCCAATGTCAGATTGCAATATCTACAGTGTATGGAAATTCTCTTGTGATCCTTGGACTCATAACCCTTGGCAGGATGTAAGACTGAGTAGCTTCACTCTGGGAAGGAACAGGCCCTTCCCTGGGCTTTCCAAGGTGATAATATTCAAAGTATATGTTATATAGAGGGCAGGAAAAGTATAAAGGGCTGGTTGTGGGTTTGTTTTGTTTTTCTTCTGGAAAAGGACAATTTAATTTACAAAGGTAAAAAATTAGTATGCAAAAGGTGAAAAAAACCTTCTTACTGCAGAGTAGGGAATTAGGGTGTATCTTCATTTTTCCTATTCATTAAAAATTTCCCAACACTTCTTTATGGCAGAAATTCAAAGACAGGCTTTTTACTTGGCTTAAACTGGATACAAAATTTTGCAAATTATAGTGATTCAAACCTGTCCCGTTCATCGGTTCTTCTGATGGAGGCAGACCCTCCACGCTACTCTGGTATCCTGTGGCAGTCAATTGAAACTCTATTTCAAAGTAACAGGATTCTCCAGAGACACAGTTCTCCAATATCCTGCATCTAATTGCAATATCCGAGGCTTGAGGGTTTCTGTCCATCTAATGAATTTCCCTGTGATCTCATTTTCCAAAGCAGCTACAGTTTATTTCTCCTTAGTTCTTGCCAATAAGAACTGGGCTGCGGRAAAGTTACATGCAGGACTTTGAAGTATTGAGTCATTCATTTATTCACAGAAATAATTAAGGGATGTAGTTTTACATTAGCTGTTTTTCTGTTGCACTAGATAGCAATTTAATCTAGGTTTTAAATCATCTGCAATCATTAACAAAAAAAAAAAAAAGCCAACCAACCAAAAATAAAAGTCTTTCTTCTTCACATTGAAAGCTGATTTCTCTTTTGTGTTAGATGACTAAGTACCTACCACTAGAAATAAAATGGAGTGTGAAAGAGCTAAGCATAATAATACAGAACACATAGTTAAATATAGAAAGGACCAAATAAACCCCCCCAAAACAAACAGGGAAACCCCCTAAACTGGTGGGGTTACAGCTGAGACACTAGCCCATATGTTAGGAGACTTCTGCAGCACCAGCCTGGTGCAGAGGTATTTGAAAGAATCCATAAATCTCTGTAATGTTCCTTTTAGCTTTGCCTTGATATAGAGAAAGGCAACAAACAGGAAATTCAATCATCTTTCTGTCCACAGCAGAAGGTTATTTTGCCCCAAGGTCTGCCTTACGGTGAGTCTGCCCTGCAAGATGATCCTTTCCTTCCCCTCTAATGGGGGCTGGGTGAAGATGGTGAGACCCTAAAACAAATATCCCAGAGCCTTCAGGCTCCCAGAGAACATACCGAAAACAAAGTTTTAATTTCGCTGCTTCAACTCGTAACCTTTACAGTGTTCAAGTTTTGAAAAGCTTTGATGAGTGTTATAAAAATTTTATAATAATTGAAAGAGTGTTTCATTTTTTCAGGGTGTATTGTAAAGGTTAGGCACACTAATGGAGAAATCTCTCCTTAAATTATGGCATTATTCGGGGTATGTCAGAGAGCTTGTACTTTCTGTGTTAAACTACCCTCTCACTGATGGTTTTCTGTTGTTTTTTGGGAGGGATTGGTGGTGTTTTTGGGGGGTTTGGGGTTGGTTGTTTTTTGGGGAGGTGCTAGGGGGATTTTGTTAGGGTTTTTTTTTGGTTGGTTTGGGTTTGTTTTGAAGGTAGTGGGGTTTGATTTCAGAATGCAATTAAAAAAAATGTTTTCCATAGCAGGTGCATAGTCTGGCTTATGCAGAGCTTAATGCACAGGTCTCACTAAATTTCAGCTAAACTGCACATGAATTAGTTTTTATACTGACATTAGAAAAAGTCCCATACTGGTTTATAAAAATATTTCCTCCTCAGCAATGAGTGCAAGAGAAACTTATTACTTGAGAGTTTTAGATCAACTCTGTCTCCAATTGTCATTACTGCCAGTGATGCTTTGAAACTCAACTCCAAGTTTATCATATAACATTTGGTATCAGCTGTAAAATTCTCCAGTGTTTGATTGAATGGCAAATGTTTTTATCCTCCCAAAAGGTTTTAATTAAGATGTTTGGAGGCCAAACAGCTGTGCATGGAAATGCTTACTTCAGCTGAAAAAAATCAAACTTTGGAACCGATAGTTTCAAATACTTAATTTATATGCCTTATCTTCTGCTTATTATAGAAATCCAAATTAATGGAACTAGTGGAAATTGCAGACACACTTCTGCTGGTACAAACTGGGGAGCTGGGACTGAAAATGAGCACAGGATTCATCTCTTTGTATTTGCAGAACATCTGATTGCTGCACCTTGGCACAAGCGAGTCTTTACCAGAGAGGATTGAGCCTGGGGGGGATAAGGCTGAAAAAACAGGAAGACTTGAAAAAGTGCATGACTCTGAGTGTTTCTCTAAATTAAAGATTGGAAATTCCTAGAAAATCAGTCTTATATCCGTAGTATCCAAGAGTAGGGCATCTAGTGATCTCTAATGCTAAAATTTTTGAAATTATTTGTGGATAATTTTTTTTTAGGGTTGTGTCTCTCCCTCACTCAGTTTTTATTTATGACTGAAGTTGATGGTGTATTGGTACCAAAGTTGAGGAACTCATTTGTTTGTGGAAGGGAAGGGCGGGAGGTTGTTTTTTGCAGTTTGTTGTGGTGTTTGTTTATTTGTTTTTTTTTTAAAAACCCCAGTCAGCAAATTCTACTGCCTTCCTCAAAGATGCACTGTAAGATGTGCAGGTTACGGGGCTGTATTTTGTTTAGAATTCAGGTTTTCTGGGGGTTTTATGGTGGACTTTTTGGTGAAAATTCCATAGTATGTAATTCCTGCAGGATAAAAATATAAATGTGAGTATAAAAATTTTCAAAGCAAAACAATCTTCTGCCTGCACTACGAACCACAGCAGACTGGGGGGCTCCTAGAAAGCCCAGCAGCTGTTGGACAAAATTGCTTCATTTTTTTCTACTTTACTGCCAGAATGGGTTTGAAAATTGGGAGTAACCTTGAAGACTGAACAGAGAAATTCAGCATTCTGAGCCCACTGAAGGAGATAGAGGTGTCCAAGAGCCAAGGACTGAACTGCATTTTAGCTGATGCCTTGTTGCAAGGGCAGGTCCTTGTAGATCCTGCTAGGGTGTGACAGTGAAGGCAGATACTGAAATAGCCACGAGCACCCCTTTCCCTGTGCCTTCATCCTCTCTGTGCCTATCTCACCTCTTCCCAGAAGCAAATTACCAGAATAAATCTGAAGAACTGTGTATGCTACCTCTGTAAATTAAAAAAATAATAGCTGGACCATTTTAGCAGCCTCTTTCAGGCACATCTCGTCTGTCATAGGAATCTAATTCAGAGGCACAGKAGGTTTCCAGCCATTAGCAGATGTTGTAGGTTACATTCCATTCACTACCGTTGGAAAAAATACCCAGCATGTATTCTAACAAAGGAGAACTGTGCCTCCTGGGAAGACACAGTKCTATAGCACTCCTGCTTTCAAATGTTTTCCAAAAAGGAAGAGATGCGAGAAACCTTCATGTACTGGAAGGGCAAGTAAGCAAACGTTCACACTATGTTCACTTTCCAATATGCAAGAGCAGCTTCCCAAAGTAAAAGAAAAATGAAATCAGGACAGAACGCCTGTGTCAATAAAAYACAATCTTTTTTGTGCCAGGGTCTTTCAATTGCATTTCAGGGTATGCTTGCTTTCTTCCCTGCTGGGCTCCCCTGCAACTCATGCAGCACTGGCTGTTATCTTGGAGATAGAATAGAAATCAAATTCATGGGGGTATTCTCTCCTCATCTCTCTCTCTCCTGTCTCCTGTAGTGCTGATGTGATCTCTAGAAGATGGAGGAGACGATTTCCCCTTCAGTTCCCCTGAATTCAGGAGGTGATGATGGCATTTACCACCATGTCCAGAAAACAGCTAGATGGTAATACCCAGGCTGAAGGTGCGCTGCCAGTCGAGAGCAGCGCCYGTCTTGCTCTTGTGCGGGGTGGAGCTGAGGGCAGCAGTGACCAGGGAGGGGAYGGCACCGTGGCAAGAGAGCAGCTCTGTCTGACAGCCCTCCCTAAGGGTGAGGAAGCCCCAAGCCACAGCAAAGCTGCCCTCACTTGCAGCACAGGGCCGAGGGTACAGTTGTTTAGTACCAAGAAAAGAAGGCTTGGGGGAGACCTTTTCCTCTTTATAACTACCTGAAGGGTTGTGGCAAGGTGGGGGGTTGGTCTTTTCTCTGCGGCAATCACTGACAGGACAAGAGGAAATGGCCTCAAGTTGTACCAGAGGAGGTTCAGCTTAGATATTAGGAAAAAATTCTTCCCTGAGAGAGTGGTTAAGCATTGGAATGGGCTGCCCAGGGGAAGTGAGTTCAGTATCCCTGGAAGTGTTCAAAAAAAACCCAGTAGAAGTGGCATTGACAATATGGTTTAGTGGGCATGGTGGTATTTGGTTGAAGGTTGATGATCTTGGAGGTCTTTTCCARCCTCAATGATTCTGTTTTTCTGAAGCTACCTTTAKTTGGAGCTGCCAGTTCCCCCTGCACCATTGCACTGATTTCAGGCACACAGAGGTGAGGTGAGAATAAAACCCTGCACACTGTAGGATCCATAGCTCTGGGAAGCTGTTGGGAATTGCTGGAGGGCATGTTGTACTGCTGGGAGTCCCGGAGGAGCCTCACCAAGGTATCAGAACCCATTATATGCAAGCTATATTTCCAAACACTTGCAGCAGAAATCTCAGCATGGCAATAACTGCGAATTATGACCCTCGGGGTGGAAAGCAAAATGTTCTGTTGTTATGGGAGGAGGTAATGGATGTCATCTCAGCTGCTGTGCTCAGTGATGCAGCCTGGATCTCTGCAGTGCAGAGGAGCAGGGAGCCCTCCGTGCTGATGGTGCTCTCACTGAAAGGGACAAAAGGTTCTGCCCCTTGCTTCCCTTGGCAGCCCAGGCATGGGGGTTGTGGAGCCCCAGGCAGAGAGCTGGGGGCAGTCTGATGTTCATTCTCTCTCTGCCCTGTCGTAGCACGTGCTCCTGTTAGAGTTTTGCAGATTTAACAGACTTAGGACTTCACAGTGATGTGAAGAATGATTAGAAAATGATGTTTATGTAAAACTACATGGCCTGCTTTGTTARTGTTACAGCTACCACACAATATTGAGCTAAGGGTTATGCAGTGAGGCGCTTAACAGAACAGGTTGAAGGGTCAGATATCCAGGTATCTAAAGGCTTATTGATCAGCCAAGATAATGCAGCTAAAGTACTTGAAATTAAAAATCAGCCTAATATTTTCTTATATTAGCAAAAGTTAAAGTGTAAATCAAAAATACAGTTATAAAAAAAGTASGATTTTCAAACCCAGAGAAAGCCATGTCAATAAGAATTATTTTTGGTTTTATTGTCTGGCAGGCTGAATAGGAACTGCAAACTATTCTTTTCTGGAAGAGTTGGGACAAAAATATTGGAATAAACTTGTCATTGTCCTCAAGTTTTCATGTGTGACTGCAGTGAACTACTCTTCCAACAGAAGATAAAGGCTGTTCATTTGTCCAACATACTCATTTGAATTAAAAAAAAAAAAAAGAGAAATGGAGATATAGTCAAAATACCATAATTTACAATGAATGTGACTGTGTGGTGTCCAGTGAGGAGATCATGACAGAACAGTTTGAGCCACAGATAGTAGGTTAAATAATATGCGTGGTATTCAGCTTTCTGTGCAACTTCTCAAATTCGGAGCTGATGTATGTAGATGAAAATCATGAGAGACCAAAATGTCTTTTTTTTTCTCCGTGTTTGAATGAAAATTGATTTACAATATCCAAAATCAGCTGCACATATTAGATAGGGATGATTTCAGTTTTCCTACAGAATTAATGTGTTTTGTTTCATGAATATTTATTTTCTGAGGTTATTCAGAAGCAAAGACCTATTTTTGAGTGAGTAAAACCTTCTGCTAAACATAAGACAWATCTTTGCTGTTCTCCATTTTACCTACAGGAAAGCTAACAGTGGCAGTGGCCCAATTTAAGTAATAAGCCATTTTGAGGTGGTCTGTATTTGCGATCATATAAAGTTTAAAATTAGAGCTTAGACAGTTTCCAAGTTTTTTTTAAGCTACATTTTTAAGAAGAAATCTCAAATATAGAATACCTTAAGAGCTAATTTTACACAAGAGTCTGTCATCTAGTTAGGCTTCTGTTCCCAATAAGAGGAAGTAGGGAAATATCTTCTGTATTACAGGATTGAAACTGTTATACAGTTTCAGCCTCACCTCTAGTTATGCACTGCTTCCTGTGAGGCTTATGCATTGGTAGCCCTGCCCTTTGTAGCTTTGTCTGCAGCGCTCTTAGGAAGAAATAATGAATCCTCATAATGTGAAAGACACTTGAACTGGGGACGGACAGGAGGTAATGAAGGGARGTGGGCAAGTGCTGGGGTGCCTGTGCTCTCTGCAGAGCCTCGGGGCAGCAAGGGGTCAGGAATGCTGGGCACAGTCAGTCGCTCCCTTCTGAGTGATCCCATTTCATTTGTGCCTTTGTGAAAGGGCTCAAACAAGTGCACTTGCAGCATCTTCGTGCTTCAGTACCAGCATCTGGATGTCTTTGGGTATAATAGTGGGGATGCTTGCTGGTTCTGTGGTATTGCTCCTGTTAGGGCTCTTACAATAAGAGATTTAAAGTAAATTGGCATGGAAGCAGCAAGAACTGAGATTTAGCTTAGCCTGCCCAACCTGTAATAAACATCATCCTGTGTCTGTTAAACAATATTATACAAAATTCTATTTAAAAAGCAATAATGCCTGTTCCTGATAATGTCCACTCTTATTGGAAACTGTGAAGACTGACATGCAACATGCTTGATTTGCTGAATAGCATTTTACTAATTTATTACAGTTTAAGATAGAGCTTATTTGCATTTCAGAGGATATGCCTCTATTATTAGTTGCCGTAAGAGGTATATTCTTGATGCACTTAGTATAAGGATGACCATTACTTGCTGTTGTGTGTACTTGCCCTCAGAATGTAATTGCTGCTCTTCCTCCTTGATGTGACATTTCTCTTGATGGGCAGAATTCTGCTGTGGGTACCAAAATAGCTCATAGCCGGACAAGACCCTACAGGTTTAATAATAAAAACATACTTTGAAAGCTGAAGCTCTGGGACAAGTGCTGCCAGGTGCAAGTGCTTCCATGCTCATGTATTCTTAAGGTTAAATAAACCCATATTCTCTGCTTCAGGYCCCTGATCATCTTGGCTGTGCTGCACTCACTGCATTGTCTCACTGTCTGACAAGCTCAGCTCTGGACAAAATATTCCAGCTGAAGTCTCAAGTGCCAATCAGGAGGTAATAACCCTCAATATATCAGTTACTACCCCCATTTCTGTACCATCTGCAAACTGGGTGTTCCCTTGCTCACCATCCAGGTCATTAATAAAAAACTTGAGGAATATTGAGCCTGGTATTGAAGTGTCAGTCCCTGAGAGGTCCTGCCACAACTGGCCACCAGCTGGACTTTGGCTTTTCACTGTCTCTTTTCTTGTTTCTCTTCTTGTGATTAGAAATGGCTTTGAGGAAGACTTGCTGCATAATTTTCCCACAGATTGATGTTTCCCATAACTTCCTCATTTGTCTTAAAAATGGGTTGTATATCTTTCTCCACTCTTTTCAGAGCACCATGCCCTATGAAAGTTTGCTTCCTTGGAACCTTCAGCTGCACCCCATCTGTTTGCATGGATTTGTATATTGTTCAGTCCTGCCAATGGCCTTCTTCATTACAGAAACACAGGATTTACAGTGTGATGGAAATGCAGTGATCCAAAACACTGTTAAAGCTTCCGATGTTGCAAACTGGAATTTTATTTTTTTTTTAATCACTTGTGTTGCATCAGCATGTGCTTTGACAGATGGTTAAGCATCCCATAAGACTAAAATAGAATATTGGGAATATGTCTTTATCGATACCAAAGCCTAGTAAACAACCTTCTGTTCCCCGTATCCTCTGGAAAATGTCAGGCTTAGTTTACTTATATCTTGTAATGCTGTTGCTGATAGAAATGTGTGAATGACTGCTCCTGTTAATGGATAAGATAAATAAGAATTACTGTGTGGCTAACTGACAGACATGAGAAAACTATCTCTGCTGAATCCTTGATCAATGCTTCTTCATAGGAAATATTTTCTGCTTGTTTTGAACGGAAGTTTGGCYGGCCCAGGGAGCTGGGAATGTTATTCCACATTTTTTCCTTAAATCACTACTTACAGGCCAGACTGGCAAAGCAGTAACTGCGAGGTTTTGCTCTCTAAAGACTGATTGATGGCCTGTGTGAAATAAGTTTGTTCTCTCAGTATAGTTACTAGTGGAAGAGATTCATGTCATAAAAACCAGCACCGCAGTGAATTGTCTCTGTGGAAATTTGACAAGAAAATGAGGACTGATAGAGCCTGGAAATGAATTACCTTTCTGCACCTAGAGGGTCTTCTGTCAAAACATAAAATGGTGAAAAGGCATCAGTGGCACCTTAGTKATCATCTTTGTATTTAAAACAGGATAACCGTCAGAATATGTTTTATTATTTCTTCTGTTCTTTAAAACCATGCTAGTGATGATAAATTCATCCACATTTCAATATCAAAGGGAGGAGATTGTACCAGATGAAAAGGAAGTTAATGAACAAACGCCTCTATTCATTGCATAAGTTATTTTTAGAGCTGAGTAGAATGGGTGGTTGGGGGTATTTGTTTGTTTCAGGGGAATTTTTTTTTCCTTTATTCCTATTGTCATCAGTAGACAGAAAATTAGATAAAGACAAGAGATGTATTATCCCTGTAACACTGCCCAATGTCCATCTCTATTCCCAACAGCTGCACCGCTGCACACAAACCCCCAGCCSTTCCATGACTGCTGCAGCTGGTTTCAGATGGAAATGTCTGTATTCAAGTCCGTTGTAGTGCACTGATGACAGGTCCATGTTGCACTGCTGTTGAAAGAGAATGTGATTCATTGCTGTGCCTTCAGATATTACAAATATGCTGCTGTATAAAGGAGAGAGAGTTCTGAATTCTCCCTCTCTGCTGCAAGCCCTAGTGCACCATATGCTGAAGGATACTGCATTTTAATTTCATAATGAGATACAGCATAATAAGGTCAAAGCAGTGATGATCAAACTGAACGTCTGCTGTGGCTTATTCATACTGAATGAAGACCTCCAACTATTGATGTTGTTGTTACCAAGGCAGAAATATTTTTTTCCCGGGAGATATTCCTGATTTACTGTAAGAAAATCTGACATACAGGCTCAGGAGAGCAGGTATCAAATGATCTGTAAATGACTTCAGTATTACTTAATATTTTCGTCAATAAACTGGAAAAGAGGTAGAACAGCAGCTTAATGGAGTTCAATGACCTTTTGAGAGAGTCTTATAAATATATCTGGGAAAAAATACAACTTAATGGGGGAATGGGTAACATAAAAAGAAATCCAGGAAAAAAAAAAAGTGAGAAATGTGCCAAGAACTTATTGGTGGAGAGACCAGATTTTCCCCTCCTCTTTTAAATTGGATAGAATACAACATTGCCTCTTCGATCACTGGCATGCCGTGTATTCAGGGGGTAAATGAAAGAAGAAGCAAAGTGAGAATTTTACCCAACAGCATAATGTCAGCTGAATTTAGTTGTTTGAGGGCCCACCATACTAGAATAATTTTGATTCAGCAAAGCCCTGCTACTAAAAAGTTACCATGAATGTTGCAAAGCAGTTTGGCTCCATCAGTGCTGTGTGATAGGGACGCAGTGTGGGGAGAGYCCCTCTTCACTGAGCAGTTTCCTCAGGCAAGGCTTCACTGCTTGCTGCATGTGTTCAGTCAGGTGTCTTTTCACCAGATGTTTCTAATTTTATTCATGCTAGTGCATTAAACACAGAGCTTTCCCTGTAACCTCTTCCGTCAGAGCACAGATTATCACCGAGGACTACATAAAAGGAAGCAAAGATAAAAACCCCCTACAAATTCGATGTTGACTTATAGCTAAATCAATTACATTTCTTATGTAAGTAAAACTTGGTCATTGGCTGGGATTCTCTAATTAAAGTGTTGAAGGACAGGGCAGTTACAGAGATTTGACTTTAAAATAAATAGGAATTGATTCTAAGTTGCTARGCTTTTTAGAGATCTGGTCAATTTAAAAATGGTTGTGGGAAACTGCATGAATAAGATAAGCAATGAAAAAATATTTCTACAAGTCTGTTAGATGCATAGAACATTCACTTTTAAATGCATTTTATTTTCAGTAGAAGTGATATTTACACTTGTCAGTTGACACTAATTTCAAAGTCAACATTCTCAATCAGGTTCCTTCTGATTATCCAGAGTTTCTGCCTGGAAATACTTTGCTTTAAATCTGAGGTAGTTAGATGGTGGCAGGGAGGTGTGAAAGATAAATTTAACTACAAATTTTTGTAGTCCAGCACACGGCCTGGAACTGGTTCTTCTCACACGTGCTCACATAGGTTTGCATTCTCCCAAAATGCCAAGGGACATTTCACTGTTTGGAATCTCAGATACCTTCAGCCAAGAGGTGTCTTTCGGGTAGAGATGCTTCCTCATGCTGTTCTTTGCTCAAACACAGTGTTGTGAATTTTCATGTTTGGTTATGCTACCTTCCTTTGAGTCAGGAAAGCAGGGCTGTGGAGCAGTAGAGCTGGTGAGTGATGAACAACCCTGCTGTCCTGGGAGTGCAATTAGTACCTCCATGTGTGGTGGGTAACGAGCAGGTTAAGTGCCTGCACCACAGTGGTTCCCATGGAGGGGCTCTCTTTGGTTTCCTTGCCGTGTTTCTCTCCTGCATCTCAGAGTCTGGGATTTAAAAGATGCTTCCCATTCTGTCTGCATATACTGTTTTAGACATTGCCTTATTCAAGCATATTTTAGAACAGTGCATAAAGCAGTGCAACCAAAAGCATGAATGTGTGCATGGACAAGTGATTGTATTGGAAAATTAATATTCATTAGCTTGAGCCACAGCTGTTTCACTGTTTTCATCTCTTGCCAATTCCAAAATAAAACATCAAGAGGGAAAATATATGTTTCCACCAGTTTTAAAGGCCCAGATGCTTAAAGAGTGCATTAAGACGTGAGTACTCAATGGCTTTTAGTTGTCTCTGTATCACACTCATATATATCCACTGTTTTTCTCACATTCACCCRGGGCTGGGGGGAATTCATGCACATGCCTACTTATGCTGTTAAAAACAAGACGTTTCTAGGAAGTTTTCTAATGTTTGCTACTCTTGATTTTTACTATGAGATGGGGGACAAGCAACTTCTGCCTTGTCTCTGTCTAATTTGTTGCATCATGAATATCAGACATTTTGGATAATATGGCCTAAAACCATTAATTGGTCATTTCATTTTTAAATTCTGCCACACGTGTTKGAATGCAGCAGATGGTTAAAACTGTGGGACATACTATGCAACAAGAACCTAATTGCATGTCTGTTTTCATTTCAGTGCATTGATCGATAGAATTTCATCAGGTTAATTGGGCAGCACAGTACCCTTGTCTCTTCTTGATGTAAATAGTGATGCTAGGGGCAAACTTCCTAACTTTTCCGAAACCACCGGTAAAGCAACAGCTAAAGTGATGGTATCTTTCATTTTGAGCTATCCACGGGTTTTTTCTGCAAATATAAGTAGAAATGTACTGTGTGCCGGTTTGGCCAAAAATCTAGCAAGACATACTGCTTCCTCCTCTCTGGGAGAATGATCTCCAAAGCCAGCAGATGCTGATGCTCTTTGCTGATGCATTTTCCATGCAATCAGGGCAGAAGCAGGAGGAGTTGCTGATTCAGCTTTCACAGCTCATCTCAAGGCACCTATCAGAGATCATTGCCCCTGAGACACCCCATGAACCCATTTGTATMGATCAGTTGGCTCCATGAAGATAGGGCTGAACTTTGTAATTTTTTCATATAGGCTTGCCTTTCAGAAACCGGAAATTAAAAACAAAAACAAAAACAAACACCCAAAAAAAGTATTAGCGGGCAAATTAAAAAAAAAAAATCTAAGACTCAAGGCACTTATGTACAAAATAGAAAGGAAAGGGCTACAAAAGCATAAATTCAATTATAAACCATATTCAATTACTCCTAGATATTTTAATGAAGAATAACAATGAGCTTAACCGGTCACCACTGAGACTAAAACATTAATGATGTATTGAAGGTGGACCGTACTCATCTTTTCAATTTTACCATCCTACATGGATCTGAAACCAGACATGGGAGCTGCTGACTGCTAATCCTGTTGAGGACAGCCCTTTGTGAGTTCGATTATATCCCTTCCCAAACATGTCTGAGCTGCCAGGACTTGCAGCATAGAACAGGAGGGTATCTGACATAAATTCTGATTTTACTTAAAGTCCTTAGCKATAAATTCTGCCGCTCAGCAGCTGCTCTACAGAGCTGAGCTCCAACAGAGAGCGTGGGGAGGGAACTTCCAAGAAAAGACGAGTGCAAGAAGCACTTCAAGGCAGCAGCTTCCACAGATATCCAAAGATATTCTCACTAAACAGAGCCTCTACTATAGCTGTGCTCAAACTCTACCTTCAACAGCACCAGGAATCTTGCCTCCCAATTCCCTCCACCAGCCAGACTGAATGCTCTGTCTGACCTGCATCAACTAGTGCTTGCCTTGGATTCTTTGAAAGCATTACACTTGACACTTCTGTCACATTTTCAGAACACATTGTGGTTCTTGAGGAATCCATCTGGTGCAGGTGGGTCGGGGTGCAGCTGCAGGGTGAGGTCTGGGAGGGGGCTGAGACAAGAGGCCCTGAATTGCCACCCTTTGGATAACAAAGGGCACCTGTGGCTCAGCCAGGTGAAAACACTCAGAGACAAGGCAAGAGCTGAGAACCCCAGACTTTCCTAGACTAAGGACAGTGAGGGGATAAAAGCCYGGGAGTTCTCAGTTCCTCCTCAGAGGCATCAGCTCAAGTTGGTATTTTTTTATGTAGTTATTGCACCAGAATTAAATTGGTTGAAGGATCTGGACATCTGAGACTCTSCTACAGGAAACCTGGTAAGGRAACCCGGTCTGGCYGTGASTGGGGTGTGCAGGGAGCCAGSTGTGGGCTTGTCAGGTCACTGGAGCCACCACTGTGACTTTTGTCCCAGCAGTGACAGCCTGGGGTGGTGCAAGGGTCGCTGCCAGAGTGGCTCCTGGGTGGTGGCACAGGAAAGTGTCCTTGACAGTGATACTGCACTGTATCCAAGAACCCATGAAATGTGAGGTAAGGAGGTGCTTCAGTATGACATACTTTGCCATAACTGAGGCAAATTATGAGCCGTTGTGGAAATTTAGAGAATGTTATCAATCATTATCTGTGTCTAAACCCAAAATTAAAGCCACTGCCTTTTTTATACAACTCAATCCCAATTGAGACTTGCTTAGTGGTTTCAGGTGTTGAGGGGTTTTTGTTTGTTTCCTTCTCCSCCTCCTTCCCCCTTTCATTAATGAATAACTTCTGTAGCTTAACACCTTGTACATTACATTTCAAAGTAACGACCTTGAATGATTTTTTTTTCCCCATAGTCAAGAAATAGGACTTTGAAAGTGAAGGTCAACAATGTAGAAGTAAATCCCTGCAACATAGCATCAGCAGCAATTTGAG
The DNA here is from genome assembly GCA_003713295.1 of Parotia lawesii. NCBI lineage: Eukaryota > Metazoa > Chordata > Aves > Passeriformes > Paradisaeidae > Parotia > Parotia lawesii. The sequence continues at coordinate 1,929,066 of RAHM01000079.1, read as the reverse complement.
CCACAAGTGACCTTCAATTTAACTTCTATTGGCATCAAATTCTTCTTCTAGAGAACAATGACAGTTCATGGCCTTATAAATATTAGCCTGAAATAAATTCACCTTTGCTGCAAGTTTTTACATACTAACACTCACAGTAAACAAGTGCTATTGCTTTGAGGAGTACAAGACTTTAGGAAGGTGTATTTCATAAAGTGYGCAGTGAAAATAATAATATGYTTCTTGGATTTTTTTCCTTTTTGCTTTCTTGTTTTCTTGGTGACAAATTATGAAAGAAGGATTTCAGATTAATAATTGCATTTGATCTTGACATATTTACTGTATTCCAGAAAAAAAAAAAACCAAACTGGTGCCTCTCCTTGTTCTACATACATGTTTAAAATAATTCCATGTGAATTGATGCCTGCTTACGTGTTTAAATATAAATATATGTTTTCTCTTTGCATCCTCAGCTGAAGTAATAAAATTCTAGCTTTTCTTTTTACTCTAAGGCTTCAAAATTGTTGTGTTCAGATATGGGAGAGCTTTTGAAGTGGGAAGCTGTGTTATTACTGAACACCGGTTTTGATAATTCAATGAGATGGAGTTCTGACACGCTCTAGAACTTCTTAAGCCAYGTGTTTGTGAAGCTGCAGTGATAGAGACAGAGATGGGAGGGATGCAGTACTTCACCCATTGTAGGAAAACACATAGAGCTGGGGCAGAACTCCTGTCTGAGTCACCTGGTTGCTCCTTTACTAGGCTTATTACTTTGTGTAGAACTRAAGCACAAATACAAAATAGAGCCCATCTTAGTTTTAAAATGTCCAAGAAAGAATTTGTAGCTTTTACTAGAAGACAGTTTCAGATTTGAAGACACAGCACATTTGAACTTTTATACTAATCCAACTTAAATTTATCAAGATTCAACTTCCAAGTCTCACTACTGGAGTTACTGTTTTCCAAATTCAGTCCACATTACATGGATTGCTTTCCCTTTTTTTCAACCGTATACCATTCCCTCTAACCAAATTAAAATGGTCACAGCCTAACCGCTGATCCAAGCCAGTCTATGCAACAGTTTTGTTATTGTTCTTCACAACCTTGCTACCTTCAAAGATATTAAACAGCACAAAAGAGACAYGGGTCACTGCCAGAACCCCAATATACCCATCTTCAAGTGCTTGTTTGATAACTTATTCTGCTCTTTCAGTTCATCCAGTGTTAAGTGAATTTTAAATTCAATAGACTTTATACAGCAGCACCAAACCAAAACAATTGCGTGAGTATTCAATCTATGGGAACAATAAGCACCTGGGATAAAATTTGCTGTTCTTTTTTTTTTCAGATGCAGAGTATTTAGCACTTTGCTTGCTGAGCATCAATTGTTTGAGATTCAAGAGGCTAAAGCAACTTTGAATAAGCATCCAGGTTTGTTTTTTGGGAAGCTGTTAAGCAGACACCTGCACTTGAGCCACATGGATAGTTCCATACAGGATTTTGAGTCTTCTGTGTACAGTCCTTTCAGCTCTTTATGTAGCTGTTCAGTGGGTGACTCTGTTCCTTTGTGGTTTTCAGAGAACTGGACCTGGAGAAGTTCTTGGCCCAGTTACAGCTCAGGTGCTTCCATCCTTTGGAGACTCTACCAAACTACTTCTGCTTTGGTTAATGAGTCAAGTGCATGCATTGCAGAGAGGAAAGGGCCTCAGGTTGTGGCAAGGGAGGTTTAGGGTGCATATTAGRGAGAACGTCTTCTCAAATATTGAATATACTGTCCAGGGAAGTGGTTGAGTCACCATCTCTGRACRTATTTAAAGAACATGTGGATRTGGCACCTGGGGRTGTGGTTAACAGTGACTTGACAGTTGGTTGAACTCAATATTCTTAAAGGGCCTTTTCCAACAGAAACGTTTCTATTTCTAAATTTATTCTGATTTCTAAAGGAAACTGCCTGGTCTGGAAAAGTATTTGGTTTGAATATGCAGGAGACATTCTTTTCTGGGGTATCAGCACAGATTTCTGTGATTCTTAATTAACTTCAGCATTTAAGTGGTAAGTTTTAATTTAACTGAAGTGTTTCAGTGCTTCCAAAACCCATTTTTATTACTAACCTTGCTTTTGCATGTAATTCATATAAACTTAGTAAAATCTTCACGAGGGACTGAAGCTATTTCAGGGTTCACAGACAGGACAACATTTAGCAGAATTTTCTTGCCTCAGCATTTACTATATGAATACCAATGAGAAAAAGACAACATTTTGTTTTCTCCTTGAACTCTGACTGCCATCTAGATGTGGATTATTTTGATACCAGGATCTTCATTTTTTAAAACATACACAGGTATGGGGAGTGTATGAAAATAATAATAAAAAAATTACTATGTTGTCCTGATCCATGGTCATGTCTCCTGGCATTTCATGATTCAGTAGTTGTGGAATAAATTATCTGCAGTGAACTGACTTACTTGCTGAAGAATGTGACTTATTTGCTGAAGAATGTGTAGGAGGGGAGAGAAATTAGCATATATTGTTACTTTATACAGTGCTAAGCCTGAATTTCAAATAGATGATGGTGTATTCATTTTTTTCCCCCCTAAATTGGTATTCATTCTTGACAGCAATGCCATTGTTTGTAAATGATGTCACCTAACAAATCATGTGGGTGCTTCATTCAGTAAAAGAGCAGTCTAGGAGCCATGGACATTTTATTAGGACGGGCTTAAATGCTTAGCGTATAGTAATTGCCAGGAGAACATACAGATTGAGCATGGTGTTGATGAGATGATTAGTCATGTTGTGCAGAGCAGATATTTTTATAGCTAAATCACTGCCTGTTCAAAGGAGTTGATTTTTTTTTCCTTTTTAATATGAGAAGCAGCAACAGTAAAAGATGGTGTTTAGAATCAATGTTGTCTTTCCCACATGAATTCATTTATCTGTCCTTTATTTCTTTCCTCAGCCACTGTTTTACAGTTTAATTTGTCTTGTTCTGTTATTTGCACCCCAATGAGGCAGAGATGCAATGAAAACATGATTTATTGCTGAAGATAAACATGAGCTAAGGAAAGCTTTTAGGTCATCATGAAAGGGAAAACTTAGAGATAAAAAGGGTGAGGTGCCACTGCCATTATTCATGTTAGGGCAGTAGCTCAGCATAGATGGGCCTTTTGCAATTTTGGGGTTTTTTTGGTTTTTTTTAAGCAAGGTAAGAGATAATGCCCTTGCTGAAGAACTTTTGCTCTAATTGAAACAAGAATGGGTAAGAAAATGGGATAGCCCCATCTCACACATAAGGAACTGAGAACAAAGAGAAATCAGTGCTTGATTCAATGTCTACATGATCACATGTTTGCTTTCAGACTGACTAGCTCCATTTCAATTCACTACTGTATTCAGAGTGATTTTTTTACCAGCTGAGGATCCAGCCCAAGAAGTTCTCATTGTATCAGTTTGTCTAGTCCATGAAAAACAGCACCCTCCCTCAGCTGCTTTTTTGCTATGCTAATGAAATACTGTAGATTTTAAACATAGAACTGGGTTTTTATCAGTCTGCCATATGTTTTCCATAGATAACTACATGGTCTAATTGGTTTGATTCAAACTACTGACATCAATATGCAAATCTGGCTGAATGGAATGTGTTTATACTGCAGCTTCCTTCTGAACCATTGATTGAAATATGAGTTCTTAAAATAGATCTGTGGGGAATATTTAAGTAGTTTGCAATTGTACACATTCTGTCTTGCCCGTGCTGAGGGCCTGTGAAAGAAATAAGGAAAAAGTACTGATCAACTTCTCTTCCCTGACCTAGCCCAATGTGTTTTAGAGCATCTTCATGCTCGCAAGATTTTTTAAATTGAGTTAGAGCGGAAGTGGCATGTTTAGAAAGRTGTGTATACATGCTTATGTGAGGCTAAAGCTATATTGTGCTAGCTCTGCAGAGATATTACTGGAGCACAGACCTTTCTGACACTTTTAAAGTATTAGTTACCTTTCCTTTTAATATTGCATGGTTATGGTGTTGCAATGGATGTCTCTGTCTGCTTTTCTCCCTGTACTCTTTGCCTCTGTCCTTTCTTTCAGTGTCCTTCCCCAGTCTGTTAAGGCCAGATACCAGGTGGGCCATGCCATCATAACAATTATTTCCACTGGAAGGGCTGCCAGGACAATCTTTTACTGTTCATTTTTCKTTACCACACAAAATCACATTTCTGTGCAGGAGTCAAAAAATGTTTATGCTTGCATCTCTGGATTGCTACAAAAATAGGCAGGCTCAGTATGTAATCATAAGTGACTACAAAATTTCCAGTCTTACTGGAAGGTGCCTGAATTTAAACAAAATCATTTTGTAGGGAAGCAAAAATATGCACATGCTAAGCAAAATTTGAAATACATTAACTCAATTTTCAGAAGTTTCCCTGGCAGGTTTGTGTGATTTGGTAACAAAACAGCTGCACTCTGATTTCTGACTTTATTCTAGCAACAGTCATTAAAAACGAGTAAAAGAATTTCTTGTATACAATAAAATATAGATTTTATTTATCACCTTTAGTATTTCACATCATATAAYCATGTTTTGTGATAGCAATTCAGCATCATTATATTAAATAGATTGTTACTAGTATGAATCATGTATTGATTTCATGACTTGGTTCTTTTCATCAAGTGAAGAAGCCCATGCCTTCAAGAGCCACATTATTGCCATGATAAGTATCTTTCATACTCTCACCAAATTAAAAATTGACAATACACAAAGTAGTGAGCACACCTGTAGTTATTTCAAGCCCCTTAAAAGCTAAAGGGTATTTTTAAGTATCGATTTTAAAGAATAAGCTTTTGGAGGAGAATCTCAGCTGCTCTTTCAAGAAAAGGAGGGGGATTTGAGTAGTGAAAAAGACTTGCAAAACATAATTCCTAAAGGCCAGGTCATCAAATCATAGATAAAACCAGTCAAATAGGACTGTAGAACCCTGCCTAAATACCCTCTACAAAGGTGTCTTCTGCTTGGAGCATGTTCAAGCACTCCATCTCACAGCTGCCAGAGACAGGGGGATAGATCATCTTCCTGAATTGTGAAAAATCATGTGATATTGAGTTATGTCTCTTATTGCAGCTTTAAAATGTTGGAGTTTTTATGCTAATCATGAAAATAGAAGGAAAAAAAGGCCATAGCTTCATGAAAGTCACTGAGAACACAACCAGTCACTTCCTAGGGGGACAGGATTTTATTCCTGCTAATTTCATTCTTTCTTCGTGTTGCTATCATTCAGACTGAGTCACTGGTGAAGAGCAGGTTCCATGAGAAGGGGCACTGAGGCTGCTGGGACTTAGTCTGAATAAACTGACCAGCACGGGTGTTCTGGAGGGCAGAAGTCTCTCTGATGCAAACAGCAAACTCGTTCTTCTCTCTGGCTTTCGCTGCCGGCTCCAGGGTGAATTCCAGGAGCTGAGTTGCTTCCCCAGTGGGAATACTCAGCTGTCTTCATTCAGCAAGACATAYGTGCCCTCAGCTCTTAAACTGCAGCTAGTACTGTTCAGCTGGATTACTCCTTCACCTCCTGCAAATACCGCAAAGGAAAAAGAAAATTAGATTGAAAACTCCGTGCAGCTATGCCAGAAGTTGCGTTAAGAAGTAGTACAAAGGAAAATGAATGGCAAATACCTTATTAGACCTTGCTGTGCTTCAGACAAGGTAAAACTACTTCCTGTGTCTGCTGCAAAGTTTGGAACTATTTGCTTATGCAGCTGCTTCTCTGTGGGTGGATCCACCGGTGCACAGAGTCACTTAATTGGGGACAACTCCTAAGATTACTGTTCAGAGAGAGCTCTCTGAAATCTGAGGGGAAACGAAGATGATTCTMCAGGAAATAGCATAGCAGCAAATTGAATTTTAGAAAAGTTTTATAGGCCTACTACAAGATGCTTTTTGGCTGAAAGACTTTATAATGAGATTAACATTTACAATTCTCCTCCAGACTGTTCCTGAATGACAATGTGCAGCTGTGGTTCAAGATGTTTACAGAAATAAGCACCGTTTTCAGGGGTACGAATGTATAGTAAAATTATTCACACAGAGAAAAAAAAATAGATTTAAACATACACATACACAGAAAGTTGTATCAATACCAAATTTCTAATGAATTTTTGTCCCCCTAGTGTAAAAGTGTGTAGGACTTAATCTGGTGAGCATGTATTTACCTGCTTACATTTGCTCCTTTGAGTCACTGTACTGGATTTGAATGTGTTGCCTTCAACTGCAGCTTTCTCTGATGGCAACATCCTGGCTTAAAAAGGATAAAAACCCTATTGATCTCCTAAAGCATCAACTGGAAAAGAGCAATGTTATGAGACTTAGGATAAGAGAGTGATTTCATCACCAAAAGTAGCTGTTTGAATTTTTTTTTTTAATTGAAATTGGGAGGAATAAATTGACCTGTGTGACAGTGGTAGATAAAGATATTTACCAGTTCTTTGGAGGAAAGGACATGTTGGAGGATCTCAAGGTGGGCATAAGACAAAAGACAAACATCTATAAGAAGAATTGGCTTCCTCATGTTACTTTCCAAACATTTGACATCTTTCAGCAACACAACTTCCCATTCCAGAGAAAAGGCACAGCTCTGTAGAGCACCCAGCAATCTCCTTTGAATTTAACTTTGTTTTTAAGAAGCTTGGAACCTGACTCTCAGCAATAATTGTGCATTAATTAGTAWCCTTATTGAGGAAATACGCTCCAACTCATGCAGTGAGAAACTTCTTTAAATTGAAAAGTGCAGCATATTTGCAGATAGATTATAAACCTGAGAACAGGTTTTATATTCAGAATTGGCATTTTAAGGTTGCATGCAAAGTAATCCTTCAGATAACATCCAAAACTGCTACATAACTGGCATATCAAAGCTAATATGTTTCTTCATTACTGTACAGCCCTTGCCATGAATTTGTGTGTACGAGGAATTTAGTTCTGAAGAGAAAAATTGGTTTCCTTTAACTTGCACTTGTAAAAATATCTGTGTATGTATATGTGTGTATATACACATGTATATGTGTGTATATATATATATATCTATAATCATTTCCTGCATTGTCTCTTTGTTAATATCTATGTTCATGCTTCTACATAAAGACCAGTACTAAGAGTTGGATCACAAGGCTGATTAACCAGTAAAAGCAGCTAAGTTTTCAGAACTGTACTCACAAATCTAGATTTGCAGGCTCAGTTGCTATGTTTCAGTTGATTGCAACATGTCCTTATACATATTTGTATGAAATTCTGACAGTGTGTATTTTCTGCATAAAAATAGTTGTTTGTGTTCTATAACTGATCCATGAGGGTCAGCAGTAAGATAGAAAGTTGGGAAAAAAAAGATTATATGAGGGACTGAAAATGAAATTGGAATAACGTTGGTTTTGGTGGGGAGACCCTGATGGGAGGACCGTGCAGAYGTCTGGAGTAGATTTTAAGGGCCTGCTTTAGGAAAACACTTGCAGTCAGTTTTGCTTCTGAGTGCATGTGTCTCATATACTGCACTCTGAATTACATGATTGGGAACAAGCATCTGGGCGAAATCTGGTTATTCATCTACCCCAGCATTTCTGAACACAACATTTATTAAAAAAGGCAAAACAAAATATATAAATTAGGGCCTTGAGAAGCAGTGTAAATAGAGATACAAAGAGACTTTTGAACACACTCAAATTCCTGGCATGACTCTGATAAGAAGCAAGCCATTAGGGACCAGAATTGTAATTTAACAAGTTTTTGCAGCGTGGCCAAGGAAAATGCTGCATAGCTATCCTTACAGATGCTTCAACAAAGTCCAGTTCAACAAGTTAATGGTGTTCTAATACTTAAAAGACAGTAAATGAATATATTTTGCCTGTCTAGTACAGATGGCCACATAGCAACAGTAAAATGATATTAACTGGGCCCAAAGATGGGAGGTTTTGTTAAAAGTTCTTGGTATGCATTGACCAGACTGACCACTGGAAGAAGCACTGAGCCAGTAAACCACGTCTCACACGCTAAACCAAATAAAGGAAGACTTATTTGTATTGTCAGGATATTTTTTCATCTGAGGAAAAATTTTATTTATTTTATTTCCACATAAAAGAAGTATTTATTTATTTATAAATAGATATTTATTTACTGTATATATTAAATAAAATAAGATTGTGGGGGAACTTCTGCTGGTGTGACACTTCACATAAAAATGTTTTGCTAATGTCATTTACCAAAGGTGCTGGCATACTATCAAAATTTTTCCTATCAAATGGATTGAATTACTCCGTATTCACTTGAGAGATTTTTAACCCACTGTCGACCCAAAACATCGCTGGACCTGGCCTACATACTTTTTTAAAGTGTAAAATATATTTAGAGAGTTTGGGCTTCTTCAGTGGGAGTTTATCTAACTTTAGCACCTCAGATTGCTTAAACTTTCTTTTTTTTTTCTTTTTTCAGAAGGCCTTTTTGTATTGTTCCATGCTTCTAGAGTACTGCTAAATACACGGGAAGAGGAATGGAAATTTTACTGCAGTTGTTATCAGAGGCATTATTAGAGAAAACGCTTGTCTGATGGGTAAGTGCAGTGTTTACCTTTGCTATTTGATATAATAGGATTCTAAAAAGCAAACAGGAGGCAGAACTGTTCACTTGAGTAGAAAGAGGAGGAGGAAAGAGGGATTTRGAGGTTTTTGAGACACAAAGCCTTGGCTCTGTGCTTAACTGTAATGAATTCACCACACACTGTTGTGGAGATCAGATTCAGCTGCAGCTGTTAGAGCTGACAAACACTTCACTTTAACTTCCATGGTGCTGCTTTTGAGTTTTTCTGTCTGCATCAGAACATTATAAACAGYTTTTGGAGAGCCACACACCCATGTCTAGGAACAGAGTATCATTTTAAAACCAAACTTGATCTGAACATGAAAATGTGAAAGTTAATTAAGCCAGTTGTAAATGAAACTGGCATCCCAACATTTAATTAAAGAGATCAGATGTTTGTTACCAGACCACTTATAACTAAAGGTGAAAACATTGCCCCCTGTTAGTCACACTGTCAGTAAAAATGCCTCTTCAAAGGAATGCTTTATGTGCTGTTATGTCCCTGGCAAACACATTTTTATGAGCCTGATCATATTAACAAAAAAAATGAATTGGTTTCTGGTAAAATCTCTCTATTTGCCATTGTATATTCCGTTTTTCATTTACAAGAATTAATAATTATAAGAATTAATAGTTATAAGCATTAATTTCTCAAGCAAATCTATAATTATCATGATTCCTGACCTGAGAAGAAAGCTGCAAAGAATTAACATCAGTTAGTCAGTAAACAGTAAGTGGTTTCACTTTATGATGATATTCTTAGCTCCTATGAAACTAAGAAAGGAGAAAAAATGAATCCTTAGCATGAGGCTTCCTTCAGAGTTATCACTGTACGTCTTTATATAATGCTATCAGATCAAAATAATTATTTAAAGTAAATTTTTTCACACATTTTGTCAAAGCAGAAAAGAAGAAAAAAAAAATACTGAGAGATCTACAAAGCCATGATACGTTTTCTCCCAGATATCCACAGTACTGTGGATTGCCTCATAGGCAATATTACTCATAAAAATTTCTTTTTCCTGGTATAGTTACACTGAATTTTGATTCTATGATCCTGCACTGATTTGTCTGAGTTATTTTTCCTGTAATTTCCTTACTTTTTTTGAAATTTGTAATGCTGCGCTCTTCTCCCAGCCAACAAATTATAATTTTCATGTGGAAAGGGAATTTTTCATTTCCACAGCACCAACTTCCTGTACACACAGAATTGTGGCTTTCTAGGAACTGGAAATGACTTAACAAAATCTTCTTATCCTTTCCTGACCCTTTTTCCAAAACTGAAGCACTGAATCTCCTGCCTGGTCTGACTTCAAAATTAGTGTTCTTAAACTAGAATTTCACAAGGATCTATAAAAGTGAGATTAAACGCGAAAGGAACTAAAAACTCTTTTGTTCCACTGACGGAGGGAGCGTGGGGGTTTTTTGTCAGTTTGTTCGTTCTCATCACTGCTGCATAAACAAGAATCATGAGTCAAAAAGTTTCAGGGCTGTGTATCTTTTTTTGTGTGAGTGTGTTAGAAAATGAAAGTTTCATAAAATTGTCTACAAAAACGTTCTAGGGTTCTGTTTGGGAGAGCCAGGATGGGATGGATGAGAAGTACATCTCAGTTGCACGCACAGGAAGGAAACATCGATCACCAAAGCACAAAACCAAAAACCCCAAACAGCTTTTATGATGATAGTAAATTCTCAATAAACTGCAAAACCTTTCATATTAATACATGGCATTATGCAAATCAGCTTCCTCTTCTTTGAGCAACTAACGTAGTCTGCTCTGCCGGGAAAGGCTGAAAAGGCTCCCAAGGCAATGGTAAACATTACCGGAATTATATTACGAAAGATCTAGGACTTAAAATCGTGTCKTCTGTGCTCCTGTGAAGTGTTATCTCTGACTGTGCTTCAAGCCAGAGCTGCATTAAAGATGCAACAGGGAGATGCAGCAGACTTCAATGAATTCTGTAAGGAAAGTGAATAGGGAACAGAGTTGTCACATACAGTGATTTAATTGGTTGCCTCTAAAATTTTCAGACAGGAGACACTTCTTCACTCAACACTTAACTTTCATATGGAAAGCATTGCCATGGGAAGCCTTAGAAGCCAAAATTATAATTTCAMAGCAAGAGATGAGACAGAGGAGTGGAGGCTAAATCATTAGGAAACTGAAAACTAAGGTAGCCCAGGTACAACCTCCAGTTGCAGATGTCCCTAAAATTCAAGTTTGTCAGCTGAGACATCATCTGAAATTAAGGGCCCCTTCACTCATGCATCTTTTGAGTTTCCCTGAACTGGCATTGTGTTAGACACAAAACTGAACTAAAATTTTCCTCTTCTAGCACAATTGTGCTCTTAAATGTATATATTTCCATGCTGTTTCTATACTATTCATAGACTGATAGACTTGAAAAGGCTTAAGTTGAAAAAGACCTTTGAGTTCATCAAGTCCAGCCTCTAGCCCAGCACTCCCAAGCCCACCACTAGGCCKTGTCATCAAGCACCATTTTTGTAATGCTTAGAAAGCCAAATTACTGCAGTGCTCTAATAAAATGCATTCAAAAATATATAGTTAGATTAAGGCAAGTAATTGAACATTTTCCTTGGATACCAAAGTGAAGCAGCACTTTAGAAGTTTAATTACAGCCCAAATCAAAATAGAAATCTATTTTTATTACAGTACCTAGAAGTTTTTTCCAGATATTGACATGTGTACTTCAGATGTAAGTTTTCAAGCCTGCCATGACCTGTTGGGTAGGTTAGTGGTGTAATGCAGTTCACTTTACTGTTTCAGAGCAAATTCATTCTATACTGGCTACAGCTGCCATTGGAAATGTAATCACCTTTTTCAGTTATTTCATTGCTTTGACTCAAATACTCAGAGATGCAGCGGTTTCCTGTCTCCCCAAATGTTTTGGAGACGAATTAGTGTTTGCAAAGCTATTTAAAGACAAGAGCTGCTGTTTCCATGGTAGTAAATATGGTCAATTAACATTTGTGTTGCATTTATTTTGCAATTTTTGAATTAGAAATAGGGCATCAAGACATATCATTGGTCAGTGTTGCCATGAACTGTGGCTTTCAGCTTTTAGAACCTATGCTGACTTCTTGCACTTTACTATTTCAGGATAAAAGCTTTTTAATTTTATTCATGATTTTAATGTCTAATAGCTTTATATAAATTTTAATTTTGACCAACAAGAAAATTGTGATTAACTTGGAAAGGAAGTATTAACTGAGTCAGAGCTGAAATTAGCATTTTTCTTTAGGGCCACTAACCCTCTGAAYATTGTCTAGTGATGCAACAAGTCAGAGAGAACACTGACTGCAATCACACATTGTAATCATCGTAGGAGGCACTAAGAGATTCTTCCTGCTAATGTCAATAGAAATTGTGATTTTCTGTTATAAAGCACAAATCCAGAGTTTGAAACCATGGTGTGGAAAGGTGCAGGAGGAGAAGGAGGAATAAGGAAAGGCTGACTTTTTCCTGGTTCTCCACATATCCAAATAGGGAAGGCATGGTCTAGTTGCAATAAAGATAAATAGGCATGTTTTAATTTCAACACTTAGCTGCATGCTGCAGCTGTGATTGCATCAGTAAGATGAAAAGAACATAAATTGGCATGCACTTTTCCAAAATAATTTAAAGTAGAGAGAACCTGGTCTGTCACCTGCCAGTCTCAGTGTGAATCTAATTTATAATGATACACCATATCCATCCCCACTGACTATGTCACTTTTTTAATTGCTGTTTTGTTCAGTCTCAGCATTTGGCTGTCACATCTTTAAGAAAAATGGTCCAACTGTTTTGCCATTTGCTCTAAGAAATAAGTTACTCTCAGCATATGGAGTCTTTCACAAACAATATGCTTCCAGTTTTCTGTGCTTTGGATTTCTCCACAGAAAATTGGTAAAGCTAGTGTGAGATTAACTAAAAATGCTGCTGTCCATATCAGCAGAGCCTGCAAAAACAACTTCTGCACACGAGCTTGCTAAGGAGAAGGATTTAATGTGCATCCTGCTTCAACTGAACTTACTATAGTGCAACAGCACAGAAATAAGAACGACTGTACTGAAASGCAATAYKTGATAATRAAGAGATGTCACCTCCCAAACCTGTCCAGTGCCCCTGGGTGGCATCCCTTCCCTCCAGTGGGACTGCACCACACAGCTCGGTGGCGTTGGCAAACGTGCTGAGGGTGCCCTCAATCCCACTGCCCCTGGCACCAACAAAGACTTTAAACAGTGCCAGTCCCAATTTCATGGTCACTGCTGCCAAGGCTGCATCTAAAATACTCTGAAGAGTTTCTCAATGTAAGAGTCTGTAAAGGAGTATCTTCCTGTTACTCAAAGCTCCACACTGACTTCATCCAATGCGTTTTAGTCCTGTGTTAAAAGTGTCAGTAAATTTTCTGTGTCTGTAAGTCTGTACTTGAATGTTTTTCAAGTCTGTTCGTCCTTAAGGGAAAAAACATTGAAAAGGGGAAAAAAGGAACAGTTTGTTTTAATAATTTTAGGCTCATTTTGTAACCTAACCACTAATCTATTTCCATCAAAGTAACTCAAAATATTTAACAGGAATTGCTTTGATTTTAAGTGCTTCTGGTCTTTCTTGACATGTGACATTCTTCAGTGTGACATGCTGCTTTGCTTGAAAAACATCAGTAACAGTATTGGTTCTCCAAGCTGATAGGTTTTCTTCATAAATGTCAGCTCTGTTGTTTTCATGTTATGTAATTTATCAGCTTTTAATTTCCTCTGGTTTGGTAAATTTTTTTGTAACTTTTTGCTGTATATTTCTATTTATAATTTTATTTATGTTCAAATACGATTGTCTGACAATAATGATAGTAGAACATAAGTTTGTGTAAGCTTCGCATAGTCCAATTTTTTGATAACTTAAATTTGCCATTTTGCGATTCTAAGCAAACATTAATTTTTATACAGCAGGGTTTAGAAGTTTATTTTACACAGTCGTATGTGTATTTACACAGTCATATGTGTATATTTCATTTTAATTTTAACAAGCCAGAAAAAGAATAGGCTGGAAAACAGATGTATTTCTCAGAGCATTCCTCTTGGAGAGAGTTTTATCTTAGCCAATAAGTCTGACATTTCAAGGCATAGTGAGACATTTTTCATATAAATATAGGAGCAAAGGACCATGATTTGCTACCCTTCTGCTGCTTTTTCACTCAACCTTATTAATTTCAAAGGGGATATTTCTTGACTATGTTTCAACCAAAAAAATGTCTAATAAGGAAGGCTGAAAATGATGATAAAATGGAGATACAGGCAAATATAAATTTTAAGAAGGTACATTTCTTGTCAATTCAATGTTCGGTGAATATTTTCATGTTCCTCTAGAAATTCATAGACAGAAGCTGAATCAGAGGGAAACCAGATCTCATCTGAGAGGAACTCATCAGTGTTTAAAGTAAATTAGATAAAAATAATAACCAGAGTTCACACTAAAGCCTCATGTTTCTGTGTTTAAATCAGTCCAGATGTGACAGGGAACTGAACTTTCTGAGAATGAATTCGTTTCCCATGTTTTCCTGTGGTGTGGTTCTGGTGCCTATTTCTGACATATTTATTTCCAATCCATATGAAAGAAAATATCTGATCAGAGATGTTACGTAAAGGTGAAAACTTGAGAGTGTTCTTTGACTAAAGTAAGGAGTCCTTAGGCATTAAATTCATCAGTTGTGGAACTGAATTTAACAACAATGACCCGAGGAAAAATCATTGTGGCAGGAAGTTAAGTGGAAAGCAGTTAGTGGTGGAAGTGAAAGGAGTTTTTCTGATAGCGGGGTGTGACAGGATGACTGACAATGTTACGAAGTGCCGTGCCACCTTCAGGGTATCACTGGCTGGACAGTCTTTTCCTTCAACAGCTGTAAAGAACATAATCAATTGGGAGGAAGGGAAGTATTTTTGTGTTTGAACTGAATCACTGTGTAAAATTGCTGTAGGGAACAAAGAATGTAATGACATGTCTGGGTTATAGAAGAGCATCTAGTAAAACAAGAGTACAACAACCCTCACCCAAAAGCTTTTAAAGCACAAAACCAATCAAGTTAAAAGAATAATGTTTCAGCCTTAGTACCCTGGGCCTGCTTTCACTCTTGTTCCAGAAAAGATTTACAATTGATTTCAGCCTCCTTGCTTAGTCATTCTCATGAAATATATTGTAAGCCTTGTCTCCCCCTCTATAAGTCAGAGAAAACTCTTTTAGTCAGCAGGGCTTAGGTAAGAGAAAAGTTGACTGCACCAGGATTTTCTAATTGAAACTTGATGTTGCTCTTCCTCCTCCATCTTTGACTGAGCAATAATATTTGCTCCATGGTTCTGAAAAAGATTTAAAAGGAGGGCAGTGGTAATACTGGTCTTGCTTTAGCCTCAGACTCATGAGAATTGAGAACAAAAGTGGGCAGACATCAATCAAGTTTAGGGAGGAAAAGTTCTGCAGAGGCACACACRATGGTGAGTAGACATCCTGAGCATGCTTCAGAAGAGGCAAAATCCAGTTGGAGTGGAAGGCAAAAGGGTAAGTGAGTATGAAAAAAATCCAAACCTCTGAGGATGCAGGCTCAGTGTCTCTTTTAACAGGAAATTTGAGAGTCAATCGCTATTTCAACAACCAGTTCAAGTGAATGAGCTCCCTCACAGCTCTGATCAAAGAGTGGGATTCCTACTGTGCTGTGTAAAACATACATTTATTTTACCCTTAGAATGCACTATATTCTTAATTTCTTTGAATTTCCTTGTTGAATTGCTCTCTGATGGGAAACAGACTCAATCCTCATGCTCTTTGCTTTGCATTTCTTCAGCTCACAGCCTGAGTTTTTCAGGCATAGAGGATGAATGGGGAGGATGTGTGGGGTATTTTTGGGGGGGTTAATTATGGAAGGAATTCCCAACAGCCAGAGAGGAACCATGCAATAGAGAAGACTTGTTCTTCAGTGTTAAGTTCTATTGTGGCCATGCCTGTTCCAAAATACTCATTATGCCACATATATATTTTTACATAGGAAAAGGCCAAATTTGAAGACCTATTTCAGCTCTTGCCAGGAACTCAAGATGGTCTGACTGAATTTACCCTCACAGACAGTTTGATCTAAATTTGTCTCAATTCAAGCTTTATCACGTGTTTCATTTCTTTGCCTTTGCTGATCAAAGCAGAACGTTTGGTCTGTGAGTTTAATGTTGCTGATTGCTGTGTCGTAAAGTGGTTTCACGTTCCTGTGTTTTAGGGAGAATGACTTCATTATAGAAGCTGTTAGAAAAGCTTCAGGTAAACAAGAAGGCATTTTAACAGAAATAGGCAGAACGATGCACTTTCCTTTTGAAAGAGAACTCTCACAGAAGCCATCGAGGTCRTATAACTTACCAGGGGTATTTACAGTTAAATATAAAACATTTGTTATCGCAGGGGGTCCGATGCTGGCCAGCACCGGTATGCCACGACCTTCCTAGAGAGAGTGTCCTGCAAAGAACAGCTCTTCCAGGGGCGAGGGCAAGCCTCCCTGGGCAGCAGGTGATCTCAGCAAGTGTAGCGATTCTCAGCTACAAGTGATTCCAGCTCTCGTGATTCAGCTCTTTGTGAAATCACCCAAGCTGAACTTGGGCAACTGAGAGACAGGAGCCTCGTTTGGCAATTCTGCAGAGGTAGCTTTTATTGTCCAGCAGCCCCTGTGAAGGGAAGGCCAGGGACAAAGGCTCCCTTCTCAGGGGCAAAACCAGGGGCTTTTTATGGGAAAGGCAGGGGATGGGGTAGAAACTGCTTAGCCAACTGGGTACAGGCTATTACCATATAGAAACAAGGCATGCTGGGGGTGGTTCACTTGGTCACCATGACCCAGAGGAAGGTTGCTTATCTCTGGGGAGACTCTTTTGGCCCTCTGCCCTCTGTCCTCCCAGGGAGTGCAGAGAGCTCTTGTGCCAAAGGCTCGCAGCCCTCCACAATTCATCTATTTAAATCTGGGCACTACTAAAATGATAGTGAAAAAGTGATAAATCCGTATGACCAGAGCTGCCCAGTATTTCTGTGGTAGGGTTTCAAAGTTGCATGACATCCTCTATCAACCTGTCAGCATTGACAGTGATGTGTGCGTGTTTTTCCAAATATGCATGTGTATATTATAACTGTGGACACTAAAAACCTTTAGCAGAGAGATTTTCTGGCTTTCTGCAGCATTTTGTGAGAGTTCTGTCTTTCCCATGCAAGTAAGACAAAACAATGTTACCGTTTTGTAAACCTCTTGCAGCTGTGGATTGTTTTGGAAGAATTGTTATGATTCTAACTAGAAAAACATTCAGAAATGGGTGTCTTAGAACTTGACCAATCCCCTTAGGGGGTGGATGGCAAAAACCAATTACCTTATGCCACTCAATACACTTTGCGAACTAACATATAAAAGTCTTCTGAGAATTCATTAAATCATCATCCATTTATCCCTGAGCCTGGACTTCGTGTTGTTTCTCTACTCRTCCGTGGGGAAAACAGCGACAATAACCCACAAAACTGCATAGCAAAACCAGATCATTTTATAATCTGATCTGGTCTTCAAAATCTGTGAGTAGCTCACTGCACAGATCTGGTGCTGCATCTAAGCCCAAAGTATCTTTTAAGTGGGAAAAGTTTTATGGAGCATTGGCAAATGCCTTAGTTCAGGCATTGGGCTGTGGTATCTCTTAAAATATAATGGTATTATATACCATTTATATGTTTTGTAACACGTATTACTGGTGTTCCTCCTGGACACACAAAATTATCTCTACCTTCTAAATCTGTCAATAACAGAACTGTAAATGGTAAATCATATCTGGTAATATAATTAGTAAGTTTTTAAGGGTTTGACATTTTCCATCTTCTGGTATTTAAATTGATTTTTATATAAAGCAATTAAGGACATCCTTTTTCCATTAAGGAAATTATATTTAACTTCTGTTGTGATAATGTATGTTATATATAGAAGAGAGAAGGTACTTGAGTTTCACTTTTTTCCCCACAAGGTCATTTTCATTGCTGGTGGTGGCGGTGTAATTTTTCAGAATAAATATATTAATAGGTGGTGCTCTTAGCACAAAATAAATCAGGACTTCAAATATAAATATTTTTTTTGACATAATTACTGTCATGAATGAGAAATTATTTTCATTCACTAAACAGCTTTAGGCTTCTGACAGATTAATAAGCAGTATGGAAAGTGTCACCTGAAAGCCATAACGTGAGCCTTTACTTTCTTGTCTGGGATTATTGCTCATTGCTGGAGTTTTCCATGACACTTCATTAGGATGGTGGCAGACATAAATAAAATACACAGATGTGATGAAGAGCTTTTGAATGTGTGTGCATTAGACATTGAATTGTTTGGAACAGAACAGTGTGAGAGTAGCAAAGATACACTCTGGGCAAAGAGAAGATGAAAATAGCACTCCTTGAGACGACTTTGTTTCCTGCAAAAATGCTTGAGGAACAAGCATTTCTTGTTTTTTCGTTGCTAATATCAGTATTTCTTTTTACAAACCAGTGTTTAATTTGTTTGTCTGTGCACTTCACTCCAAGGCAAAGCATTGACATTGATTCCATAATGATTGCAACTCATTGCATAAGTTACTGGCAGTGTAACCTCCAACTAGGTTTTGTACAAAAGTCCAAGGGAGATATTTTTGTCCTGCAGCTTAGTCAGAAATTTAAGTGAGAACATAATTTCTTAAGATTCCTCCTCTGTGATTTGCTTCGGGAGAACAATGGTGAGGAACAGATTAAAATTATACTTTTATGAGTTTGCAAAATTTTAGATAACTCCATAGGCACTAATGGTGTCTGTAGCTGACTCTGTCTGACACATACACAAAATTGTTTTTCCCTGTCTCATTCCAGATTAAAATATTCCACAGCATTCCTTAACACACATGGAAGAAAGTCCTAAACTATATCATCTGAATTTGGCATAAAAGAGGAGGGGTTTGGCTACATRATCTCCAGAGATACATTTAAGTTTGAATTATTCCAGAATTCTGTGATAGATGATTAGTTTTAAAAGAAAAATATCTGTGTTTATGAGAGAGATTGACCAATTCTTTCTCAACATGTTCTTATGGAGTAGTAAGCAAAGATTTAGTGAACATAACTATTGTAGAGCTGAGGTCAATGTGAACATTTTACCCCTTCACTTCACCTGAAGCAGATCTCTGTGCACTGCGCTAGTGAGCACCCAAGAGCATCAGAAACTCTGTTAAGGGAGTGGGAGTGTGGTTTTTTTTTTCCTGTCTTATAGGTTTTGTTTACTTTCTTTCTTCTTTAATTTTCTATTTTGTTCTCGTTATCTCAGAATTCACAAAATAACAGTTTCTATTACACTGGGGTAGCTTTGGAGACTTGCTCTCAATGAAATTGTCTTTTTTCCAGTAAAAATAGTTTACAAGGGGTCTCATCAGAGTTTATTCTTGATGTTATTATAATATTTTAATACATTCTGATAGAGGGGGAAGTTTCATATTTTTGGAAGTAGCTTAGAAAACTTGTTACGTGCTCTATCCTGCCACACCAATTGTTATGATGCCCATTTAATAAGAAATTCCATAGGAATGCGTGTTCATCAGTAGATGAAGCTGCATGCAGAGTYGTTGCCCTTTTTAAAAACAAGGTTATGGTGGTAATATGTAAAAAAAAGTTTCAGTGGTGTTCAGTTCATCAGATGTCTGCACTAGGTATGCCAATCTTCATTAAGGTCCATTGCATAATCTTCCTGAGGAAAAAATATTATGAGCGTAATTTAAAATGCTCTGCGACTGCCATAGAATCCCAAATGGCTTATTCAGCATTCTTCTTTGAATGGTTTTGTGGTTTGATAGTGCACTTAGTTATTTTAAAAGATCTGTGGACAAGAGCATCCTCTTTAAAGACAGTCAGAACGTAATATTAGATTATCTGCTTGATAGTAGTGCCGCTGCCTCAATAATGCTGGTAGATGTTTTCCTTTATTCCTCTTATTTGATCCATTTTTTCATCCTTCTACTCAACCACGGAGACAGATGGAAGGCTGTTTTCTTTTCATGTGATTATTCCACACTTTAACCTCAATTTTTTTTGAGAGGGTTGGAATAACATTAACAATCTTTAGTTTTAGCAATGTTAGCAAGTGTGTCTACATCTATGCTTCTTGAACTTTACTTGAAGTAAAAAGAATGCTTTGTTTAGGTCCCAGACCTCATCTCTTCTAATAATAGGATGGTGGCCTCAACTAGAAGGTAAGCATTAACTTGCTGCCATTGTGATAATTTTTTTTTTCTTTTTTTAATAACAGGAATCAATTTAATATATGGAATTCTTTTTTCTTCTTTACAGAATAAAGTTAAGATGTTGCTTGTTTATAGTTGACTTCTATGTTAGACTTTAAACTTCAAAGCATTTCATAGAAACACGCATTTCAGTTTGGTGAACTCAGCGAAGTGAAACTGGGCTTTTCAGTACATCGTGTCTGTGAATACCTATATGGATAATTAATTATGAAAATGTCTTTGTGAACTAGACAAGTCATTCTGATTCAGTATTGTAAATGCTGTTTTTTACAGGCCTGTGCTTCTATTTTCAAACTTGTTTACCCTGGGTGGTCAAGAAGACAAGATACAATTAAAGTTCACATTGGGTAAAAGGAGATAAAACTGGAAAAAGAAAACGGGAAAAAGATTTCTCTTTAACCGCGCAATGTGTTATCAGTGTTGAACTCTGGAATTTGAAACTGTTAAGGGCAAAAAAATAGAGGAAAAAACATAAGTGAGAAATACGTGTAAACCTAACACTAAGAAAAATATAGAAATATTGTTAATTGTAGAGCCGACAGCCTTTAGAGACTTTTGAAAATGGATAAATGGAGGATGATGATATTTCCAGGTCTGGTTGCTTCCTCTATTTTCTCTAATGTTGGGTGCTGATGGAGAGGATGTAGTAGGAAGGCCTTACTCAATCTGGTGTGACAGTATTTCTGTTCTCAGCCAAAATCTCAGACAAATAAATAGGTGGCCCAGTTTCAGAGTACAGCAAAGATTGAGGATAAGCACAGACAAGGATGTAACGTTCTTACTCAGGACAGGACCTGAGCTTGCATCTGCCCTGAAATATCTAAATAGGACTCTTTGGCTCTTTATATCCTTCC
This sequence comes from Parotia lawesii, assembly GCA_003713295.1. Classification (NCBI taxonomy): domain Eukaryota; kingdom Metazoa; phylum Chordata; class Aves; order Passeriformes; family Paradisaeidae; genus Parotia; species Parotia lawesii. The sequence goes on along the minus strand of RAHM01000079.1, from coordinate 1,908,318 downwards.
AAGCTGGCAAGCRATCAGGTGCTTTGCAGAACCGGTCTGAAAATATCTCAGCAGTATTGGTCTTGGACATGTGAAATTAGGTAGATAATTTAGTCAGGTAGGTTTGTTTATTTTTTTTACTGCTGCAGTTATATCAGAGTTAAAACCTGTCTTCCTTCTATTTTCCATACTAAATCAGTAGGTTTCATCCTTGCCTTGTGCATTCCCTCCACAATGTTTGATTACTGCATTAATGAACAAACATAATGTAGGAGCAAAATGTATTGGGAAGAAGTGAAAACAAGATCTTGCATCTTGARAAATGCAAAATATTTCAACTCAGTGTCTCATCATTCTCCATGAAGTTTGTTTTCTATTTTGAATTCACAGAGCTCCTGTTCTGACTCTACAGATGGAGAATGATAGTTATAAATGGGTTTAATTTCATTGAGAGAGAAGGAGGTGCTGACTTCCTCCATTTTATTAGCACGTGGAACAGAGGGGAAAACGTGTTTGTTAATTCACTTCAGCAGGGGAAACTTGAAAAATGTCGTGTACTCCGGGCTTTCTCTCTCCTACTCTTGCCACTTTTCTCAAGAAGTTACCACAGATTTTTCCAGACATGTCTGCAGAAAAATAATGAAAACCAGAACTTACCTTCAATCCAATGGAATTTCAAAATATGTGAACCAAACACCTTTGCGGTTGAGTCATTTGGCTTTAATCTTTTCAGTTCTCCAGAAGTCTGTCCCTATTTTTCCCCCATTCTTGAARGAGAAAGGCTGCTGATAATTAAAATTAGTTTCATTATTAGTTTTTGTCTCCAAAATAAGTAGATGAAGTCTCGTTTCCTTGGATCATTCAGTAGATGAAGATGAATGTAATTGTTTTTCCATTTAATCTCCCTTTTAAAGTTTAATAATTCATTGATCTTTTGAATAAGTATGGTTTAATGCCATAAGCTTCCAATATAATAAGGTAAAATAAACAATTTGTGACTATTGGACTATCCAAAAAAACCAATTTTAAAATCTCTGCAAGATATAGAATAAAGATTTTCATCCTACTGCAAAATCAAAGTAGTAATTATGATTACCTGACTGGAAGAGGGAGTTTTCAGCTGTGTGAAGTTGCAGAGGTTTTTATTCATCTCAGTTCAGTGTCATGAAAATATGAAAACAATTAACATTCTGTTTATTGAACGAGGCAAGTAAAGGAATGTATCCACTACATGGAGATCAGCTGAGATACTTCCCTTTCAATAGGAGAGTGAAACAGGAGATTTACTAAAGGATTAAAATGCTCCTCTGTGTTCCTTGTTGTTTAGTGTATAAAATTCCTCTTTTCACTGGAACTGGGCTTCTCTGTGGCATTCTCAATGACCATGGAGAGCCTCAAGTACTTTAGGTAAAGAACAAAACACAGCAAAAAAGACCCTGCATCCCAAGGTCAGATATAACTTTTGATTCTGTAGGCTAGACATAGGTATAGGCCTTTTGTTTTCTGAGCTCTCATTCTAAATATGATATAAATCAACTCTTTAGTGACCCAGATGGCCTGCCACTAATCACCATTTTCATTAGTGGGTATTAGTAAATTAACAGGTTCATTAGGCCCTGCTGGTGCCAGCTGCTATTAGGACAGAAAGGTTTTTGGGTTTGTTTCTTTTTAAATTGCAGGATGAAATTAACTTTTCTGTAGCCCATGAAGTTGTCCTATAACATTTATAAAAATATCATACCTGACTAAATGAGCTCAAGGTCTAAATACTGTCGGGAATTGCACAGCCTGCAGTGTCAGTGGGTATGGGAAATTACTGACTGAAATTGAAGTCTGCATAGATGTCAGTGCTTGTTGTAAATTCCTCTGTTGGGTATTAGAGCCATTGCGTTTTTTCTTCTAGATTTTAGCAGCATTGAACTAATTAAACCAACATTTTTCGTCACTTCTATTTCTGACGAACATGTAGAAATAATCCTAGTTAAGACACAAGAATCCTACTTTTGACAAGAACTAAGTTAATCTCTACACTGGAAAAACACTTCATCACTTTTTTGACATTTTCTTCCTTTACTCACCTCTCACAGTTTCAAAAGAAATTATTTAGTGGACACTGATAAGGTAGCCTAGTATGTCACTGATAAGAGAAGAAAGAAGATAACAGTTTCCAAGATGTATTATCAGGAATCCAGGAAGCTATTAACATATCGAACAAAGATAAGCAGATAAATAACTTGCGGCAACCTCACAGACTGCTGGAATGATCTTCAAGTATTGATTTTGATGAAAGAGTCATTAATCCTTGCAAAATGCATCTTAAATTGTCTCACCCTTTAAGGAAGCAAAATCCTGGCCTTGTGATCAATACCATTCCTCCTGTTGATTTCTCTGGACCCGAATGTCATACCAAATTTTCATGAAATGCACAGTCTGAGAAGTCAAAAAATCCAGGCTTGCAGGAGAGATTGATGGTAAGTAAGAACTCTGCAAGTAGCACCCATGGCTAGTTTATTATGGTAGTCAAAATTAAACTGTGAAGTGGTTTTATAATGTATTAAATAGTAGCATAGTTTAAGTAAGAATTTAATAATTTAATAATGTAATTAACCCTCACATACTCTTACCTAAGTTTATTCATGTAATGCTGGATGTTTGACACGGTGATTTAATCTGTCTCCCACAATAAAGCAAGCACTGCAGTAATTAATACCTTGTCTCATTAGTCAAGACCTAATTCATTTGCGTAAGACACCTCTCATGTAATTCGAGAAACGTAGTCTGAGAAATTCAAATGTACTTCCTCCTTCTAAAAGAATGAAGCTGTGGAAATTGGAGAGACGAGGATTTGAGAGATGGACAACTCTGTGGATAAGGAGCTGGCTGGATGACCACACCCAAAGTTGCTGTTCATGGCTTGGTGTCCCTGTGGAGACCAGTGAGGTTCCTCGGGGTCGTTATTGGCGCCGGCGCTGTTTAACATCTTTATCTATGTCATGGACAGTGGGATCCAGGGCACCCCTGAAAGTTTGCTGATGGTACCAAGCTGTGGGAGTCAGTCACACACTGGAGGGAAGGGATGCCATCCAGAGGGACCTCGACAGGCTGGAGAGCTGGGTCTGTGTGAACCTCATGAAGGTCAACAAGGCCAAGGGCAGGTGAGTCGGGACAATCCCGAGCACAAACACAGGCTGGGTGAATCGAGAGTGAATTGAGAGCAGCTCTGAGGAGAAGGGCCTGGAGGTGCTGGTGGAAAAGAAGCTCAGCTTGACCTGGCACTGCACACTCGCAGCCCAGAAAGCCAAGTGTGCCTTTATCTCAYCTTTGAAAAGCCATGTTTTACACAGCTTTTTAAGGCATAATTCTTAAATAAGAACAACAATTCTGTTTCTCGTTTAAAATGTATAATTAATACAGTAATAAGGAAATGAATCTTTAAATTCTGTCCCTAATTATATTAAAGTATTCCCAATTGTTTTCTGTGTTGTTTCTGTTGCAGTTATCTAGCAACAGAAGGCCTCAGATTAATTTAAGAATTTATTTATACATGTGCTTATGTATACACATACCGGTGTGAAACTTCCACTGGTTTGCTTAGCCAGGGCAACCTGATTTTAATTTCTTTTGCTTCGTGTTTTTGTTTTATTTTTCTGAATAGTTAGATGCAATTTCAGATTTTGTCAAAATCTATTTTTAAAATTTTCTCTAATGTCTACCTTCTTCCTGTCTTGCTGGAAGAACAATGACAGGCAGTGGTGGTTTAGGTTATTCACAGCTGTCTTTTTTGCTCATGGCTTATTAATTTACCTCACATCAGAATATAGAAAAATGTAACTGTCAGTGAGCAGTAATAGGGAAAGGGTAGTCAATTAAATCTTTGGAAAGCTTCCTAGTCCCATGCTCCAGATAACGCTTCAGGTTAAGATGAAAGGTTGGGGCTAAAATCCTGTGGTTTTTTAAGGATCCTTTACAGATACTGCTATCCAAGGTAGCCATGTATGTGTTAGAAAGATCAAAGCTTTCCATAATGAATTTTTAACTTTTTGACAGTTCTTTCCTGAAATAAATGTATTCACGAGAATTCACCATCTTCAATTTACAAATTACAAAACTAATACGATTTGAATTTGATTTTCTAAATGACCAAGTAGTGTGTTTAAGACAGTTATCTCTTTGCCAAAGAGATTTGCCTGCTGAATATTTGAATTCTCCATTCTTTGCTAGATGGCAAAGCATTTTATAGGAGCAAGTTAACCCTAATTTTCTAAGCACTTACTCACCATAGCAGTCTCAAGAAATTCAGATATGATCATTTTTTGCGAGACTGGAGTCATGGGCAGGTAGAGTAGGCTTTGTATCAAACCTTTAAGTTACCTTTCCACCTGAAGGAAGTACATTTCTAGAATCTTTATTAAAAAGGACTTGTGTGGGAGGGCAGACAGTCTATTATATATTTCCAATTTATTAAAGATACAAATTCACAAATCTGGTGGCTCAGTACAGTTCAAATTATGGTGAGTACATGTGATATCCATGTTCTTGGCTGTCATGCAAAGAACTGAAATGTGAAACTTTTTATTGCCAAATTTCTCAAAGTTGTCTGCTGGGGTTTCGGGAGTCAGAGCAGTTGCCAACCTTAGGACTTCTTTGAATGAATTTCTGGCTGATTTATGCTCTGATTCGCAGTGTGACAGCTCACGCCTGTGAGGAACAGGCGATGTTTGATGTGATCTAATGCAAAGGAGTTTGTGTATTTCAATCATAATGGAGCAGCACCTTCAGTGGATGGTGGGGACGTGGGGACAAGCCATGCTCATGAGAAAAAGGGTGTTGTGCTTGTGTGTGAGAATCAGCCTCAGCAGCTTGTAAGTGCCCACCAAGTACATCCCAGACCAAGGAAGGTGACTGCCTCTGAAGAGAACAGGAAGGTGAACTCTGCTGAGCCACAGATGGTTTATCAAGATCCGTGTTTGTCCCTCCCTTCTGACTCTGTGTGTGCACACTCACACATTTGTAGAAAGGCTTGGGGTGGGAGCCAGGGCTGTAATTACCATTCTGTTCAGCATTGTGCTGCTTGTTTTCCCGATGTACAACAGTGGATGTGGGCCTGGTGATGTAATAAATGGGTACAAAAGGTTACATCTTGTTCAGCATATTGGGAGAAATTTCAGATAAAAGGAGAGTGCAGCCTGTTCGCCAAAAATCTGATTCATGCAAGAAAATCAGGGAGGAGGGATAGAGTAGAGAAAGGCTGCTGTTATTTTTTAACAAAAGACACTAGAAGCACAATCAGTAGGTTCTGTCTTGACTGAAATTACATCATTTTGAGCATATAATTGTTGGGAAAAAATTCTCTGGAAGCAGCTAAAGCTTGCTTTTGCTTTCCTAGAGCATCTGTAGCTAGTTGTATTTCATGCTAGCAATCTTAACCATTTAAAAATCAGATAAATTCACCCTATGATTATAAAATAGAATGATTAAAAAAGGAGTCAGAATACATGAGAATTTGCCTTTTCCCACCAATTAACTTTTGGTGTATTTTTTTTTGATCAGACTGAGGCTTTGACAGGTTGTATTATGTGGCTTCCCCTGGGGTTTTAGCAAGCTCAGTGATATTTGAGTTTAGCTCATAATTAAACCCTAGAACTTTTTATAGTCTCTACTGATTGACTTAGTTCCTCCAGTGCCAGGGATGGAAAGGCACGAGATCCCTGACAAACGTCATCTCAGACATATTTCTTAAATTGACAGAATGAAAGASGGAGGGTAAGACAAGTTTCAGAAAAATTTCCATTAAGGTTCTGAAATGAGTCTTTGGAAATGGTTCTTTGTCTTACTGGATTCCTCTCTTCACATGGCAAACAGAAAATCAATATATTTTACCCCCGATTGCAGTATGGGTTCTGATATTAAACCAGAAAGGGGAGCCAGGCTGCCCTCCCAGTAAAGAAGCAAGAAGGCAGAAGAGAAAGCTGCTGCTCCATAGCATTGCTCAGAAAGCACCATCTTACAAAAAAAGAAACTGAGGAGTGAAATTCAACAATAAAAAAATAAATCTGGCAAATAGCATGAAGGTCAGAGATAAATATAACCATCAGGGAAAGGAGAAGGAATGTGGGGACGAAACAAGAGAGAACCTTAGCAGAAGTGCAGCTGCAAATTGGAGTGAATAAGGAACATGAAAGAGGAGGTGGGGTAATTGGATCTCTGTGGTAGGTGACTTAGCAATTGCATGAGTGGATCCAGCCAGCCCTGCAGGACACAGCATTTGGTTGTCATTCAGGGGGAACTGCTATTAAATTCAAAGTGAGAAGAACAACAGAAAGAGACAGTTCAGGAAAGTTACTCTGGGAAGATTAAAACAGGCATTTCAGTCCAAGTCACTGTGGTGCTGACTATGTTAGCTGCCTAACAGGGCTCTTTCCGTTTTCATCTGGTTTTTAGGTTCGACAGGAAGAAAATGATTTTCACTAAAGTTATAAAGGGCAATATTTTCAAAAGTGCCTATGTGCTTTTTCAGAAGTTACTTAGTTTCATAGAATCACAGAATGGTTTGGGTTGGTAAGGACCTTAAGGATCACCTAGATCTACTCCCCTGACATGGGCAGGGACAGCTTCCACTAGATCAGATTGCTCAAAGCCCCATCYACCCCCACTTTGAACAATTCCAGGGATGGGGCAGCAGCAAGCTCTCCAGGCAACCTGTGCCAGGGCCTCACCAACCTCATAGTAAAGAATTTCTTCCATATATCTCATCTAAACCTACCTTCTTTCAGTTTAAAGCCCCTTGTCCTATCATGGCCTTGTACAATGTCCCTCACCAGCTCTCTTGTAGCCCCTTTAGGTACTGGAAGGCTGCTCTAAGGTCTCCCCAGAGCCTTCTCTTCTCTTTCCCAGGCTGAATAATCCTAATTCTCTCAGCTTGTCCTTATAGAGGAGGTGCTGCAGCTCTCTGATCATCTTTGTGGTCCTCCTCAGGAATCTCTTGAGGAGCTCTGTCTTTTTTATGTTGGGGGTCCCAGAGCTGGATACAGCACTCTGGGTGGGGTCTCTCAACACCRGACTAAAGGGGCAGACTCACCTTCCTCAACCTACTGGTCACAGTCACACTGCTTTTGATGCAGCTCAGGATGTGCCAAAAAATATCACATATTTTGTAGAGTGGTCCCAAAGATGCTCTCTATGGTGGGAAGGGAGAGACGGAGAGAAGAAAAAGAGAAGAACAATGCAGRAGGATGATAGTGCCACTCCTCCTTTCATTGATCATAGAGGGACTCTGGACAGTTCCACAGACCAGGTATTTTAATGCTGACAATTTCAGGTGGAAAATGGTTCGTGAAAATTGTCCTCTGAGTACTCCGACAGGGCAAAAAAGGGATGCAGGATTGCTATACACATCAGGAGAGCTAACATAAAATGCATTTGATACTGGTTTAATCTGACCAAAGTGAGGTGTTTTGAGGCAGTTAGGTAGTCAAAACATCTGAGTCAAGTAGACTCCCAGTAAAACACTACATTTTGTCAATTTCCAGTAGACACTTAGCATCTTCTCAGAGAATTTTTTTCCTTCAGAAATGGAATTTTGTGTCAGAAAATCTTTGTGATTTTCTCCCAACTCATGGTCCTGAGGTGCTGGTATGATCTGCCAACTGTTTCTAGAACTGCTCCATAACTGTCTTAAAATTTACAGCCTCCGTTCTTCCTTTGGAAACAGAAAATATTGAATGCTTCTCCTATTCTGCTAAGAACAGCATGGCCAAAAGAAAAGTGTGTTATCCATCCTATTACCAGTGAAAGATTTCATTAACCTCATGTTTATTTTCACCTCTTAGTCATCTGTCAGTTGTTCTGTGATAATAATTCATTTTGGTTKGCTCAACGCAAGTTAAATTTGCACAAAGTGAATTTGGCTGAAGCTCAGCTGTATATGCCAGATGACAGGTAAGAGTATTTGTCTTTATTGCAGGGTGGATTCCATGGAATCTCATTGCTGGACATTCAGGCATCCTTAATACTGAACAAGAGGGTGTTGGCTGAATTGCTGGGCATTATGGAAAACAGATCTTCAGAAAACGTAGAAATCAGAAACTGGAGGTAGATGTGGTCTCAGAATAATTCTAGATGAATTGTTTCAGAAGATAATAACATGCTTTGGAACCCATAAGAACATTTTTAAGGAAGATGTTAAGCGTTATCGTAATCTTTGACACTAATTGCTGTCCAAATATCTAAGTTTTATGAGTCAGTTGTCATGGGCTGTACCAATTACACTGAGTAGACAAACCAGGCAGTGATAAGAAGTATTGCCATGCAATCTGTGAACCTCAAAGCTCTTGCTGTTTGGGTAGTCATAATCTATTTTTCCTGCCATTACTTATTTTGATTTGTATGGGGTGTGAGACTACGACAAGACAGGGGAGTTAAAAATTTCGTGTTGTTTTCATGTGATGTGACAATTTGAGGGATTAAAGCTTGGAAGCTTGTTAGAAAATATCTGTTATTTTCTTCTGTGGTCTCTCATACTCCATGTTGTTGTCTTTGGGAGCAGTCAGGACTGTGGTGCTTTGCTGAAGAATTGTTCTGCTGAAGTTCCTCCCTCAGAGAATAGGATGCAAAAAAGAGCACACTATAGCTGCTGTGAGGACCTAGAAATCCTTTTTACTTTTCCAGCTTCTGGTAAGCATTCATATTTTCAGTCTATCATTTCCCCAAAGCAATGTATTGGGATTTTTTTTTTTCTTTAGAAACAGGTTTTGTTTTCAAAACCATTTAGTTAAAAATAGGCTGTTTTTTTTTTCTAAATCACAGTGTGTGTTTCTTCAAGCATGCTGTGTTTCATGCACACTTAGGCTCCTCTGCTTTTTACAAGTGAAGACCACGTGTGAAAGACCTTTTCYCTTTGTGCAATGAAAGCAAAGAATTGCTATATCTCACATTARTGAGGTTATGAAGAGGCATTTAATTTTTATTTATATCTCTTGATAAATACCGTAAAAATCCACTCAAAGTTGTTCTCTTAGTTATGAGTTTGTGCTGCAGAATTTAGAAATAATTTTCAGTGCTTCTTGGTCCACTGAAGTGCCACCTGGACTTTCAAGCATGAGGGAATAGACCTAGAAATAATCTTTTTCACAACACACCATCTTTTTGGTGTTCAGTAACTCTATCTTCCCTTTCTTTCTCCTTGCTAGCCCAGCCAATATTCACATTAGCTGAGATATATTTGCTTTGTAATTGAATTTCAGTTTAATGTATTACTGGAAATTACTTCTGAAAAAAATCGTAAGGGAAGAGGCCTCAGTACCACTTTCCCAAGCTGAAAAATAACTTCCCCTGCATATACACCATCCAGATTTATTAGATCTGTCTTCCTAACAGAGAACATAGGCTGCTGGCTTAAAAAGAATAACTGATAGTTAACCTCTTGGGCTAGAGGAAAGATTCAGCTTTTGCTGTCTTTTGAGTTTGTTTTCTTTCCTGCTTGTGGCAAAACAGTTGAAAATGAGAAAATGTAAGGGATGTGCTTTCTTCACAGATAGATGCACAACAGTTGATGGCAGCAGGGCATGTGGCAGGAATGAGTGGTGGCTGGGACTTACCTGTGTTCAGTGGTCCCCGTTCCTTCTGTTCTGGGTCCAGGTGGGTGCAGGTCCTCTTGCTCCTGAATGCTATCACCTTCTAACTGGCTCTGGAATAGAGTCTGATTTTCATCCTGGAGTCATTGCAGTGTCATTTATGAAAGAGGGTTTAAAATCTGCAGGCACAGTACAGATAGCGGTACCAGTTAAGCACTGTCTTGTTTTTGCTTCTCATTTAATGGTACATGTATGCATTTAATATTTAYATGTTGGTCTGAAAAGCTGGTTCTGTGTCGGCAAATTTACCTTTTTTCTTTTCTTTCTAATTGAAGCAAATCATATTCCTCTGATATCTTGTTTCCATGCCAAGTTTTCTTCAATTAAGAAAAAACAATAATCCCCAGGCAACCCTGTTACTCTTGTTCATAATTAAACCATCACACCTGAAACACCCAGCAGGCTGCTTGGGAGATTTCTGAAGTACAGGGAGAAGCCACAAAAATATCTTTGGGCTGTGTGCCAGCATACAGAGATGTCTAACTAGGAAGTGAACCAACACTTTATAGGAAGGGGAAAGGTATTTCCTGATTAAGCAATAATTGAATATGCAGCTCAGGGAAAAAGTGAACAGTAGGACATATAGTTGCTTTCCCTCTGTAAAATGATTATGTCATTTAGACACAAGTTCTACTTTGTGAAAAATATGGATTTTTAATTTTTTTTCTTTTAGTATGCAGCTTCTGCATGATACATGATTGTGTTGCACTTCAATGGGAAGGTCTGAGGGGAGCCGTTGAAGCTTTCATATTCTTGTTATTTGGATTAAGGACAGTTCTCCAAAGACACACCTGATACAATTCAGAGTACAGGCAAATAAACTCCAGCCTGTGGCTCTCTGTAACTTCATAAATGTGTATTTCTCMAAAAAAGTTGCTTCTCTTTTCTAGAGCTGTTACAGAGAGCTGTAGAACCTGGGAGAGTCAATCACCTGCCCTGGGGAACCATTGCAGCYGCCTCAACCATTGTAGGCAGGAAAAGAACTGACTGAAGTGAGATTTTTTTTTTCCTCATAGTATTCCTTTAAATAAAAATCTGTTTCCTAGTAGAATATCTCACTGGACAGGAATATGATTTRAACTCTTTTTTCTTCTTCCATGTGTTGCTAAGAATCCAGAGGCTTTATAATTACCCTGTAGCTGAAAAATCAGTGGGTCAGTGGATGTAACTGGCCTTTACTGGTTAGAAAATATATGATATATGATTTTCTCAGTACCACTGTTCTTTCAGCAAAGAAGAGAAAACTTTTTTTTTTTTTTTTTGAAAAATATTGTTGGAAAAAGTTTTGAGAGGGAAATAGTCAACCAGTAAAAAAAGAGAAAATGAAAGCTTGAGGGGGGGGGGAAAAACCTTAACACTCCTACCAATGCTTGAAACTGGGAAGAACATCTGAAAGATATTTTTAGTTGTTTTGTTGAAGAATTATTTTTATTTCCTCCTTTTCTGTCTTCAGAAGAGGATTTTTTAATAGTGAAGTCATCCTGCTCCTAGCAACAAATGCCTCTTACAGGGGCTTCATCTATGTTTTTTGGTTTTTTTTTTTCCTGGTGCCTTGTATTATCAGCAACAGTTTTTATATTTCCCCTCACTTGTTTCCTAAAGATAATTATAAAAGATGGAAATCTTTCTGTGACCCTGGCTTGTTCCTATGAAATAGATTATCCTTGTAGACTGAAGTAATTGGCTTTTGCAGGAAAGCGCCATTAACTTGGCATAACACTGTCTCTTACAGCCCGTACTCAAGGTCATTAAATTGTGTTCTCGTTAACAAATTCTAACCTCTAATTCTAAATTCTAACCCCTGTTGCATGTGGCCCGGCACAACAGCTCCAAGTCCTCAAATTTCACATAAAATTAAGGAATAGAGTAAAAGCATGCTTGTTTGTGAATGCACCATAGATCAGTGTAAATACAAGAGCTTTAAGAGCTGCACCTGCAGCATGGGTAAAACTGGGGCATAAGCCAGCCTTAAACTGGAGTTTTCAGGGCATGGAGTGTTACACACAAATGGTGCTGGTACGACATTGTTCGTGCAAGAGCTGACATTCGTGATGTTAAAAATGAAGCCTGAGTTTTGGAGATTAAAAGCTGGATGATTCCCAATTACATTGGGATACTTACCATAATTTTTGGRTCTATCACCTGAATTCTTCCTTAAGAAGGTTTTTTTAACTGTTGTTTGCAACTGGAGCACCTGAAGTGCTCACCTCAGGCTGTGTGTGGGGAGGAGGCAGCTGCAGAGGGTGATTGTACCAGGCAGGATCTGGAATGCAATCTGGAGCATCACTCCCACCCAAAAAGCTGCAGAGGGAGCAGAGAATGATGAGGCCTCTGATTCAGGCAGGTCGGTGAGATGCCCAAAGCTGAAAGAAGAGCAAGTAGACTGAAGTTGTTTCTTGGATTTTAGCATTAATTTCCTTTGTCAGAGCAATTCAGAAAAATGCTTGATCTCTTCTTTATGATTAATGTTCTTTTTGATTAATGATACCTCCCCCAGCCCAGCGCTGTGCAAATGGCTGTTGCTGCCTGCAAAGCAGGGATGTGTGCAGGGTTTAAATTCTCATAACCACTGCAACTAAGGAAATGTTGCTGTCCTATTTTATATGTGGGGAAATTGCAGTGCAGGAAAAAATTAACCAACTTGCCTACAAGGTACCCCATGGCTCAACAGATTAAACATTAATGCAGGATTTCATTGAGTATAATTCTGCTCTGGGATTTCTGTTTGTTCATTTGCTTTGTTTGGCAGAGGCTTGAAGTTTTGATGCTCTTTTCCTCAGTTTTGCTAAAAGCAGTTTTTATGTTACCTTTGATTCAGAACGCTCGAGGGTGGCTTTAAAATTCTGGTTGAATTGGAATAGGAAAATCTTCTGTATATTGGATCAGTTCAGGATTTCAAAGCCAGAAAAGCTGCTTTAGTCAGTGAACGAGTGCTTATAGCACCTCTTCCATCATCCCCACCAGCCTGTCTGGTTTAACTCATTCAGTGTCCTGAATTATTGGGAAAGCCTAGAGAAAGATGCATCTCACTTGATGTGTCACTGCTTCACTGCCCCTGGCATGTTGGCCACAGGCATTCAAACATTTTATTCTTGTTAATCTAAACTACAATTTTAATCCAGCTATCAAAATTCAGTGGTTCTGTTGACACATTTTTTCATTCAATTACTATATTTACTATGCCTACATTAGGACAGTATAATCAAACTAAATATTGCGCTAATTTTGCCAGTTTCTGAACCTCTTACGCAGTTTTGCAAGAAATTTGGTTGGCATAGTAGGATTGAAACACTGGATTTCTGAGCCAAAATTATTAATTTTTCACAACAACATGTTCCAGGTGAGTTTATAAGAGGAATTTTTTAGTTAGAGGATTTATTCAGTCAGGAAGGCATTCATATTCTTATTTTTGGTACACTTACTTGAGTAGTTGCATATTTTTCTCATTAAAGTAATTTTCTTCTTAATTTTTTGTGGAACAAAGGTTTAAACCCCTGAGCCATTGTTATTTAATGTTTTCTTTAATTTTTTAAATATTTTGTAACTCTGAAAAGTTGTAATGAAATGTTCTGGATTTCCTCTATTATTCTGCATAATTTATTCTGAATTGAAAGAGTTCAACATTGAATTGTACAACTTCTGTCCAGTAATGAATAGCTCTTGAGACAGGTTTGGTTTTTTTTAACTCTCATTATTGCCTCATGTCTGCCTCTATCAACACTAAGGAAGTTTTTACAGGTATTTAAAAAAATAAACCCCAGAAAAAGTTTTGCAGTATTTGAATTAACAGTGACAGGGCATAATTCAATAAAAATAGCCAAAAAAAATGAAAAATAATGAATCTGAAACAGGAAACCACAGCAATTTTGATACAAATATAGACAGGGAATCTATTTATTCTTTCTCATTTATATTACTTGCCTACATATGGAAAAAAAATAGATGGTTCTTTACCTGCCCTCTGGGCAAAAACAGTGAACTATATAAGGCATTTTCTCCCCCTCTTTTCAGGCTACTTTAATTGGGCAGTTTGATAAAAATCTCTGTTTAGACAGAGAAACTGAAGATGTTCCATCTGTGTGAGTGAATGGGCACAAGGGGAAATACCCTGAGGATATTGCAGCTGTTTACAGGGATAAAGAATATATAGATTTTTTCCTCACAAAATTGTGAGGTTTTTTTCTTAACATTATCTTATTGACTGTTCTAATTTTACTTCTTTCTTTTGTCTGGTTTCATAAGAGTCTGCTTGACTGAGGTCTTCCCCTTCATCTTAAGAAAAAAAGAACAATAGAGCAGTGGATGATATACTCAGAGAGGACAAATTAAAACTGAAAAATTCGAGCGGAAGAGAAACACACATGTACAGAGAAAATACAAAGGAAATGCTCCCAGAGAATGTATTAAACTGAATTTTTGAAGACATTTATATGTTATCATCTCTGTAGGCCAAGCCATGGTCCTTGACCAGGAATTTTTCAGTTCGCTGTCAGAGACCGGGTTTGGGACCCATCACAGTAGTGATGGAAGAGGATCAAGGGGGAATCACCTAAAATCTGTGGTCTTTGCTGCCTTTTTCTAAGTTTATTTTACTTGTATTTTCATGCCCAGCAGATAATAAATCTGGAAAGGGCAATACTTATAAGGAAAAAACACTTCTATAGAAGGGAATTTTACAGTTCTGTAAATGCTGCTAGAGAGTTTGGAGTAGAAAATTTGACCTGTATTTTTGTGACTTTAGGCACTTAATGTTGCTGTTAGGTATCTAATGGTTCTAAAAAGCACTTTCAGCTGTCTGCATGTCTTCGTGCTGCACATTTGAAAACCCAGAGCAAGGTCTGTCTTATCAGAAATACCCGATCAAAGGAGAGATTTAACAAAGAAAAAGTTGATTGAAAAAGTAATAATAGAAAAGGCAGTGGTTAAAGACCAGTAATTTTTCAGTTCATCTTAGAATTATAGAAACAATTTAGAATAAATACCATTCCTGTATTTTATCCAATGAAAAATTATGCCCTGAAGGATGCTTAAAATTAGTTTTCCCACTCAATTATAAAATGTCACCTCATAATGCTGCTTCCATGAGTGCACGTGTCCTTGTTGTTTAACAGAACACATAATTAAGAAATATTTTTCAATATTTGGAATAATTTTCCTTTTCATAGCTTTGATTTGGAACTGATGGTAACTTTTTGGTCTTCCAGTTAGCCATTAGTTTTTACTCCTTTGTTTCAGTCTGCATAGGTCAAGAAAAGTTGTACATAGGCACAGGCTGACTTGCAGAAGTTGAGAATTCTCAGCCTTTCTTCATGTGAAGATGGATATAAATATCACCACTGGAATTTTCTTTTGCAGGCCTGGAATGTTATATTTATTTCACTATTATGTCTAAAGAAAGAAACAGAATAACTAGACAGAAAATGCCAGCTGGAGGCTGAGAGCAGACTGATCCTCCTCTGCCTGAGAATCTCACCTGGACAAAACATGGAAACCTAATTTTTCTTATGTGTAGTGATTTATTTTCCTAAAGGCTTTATCTTCTTTTGTAACTGCAGTAAAATCTGATTCTAATCCTATGTCTGATTAACATTAGAATATTTTGGTCTAATATTTGTATTCATCACCTGTTTCATTAGGACAGATTTATTTTGTAATGGTGTTTTAGATCCTTTACATGGATTCCTCTTCTCTCCATCATCCTTAGTTCACGTTCATATGGCAACTAAACTTTTTCTGAAAGGTATCAATAGTCAGACAAAACACTCATGATACTTTTATATTGAAAGAGCAAATGTCCAATAAACAGCAGCTGAAGTTTCAATTAGCTGGTGAGACATTGTCTATTTAAGTACCAAACACCTGTCTTAAAAGTCTGGTTTTATCTATATAGGACTAATGCTCTTCAAATCCAACTTATTTGGGGCCTGCATGCTCTCTGATCACTCAAGTAAGGAACTATGATTCATTATCTTTTAGTATTCACCTGCTTCAGAAATTCTTCATGATATAAACACCTTCAAGAAACACAGAGAAGCTTAAGAACTATCAAGGAGGGTTTTTTAATACGGTGAGATTTCCTATCTACCATTACAAAAAGAGCATTGTTTTGTTTATTTTCCCAGAGGGAATATTTATATATCATTAGGAGTCCACAGTAGTTCTTTTCCCTGGTAGATCTGTGCGTCTGATTTCCAAAACAAGCAGAGTGCATTAGGGGGTTTTTTTTGTTTGTTTGTTTGTTTGTTAGTTGTTTGTTTTTACCTGTCGCTCTAAATAGTGTGGTGTCCTCATGAATAGAAACTCTTGATCTTTTACAGCTCAGAAAATTGTCAGAACTTCCATCTTTTAAATTTGATCCCCCTACTCAGGGAGAGAGCAGCTGGCATAGGATGGATACAGCCGAGGAGGATGCCCTCGTGGTGGCATCATTAAAGGACCCCCAGCAGATGGGAGCTGCTCCCTGGGGAAGGGGAACAAGTTCTGGAAATGGCCAGAACTGGGACAGAACTGGGAGCCCAGCAGTGAGGTCAGCAAGGTGTGGGAGGCRGGTGTGAGGAGCTGAGGCAGAGCCAAAATCCCTGAGAGGCAGGAGGAGGAGGAAGGAAAAGCAAAGTGGAGGTGGGGACATGTGGAACAGTAGGAGTTGTAGAAAACATATCTGATTGTGGAGGCAAAAGCAGAGGTCTGGAAAAGAAAGAAATGGGGGCACAGATTTGTAGAAGAGAATGAGTTGGCTCAGGAGTGGGAGAGGGGGAGCAGCAGCAAGGGTCCCAGGGCCGGGGAGCCCCGGGGGAAGCCCAGAGGGGCTGGAGAAGGCAGCAAATCAAGAAGAAGGCAGATGCCAGGAAAGGAAACCAAGCATTAGAAAATTTGGAGAACGTAAACCTCAGTGACGGTATGTGTGTATGACATAGGCACACCTCAAAAGGGTACATTGGTCAATGTCTAATATTTTTTAATCTTTGAAAACTGAGATGTGACTATAATAATTTCTATCAAGTGCCTCAATTTATTTTTTTATTGTTTGAAAAGCCAAAATTATTTTCTCACCTGTTCCTCTGACTTCACACTGTGTTGAGGTGAACGAGTGTTATAATGAACTCATTTCTCTTTTAAATCATTAAATATATTCATGCTTGATAATATGCATCAGTTCTTTCTGTGGGGGAGATTATTACYAGAAATAATGTGGTGCATTAGAATTGCATTAGAATGTAGATTTAGGCCATATTTAACTTCCTCCTGAGCTCCGTGTTGTGCAAGCAGTTTACAAAATAGATGTAGTCCAAGGTAAAACCTGACAGGATGAGCTTGTGCCTGCAGGGGTCAGCAAAGAAGCTGCTCAAATTCTACCCCTCTCAATCTGCTCCGATTTCCTTTGCTCTGTGGAGCGAAGCACGCTCGGGTAGAAGCAGCACACTCACTCTGAATTAATCAGTCAGCTCAGCATTAATAATTCAGTGCAAATTACAAAGAGCCGATCTGCAAATGTACTTCTGAAAGTCAACGGTAGAGCTCTCTTTCACTTTCAAGCTGCAAAAATCTAAATCTCACTGGAAAAAGATTGGAAATGCCCGAAACCTATGGTGTTATACTGGGAGTCACGCTGGAATTGTGACCTGTGGTGTGTTTTAATGAATTAGCAGGCTGATGGAGACAGGATGTGCAACAGGATCTTTCTCCACAAAGGGATGTTTAGCAGTTTTGGGTTATCTGAGCTTCCTGTGGGATGCTCTGCACGCACGAGGATTTAAAGATAGACCTCTAGCTCTGGGAGATAAGTAACATTAGTCATGATGGAAGAATAATATTTTTTCTGTCAAAGGTAAAAATCTGAGGATCCTTGGTTACATTATAAATCCATTCTCACTGCTAAATGGGTTTTACTTTAACTCCAGCATTTCTGCAAAGGAAAAGTCTATGTCAGTGAAATTCTCTGTCAGGAAACCATTTGCTTCTGAGCAACCCAAGTTCTTGTGTGTTTGAGCYAACAATAAGGAAGGGGAACTGAAACCTGGCCAAGGAAGGACATGGTTTTGTTGTTTCCACTGGGCAGCRAAGGGACTGAGATTGGCCAACTCACTTAATGGCCAGCTGAAATTAAACATTTCATTTCAGGTCAGCAAAATGGAATAAAACATTTCAGAATTTTTACATGCATTTTTTATGATTTTTTTTTTTTAATGCATAGATTGGATACAGCAGTACCAGTTATTTTATATGTTATTAAAAACAAGTCAAATTCYTGGCTGATGTGAAAGATTTCTTTTTTTGGTCACCTCTGTATTAAATGTGAAACAATAACTCAGAAGGTAAATTATTTCTTATGTTCTCAAATAGAGGTAGTAATGGTATTTTGTAGAAAAATGTGCACATTCTGGACTTTTTTTAAAAAAGAAAATATCTCTTCTGGGAAATCAGAAAATGACACTGGTGGCCATTATTCTCATCTTTCTTGAAGGGCAGTTCTCAATATGAGCCACAGCTGATACTCTGCTCTGAATGGAAGAGGCCATTGTCCTGTATCCAATAGAGAATATTCCCACTTATGAATCCTCCCTTAACCTTTTCCTTTTTTTTCAGTACCTTGGGGTTGGAGAGCTATTCCAGTTCCCAGTCTGCTTTTAGCATCACCGTTGCCTAGTGAATTGTTCCCTATCCAGTATTTCTGTAGTTTATTCTTCYTGCCCAAGTGTTAAACTTTACAGCTGTCTTTATTGAATGGCATCTTATTTTTTGTCTGGAGTATTTTCTCAGTCAGTCAAAATCATTTTGAATTGTACACCTGTCCTCYAACATGCTTGAGACCCTTCTGTGCTTAGAGTCACTTGTGATTTTAATATTTTCTATGCCACCATGCACTTTGGTAATGCTTTCTATAATTAAGGTGTATGTCRAAGTAATTTATTGTAGTCATTAAAAAGAAAAAAAAATCCAAAAAGATAGACAGGGGAAATTGTTATTCTTTTGGCAATGACACATTCAGATAGTCAGCAGCACCTATTCTAAACTGAGAAATAATCTTTCATTCAAGACCCTCAAATCCCCCTAAGGTTTTCAGTTGCAACGTAGCCTGGAGCAATGGAGAATAGAGAGCTCCCAGGTTAATTTGCTGTGYTGTGCAGCATGTGCTGCATATACAAAGGCCCAGTCTTGGTTATCCCACGGGAATATTTGATAATAAACTCAATTTGTGACACTAATAGCAAATAAACTGTCTAAAAGAAAATGAAATTTGATTGCCTTCAGTTCTAGGAATATAGAGAGGTTTGTTTACCCGAGTCACAGAGTTTGTGGTTGCTAAGAATGAATCTAATAATTTAAAGCCTTTGGACCTGGACTCCAATGTACTGAATTCTACCAAAGGCTCTGTGCCTAGTGTGACTTATATTCAGCATCTTCGCCAGGGGGAATTAGAGGGACTTAATGTATCCAAACCCAATATACAATCGATGCCAGAGGGCATTTCTTGCTCTCAGAGGAGAGACTCTGAATAAAGAGGGAAACAGGATAGCTGCTGAAAAAGAGTCTGTGGTCACAGCAGGCTGGAATAAACCTCATCCCACCACACCTCTTTGCACAGTCACCTGTCATAATGTATTTCTATATCCATGGATACTTAGATGATTTTCAAGCCTCAGTTCTTTTGGTAATAATGGAGAAGTGGATTGAGAGCATAGCAAATAAATTAAATTACTTCTGTAGGAGGCAGTGAAATATGACTAAATGCATTGGGATCTTGTTGTTCCTGATGATGCATCTGACTCATTCACCTCTTCTGAGCCATTCAGTTTCCTGGTGGACACACTCCTAGGAGAGAGGTTCAGTTGAATATTACCTACAAGGAAGTGTATGCTTGAGTAAATCTAATTTAGAAAACATTAGCAATTATTATGGAAGCCTTGTTTATATTTAGGTTGTTATCATTCACTGAATTATATATTCACTGAAATATTATAATGCGTTTGGACTGGATTTGTTTCGTGGGGCTTCTGGTCCTGTAAATGTAATCAGAGTTGATAGGCTTTGGTTTTGTACCACGTGTATGCAACAGCAATTAAAGGAAAATCTTCAGTGGGAAAACAGTAAAAGAAATATTCCCATCCTCAAAGTAGGTCTCTAAAAATAAAAAAATGAACCAAACCCAAATAAAAAATCAAACAAAAAGTGAAGGTGAAAAGGATGTATGAATTTTAAGAATTTATCACTATATATCACGTTAGAATTTAAATGTCTCACAAAGTCAAATAAAAAAGTCTGTCCAGTAGTTGCCCCTAATTTCATCACTTTCTGTGATACCTGAGGGGTTTGTCTCATTGTGTTTGGTTTGCAGGAGCAGTAAAGTCTCAAAGTGTTCTCCTTCCTGCATAACTGCACTGAGCAGGACAGCAAACACCTGATCCCAGTGCAGCCTCCAGATTTCCACGTGAAGAATAAGGTTCCCTGTTCCTTTCTGCAGTGATATCTGTGTTTTCAGAGCTCTCCAGAGCCAGGTGCTGACCTGAAGTAAATTGAGGCCACTCTGCTCACTTCCCACCAGAAACACGTGGGTTTAGTGCTGTGCTTGGATTGACTTGTGTCCTCATCCCTAAAATTGCAATGAAATGTGGAATGTAGGCTGAACACTTAGGAACGTGCAGTTTTTAGAGCCCAGACTACTCAACTTCTTTCATTTCAGAYTTTTCCTGTATGAGACTATTCTCTTTCTCGTGGCTTCTCCTTCACAGTTTTGGCATTGAGTTCTGACCTGGTACAGGTTCCCTGGAGGACTTTCAGTCCCACAGGCTCTGTASTTCCATGGTTGCTAACAATTTGTCTCTTACCTAGTAATTGAAATAACATAGGTGTGAGGATAGAATGAAAAACAAAAAAAAGAAAAGAAAAAGATAGAAAATGAACTGTTCTTTGTATTAATTAGCTAAAGAGAAATAGGGAGATGGGTGAAACACTATGAACAGACTTGCAAACAATTTTCAGAATGTTTCCTCATCATTATAATGTACTTTGGACAGAATATTCCTGTTCTGGGTGTGACTGTTCTAGACTAGGGACACCCACCTATGTATGTAGCCACCTYTGCTCTTTTCTGAAACCATTTTCATCTTCTGGGGTCATTCTCTGAAATCATATCAACCTTTCACCCTGCTTCTGCTTTAAAAGACTGGGTTCTACAGWTTTTTTTTTTTTTAATGTACTTCACCCCCAACCCCTCCTTTTTTGTCTTTTTTTGTGATTTAAGAMAATCTGACATCTTCAAATTTCATCCATTTTGTCATAACAATGTGTTTTCAGTCAGATGGGCTCTTAAGGGTTTTTTCCCTCCTCTACTGGTCCTACTCTGGTAAATAACCAACTTGACCCTGCCAGCAGAGTTCTTTACATGTGCACATCGGGGTATTCAAAACACRGCCAATAATTCTTGAATTTTGCACAGATGTTTTCTGCAGTCACTTMCTGCAAAGACCTGGGAAGCAGATGAAGGGACTGTGAACCTGTGACAGAGTGGTAAAAAATAATTTAGTAATCTGCTTCTGCAAAACTGCTTTCAGGTAGGTTTTTCTGGAAAGAATTTTCTCAGCTGATAAGGTTATTTTTTGGTTGCCAAAGCATTGTAGCAAGATCCAGGTACCATAAAACTTCTAAACATTTCTCTTGCTTCTAAAAGCCATCATAATTGTTTATAATGTGACAAATTATTATTTTCTTTAATATTTAAATGGTTGCTATTTTAGGCAGTATCTGAACAACAAAGCAATTTAAATTCTCTGATGTTATTTCTYACCCATTGATGTGCTTGCTCTAAATCCAAAGCAATTTATGGATCTCAGATAATTTTTCTGTAATGCTTTCAATTCATTGTTCAATTTTTGAACCGATAACATTTTCTGCTAGCTATGCACATTCATAGTCCTTTCTTTGCTGATATCCATCTAACTCTGAAGTGCAATTATATTGTATTTCCTGTTTGCAAGTATAAAAAGACTATATTGACCCTAGTGGGATAGAAACCTATTGCTGGTACAGTAGCCAATAAATCTTGGGGGTGGAATATGTCTGCTTTAATCTTCACTGTAATCAATTAAGCTTTGAGGTTTGCRCTGCTAAGGTTTAATTCAGCTGGCTGTTTGCAGAAGTCTGTGAGCTGTCTTTTCTGAGGGATTGTRATATTAGGATGCAGTAGCAGAAGAGTAAATCTATACACAAGATCTAAATTTGRGCAGAAGCTATAAAATGATGGTTGAGCTACACAGATGGGTAATTTATTGTCTGCTTTTTGATCAAAAGTCAGTTTATAAGGCTTAAGRATAGGTGATTTTTAGTTTGTACAGAAAACTTGTATACATATATTACTCAAATTTCCCATGACTTGTTTGTTTTGTTTTGGGGTTATTTTTAGCAATTATTTTAAATATGAATAATGACTCATGCATTAGTCAGACTGTTGATTTGAAGATTCACTTCCAAATGCCACATGGTAACGCAGTTCCTGGTACTACTTCCACTTGTGTTATTCTTTTTTTTTCCTCCAACTAAGTCTCAGAAATGCAACTGTATGATCCCTCACTGTCTGGCACTCCTTCAGAAATGGCAGTCAGCCTGCAGATACTGTTTAGCTATCAAAATACTTAATCTCAGAGCCTCAGGAAAACACGAAGCACTTCCCCCAGAACAGTAAATGTGATATCCCCATTGGTTTAGCCATTCAGGAAAAGCACTCCTAAGCTGGTTTGCACCACGGAGTTACAAGAACCCCAGGGCCCCCAGAAGTTATCCTTCCCAAGGGCTTTATGAAGCACTGCTGGAGGAGGCATTAGCCAAAGTGGCTCCCAGCATCATGACAAAGGTCAGCAGTGGCCAGTCCCAAATCCCCCAGGCTGACTGTGACCATAAGAGCCTCTGTCTGCAGGGAGCAGCCCCAGGCGTCACCCGCCTGCCCCACACACGGAGCAGTTCCCCTTCAGTGCCTCCCTCCCCTTCCCAGCACCATCCCTGTGCTATTTTCCGTCACACAGCCTATGCTGTGCACTCACTGGGCTGACCTATGTGCAGAAGTGTGAGTGGAARTCTTTCTTTCTGATGAGCTGGTCCCTCACAAGTTTCCTGTGTCTGTGACAGAACCAGAATAATAAAAGTTCTTTTCTTGCCTCTCTGCTCCATTTACTTCCCCTCGCCACCCCCTCCCTTTGCTCCAGCCTAAATGGAGTAGAGGATGCCACTGCTGTGGGAAATAAATTTCTCTTTCCCTGTGAAAYATGGAAACAGTAAAATGCTCCAGGTGTTCATTTTTCCAGCCCCCATGCAAGTCAATCATTGTAAAGCCTGAGCAACAGACAGCATCTCCTGTTCGTTACAACAAGGTGGTATTTCTTTTTTTTTTTTTTTCTCTGAGTGGCTTTTCATCTAACAGCAAAGATCCATTTACACCGAAGAGCTCTCATRGCAATATATTAGTTTTATCAAAAGTTCCATAGTGAGGAATAGTGAAAAAGACAGCRGAGCCCATCCTTCCCCCAGGCAGCCAGGACCATGGTCAGGGCTCTGAGCTGACACGGGAAGGGCAGCACAGCTTCCTGCTTCCCCTAACCTAGAGGAAAGTCTGGAAAGCCTTCTGGGATGCTGGATGCACAACCCTAGTGTCAGGCACCTCAGAACATTCCTTGGTTCAGGATTCTTTCAAAGTCTTTACATGGTCCTAGTTTTAGCTTCAACACTTTTTTGAAAGAAGCAAAACGAGTTTATTTTGCTACAAGCTCTGGCATTGTGTCTCATCAGGAAGAGATTCAAAAGAATCTGCTTTTTCTCTTCTGTGCCTTTTTTTCCCCCAAAAAATCACAGAAGACAAAGTTTGAACCTTTATATAGAATCTGGATTATTCTGATTTTAAGAGGCAATGAATCAGACCAATGGTTAACATTGCACGTTAGCCATCATCTCTGATACTCAAGGGTGTGTGTCTCTATATCCCATTTTCCATCAGCCACCAGTAGTTGGCTGATCTTATTTCAATGCATGATTATAAAAACACAAAAGTAGCACATTTCTTAGCTGGATAGACATGTTGCTATTTATGGCTTTTTAGTCATGTATATTTATGAGTTTCTAAAATGGTGTGTCCAATTTCAGAACTTCTTTAATGTCCAAATCTCATGAATTATGAAGTATATGTTTTAACATACATGATTATTAACGGTACAGAAGAAGAATTACAAGTAATATTATGACTAATTTCCTGTGGGAACTGATAAATTGCCTGCATATTTATTTCTTGTGGAAAACTCTGACTTCATGGTTTCATAATTCCCAGGCAGAGTATTTATACCCTTGACAAATAAGGCAAAACATATTTGACACTTTTAAAACCCATTTATTTGCCATTTTGAGAACTTGCTCTTCATTAACAGAAAAATGTCTTTTCAGCAAACAAGGTAACTGACCTGGCACTTAAAAAGGATAAAAATCTCCTTGCTATTATTTCCACATCTGGGGGTTTTTTGTATTTTTAGACTGATTTATATGCCTCACTTTCATGCATCTTCACTCAAATACATCTTGAACTCAAGCTTTCAACAGTGTTATTTAATTAGGAGAAATAGATAAATAYTTTTCGAACACCCCACTGTTCTCTTTGTCTAAATTTTGCTGGACTTATTCATCATGCACTTGAAAATATTTGTGATATATAAGCATTTTAAATGCTGTATATTAATTAAGGAATTTCAGTGTGTGCTGGCTATTCTGTTATTCTAAAAGAGCAAAACTATCTCCTTTCTGGTTCTCTAAATACCACTCAGGTGGTATTTCTCTCTGGGTAGAGTTTCTAGTGTTCTCACAAGGAATACACTCACACTTCAGCCATAGTAAATTCAGTTTAAAATTTATTCAGCCATGAGAGACAAACTCCTTGGGAACCATGTGTTGTTAGTTCCAGGACTCCTTGTTTGAAAATTGTGCTGGTTATTAAAGGATGAAAGTGGGGGAAAAGATGTGGGATGGACTGAGAGAGGACCCACAGCACGGGAGAGAAGGGAACAGGAACCATAGGAAGTGAGGAAAGGGCAGGAGGGAGAGACACCGTGGGGAAAAGGGGTCTGGGAGGACATGAGCTGTGCTCAGGGAATCCAGCTGGGAAATRGATGGAAACTTCTGTTGTCTGAAGAAAATAGAATATAATCAGGGGGAGAATCGTTACAGAGAGCGTTAAAGTGGTAAGAGCCAGGTGAAGAAGCTTTGCTTGTCTTCTAAAGATGTAGCTGGATGGTTCAAAAAAAAAAAAAAGCTTAAAAAGTCACTGCTGCTTATTTGGCAGACTGGGGGTTAAAAGTGTTTTAAGCAAGACGTTCTTGAGTACTTGTGGTATTTGTCATGGCCCAGTGAAGCCTGCAGCCCCACCTCTAGATTACCAGCCAAAATACCTGAAGAACATTAATAATCCTAATATTCTTAAGCTTTTTGGGTAAGACGAGAGTTCTGCTAAATACAGATTTTGATAAACTGCTAAGATCAATTCTTGTTCCAATTTCAAAAGGAAATGTCTACTTAGTTTTCTGCTTAAAAGGGGCTGTTAAGGCATTTTTACACATTATGATATATATACACATAAGTTTCAGGCAATTTGACTTAGAAGACTTCCAGATAGGAGCAATCTGCAAAGAACTTCCTTGTCAAAGCTTTGACTGGTTGTGGTACGGAAGGGAGTATGGGTAAACACAGGTTAGCCATCATTAAACTGGGCAACAAAGAGTGGTTGAGTTTGTGTTTGCTATTCACTGCTGCACTGACACATAAACTGTGGTCTTCTAATTAATAGCAGTGCAATGGTTAGGGATCCACATAGTAATAAAGCTGCTTATAGGATGGCTGCTATTAAAAAAACCAAAAAAACAACAAAGCCTGGAGTGAGTCGTAAATTTATTTAATTTTCCCTAAATTAGATGTGGGGAAAATAACATTTAAAGCAGGCATTTTTCGTAGTATTGTGGATTGCCTGTCTGAGAAAGGTTTTAACAGCCTAGGCTTAAAAGTGAAGAAATGATCGTAAAAGCAGTGACACCTGTAAAGGTGGATACTTAGGATATATTTACTGAAAAGCAATAGTTTAAACACATCTACAGCTGGCTGGAAACTCGAGTTGCAGCAAGCAATAGCTCTTGTGGAACCRCTCTACAGTAAAACGTCTGTTGAATAAATTATAGAAAAATAAACATAAACATGATAGTAGAAGTAATAGTTTTCCAAGGTGAAAAATTTAACTACACAATCAAATTAAGTRTTTTTATTTAGTTATATAATATATATATTATATGATAATATATAGTATTTCTTGTTCAATCTTGTTCTACTATGAACTAGGCTGTTTGCATACATAAAATCAAGAAAAAACCATAAAAYATGCATTCAAATCAACAATATTTCTTTGGCTCTTATAGCATTTGCTGAGTTTGACCACCAGGTCGAACAGTGTAACTCTCCTGTCCTCCTTAGCAATGCTTCCCTGTGTAGATAGTAAATCCCTTCTTTTTGATTTCTATTTTCTTCTGTAAGTGCAATCACTTTTTCAGTGTCAGCTGGAAGAAAATAACTGGTTATTAAGGCATTCATGATTGAGTCTGACATAGGGGCAAAAAAGCACAAGTAAAAGCCTTTAATTAGGCATATCCTTGATTTTGTGTGACTGATTCTCTGCAAGTTTATGATATAATTGGGTTGATTTTCAATCTTGTTTTGGAAATGGTTGTGATGTGGAAAAACCTCTTTCCTAAATCTAGAGCACAAGTCAAAATGTACAGAATCTTTCTCCACAATTCCCTGTCACAGATACTTGTTAAATACCATAAATATCAGGGACATTTCTGAGCTTGGTAAGTGCAAAGGGCCTTATCACTCTAAAATTCCCTGAAAGGAGGTTGTAGCTGGATGTGGGGAAGTCTTTTCTGAGTAACAAGGGAGAGGAYGAGAGGAAACAGCCTCAAGTTGCACCAGGGAGGGTTTACATTGCATATTAAGGAAAATGTCTGCACTGAAAGTGTGGTCAGGTATTGGAACAGGCTGCCYAGGGTGGTGGTGGGATCACCACGCCTGGAATTGTTCAAAAGCTGTGTGGATGCAGCACTTGAAAGCAGGCTTGGTCGTGAGCACGGTGGTGCTGAGTTAAAGGCTGGGCTCGATGACATTAGAGATCTTATTCYACCTTAGTGATTCTGTGCGAGTGAAATGGGCTTTTGGGATGGCTGCAGGCAGAGGGTGAGCCCCACAGCCTGCCCAGAGATGGCTTTAGCTGCTCTGTCTGAATACAAGGATGAGAGTCTGACACTGTGATTTTGGTCACTGTCAGGTTTGAGCAGGAACAGGATTTTAATCCAGCCACTACATTTGAATTTTGATGGAAAGGACGTTTCTAAATGTTGTATCAACTGTGGAATTAAGGCTGCCATAACAGAATAGCAGTAGCTTTATAATATTGAAATTACTGGAGAGTGAAAGGCTTCTGTTGTCAGTAGTGCCCATAAAAAATAACAAGCCAGCATGTAATGACATCATTTACTTTGGCCAGGGGAAAGCAGAAACATTTTATTAAAGAATATTTGAAACAAGCTGCTGGTTCACACCCTGTGGTAGACAGATGTCCTGGCAGAAGACACAAAGCCAGCTGTGGTAGATGCTGAAATATTTTGGGAGGCAGCAGAGGTGATTACCTTCCCTGAAGTGTAAGGAAAGGTCAGAGCTGCATTCCTTAAGAGGAGAGACTCAGTCTGGGGGCTGGGGGAGGACTTGTGGCCTGGGTTACTTCAGCTCTTGCTTCATCCCATACGTAAGAGGCAGATACTCGGGGTGAGGGATAGGTYGAGTGGCCTGAAAAATCAAACTCCTCCACTGGAAGAGTATGATAGCATTACCAGAGGAATAAAACTGTTCCTGTTCTGGTTCTTCTGGCCAAGCTGAAATCTGGGGTGCCTCACTCCTTTGCAAATCTTTTTATTTGACCTTTTGTTCTTTTGCCTTCAGGGGCTTAATTCTGAAAACCATATTGCAGGATTATTTTTGGTACTAACTGAGCAGAATTTTGGAAAAGCAGTGGCAAAGCCACATTCTGAGAAAAACCTTCCACCCAGTCTGCAACCAGAGGGTGTCTTGGTTGTCACACCTAGAGAAACTTGGAGGTCCCATGGATGTAGCTGGTAATCTTTGGTATTTTTACTCCAGAGCTCTCCAGATCCTGCCCCAGAGAACATGAGCTCTTGTTGCTGTGTTCAGTGGAAGCTGTGTGAGGATCAGGTGCAGCCACTCTTCCAGGGAGRGCAGAAAGCACTCTGGATCTCACAAGAGATACATTACATTCAATTTTTCTTTTTTCCAAATACATATTTTTCCAACCTCTGGCATTTACAAATCTCTTCAAAGGAGGAAACTCTTTTGCCTGATGTAGCACACCTCAAAGAAAACACAAACTATTTCTACTTTTTTCTTCTAGTTGGATGCAAGTTATAATTTGCAAAACAGTCACATGGCATGCTGCCATGTCAATCAACCTTTTTTAAAAGGAGATTTGATTTAAACACTGCTTGCTTAAATCATGTGTCGACACAGGCCTACACATCCATGCTTTCAATGAAATTAATAGTTGTCAAAAGAACAAAACACATATTATCTGTTCCTTACACAGACTTGAGCAATAATGAATGCTGTTACAAAGAATGACTCCAGAAGATATGACAGACATGGAATCTTTTGTTTTGGGTTTGGTTTTTTTTAATCACATCAGGAGCACTGAATATGAGTTAAAACTTGTTDTTGTGTGTGGAGAGCATCAAAAGTCTTGCAGAATTGAAATCACCTATTTTAATTTATATTTGTTTCCACAATTTTTGGAGAACAGAAGGGTATAGGGGAGGATTTTCTTGTCATGAAATGAAGTTTTATATGAAAACAAAATATATTTGAAATTGTCAAGAAGATCTAACCATGAAAGATGATTTTAAATGTGTGGTTAAAGAATTTTTTAGTTTTCAATACAATTCCTCCAGTATCTATTGCAGAAAATAATTTTTCCCAGGCTATCAGGGGATAGTGTGCTGATCCTTTTACCTTTGCTGATCCTTTTACCTGATCCACAGAGYCATGAACTCAGCTGGATCTTTCTTTTGTGATGTTCTCACTGATGTTTCCAATTCCTACCTGACTTCTGTCTGTACTTATTGCTGAAGAATCCTGTCCTGGGCTATGTCACACTAAGCAGACTGTGTTGCAGATTAGGTATTTTCTCTCAGCTTTCAGTTCAGCTGCAATAGTGCCATCTTTTTCCTGTTCTAATTTTCTTAACTCCTCAGAGCTTTAATTCAGCTGCTACAGGTGTTTCCCTTTGTTCTTCTTATCAGATCAGTTTCAAATATAAATGCTGCTGCCATATTTGATGCTATCACAAATGTCTTTATGGATTTCTTTTTGGCGGTTTATCTTTTTTTGCTGAAATCTCTGGAGAGTTTGAAGCCAGCACAAAGATAAATTATTTGGGGCACCCAGGCTTGAGTTGCATTGGACAGATATAAAACTCAGTTCCATTTTGGGGGAAAAAAATTACATTTTCAGCTAACCAGGATACTTGTTCATAATTCTGAAACCAGACAAGAGCACAATTAAKCCACTTATATCTCATAATCTGTCTCTCACCACTGTGTGCCATGGTTTATTTTTAAAGTGGTAATTCACTTTAACTCAGAGCACCTATGCCTGAATGCCTAAAGCTCTGTAGAAAAGTACAGCCACTACAACATTTTTACCCAAAAGCTAAGACTCTGCACTAAGTCAAGGGAACAAGTTCAGTCAAGGCCCCTTTTCTTCTTTTCCTTACCGTGACTTTTGAGCTAAATGTTGTGCAGCTTCTGGGTGGTGTGTTGAGCCTGACCCAATGACTGCACACATTCCCAGGGGATGCTCTTGAGCCCCTTAGAGCTGCCTGATTTAATCCACTCCAGCAGGTGAAGTTCATATCTTCCCTGTAAAGATTGCCCTTGTAGGCAATGCTGACTGCGCTGCCAGCTGGGGAGTGAAWGCCTACTGAATGGGATCAAGGTAAACTTCTGTCATTTTCTCCCTGCAGAAAAGCTAGTTTTAGGAATATGACTCTTTTAAACCCCTCCAACAGACTCCAGGTTACTACAGTCTGTGCCATTTGAAACTATAGATGATAGATGTCACCGGGCTCAGAGGGGCTACCAGTGGCATTTGTGATCATAAGATGCCATGTTCTGGCTTTACACACACCTAAAGCTTGTTGGAGCCAATATGTTTTCCATGGACTTCAGAGAGTTATACATAAAACCAAAAAAGCACAAAATAAATCTTAACACTTGTTCTGTAAACAGTTACAGAGGATGTCCTACATTCATTTCAGTTCATACAGAGTGATGTCCTCCTTCTACCCACATCTGAATATTCAGCACTAATCTTCTTACTGCTTATACCTGCCTTAAAACTATGTTGGAATAAATACGTGAATTTTGAATTATGAACGAATGWATATTATGCTAAAAATTAACTTTGGATAAGCTGTCTGTGAAGATGTGTCATGAATCTGAGCTGATGACAAGATCAATTAGGATCACTGCAAGTTGTGAAAGATGCAAAAAAATAGGTCAGGAAAGAAAGTAAAATTAAAAACACAAATAAGGAGAGAAAAATCCTGTTGTACCATTTCGCAGAAAGTTACCTTAGCCGAACCACTGGATCTGTTAATCTTGAGTAGGTGAAAATTGTTGGTACCAGCTGCAAACTGAGCAGGGGTGCAGTTGGATTCTTGTCCTGCTTGGACATTCACAATGCAATCCCTGCATGCCTCGAGCACGTAGCATAAACATTTTTCTCCTCCTTTTCCTCCTCAAAGGCAGATGTAGACATCCTTTACTGCACTGCACTTCAAATTCATTTCAGAATTTGGCTGAGGTTGCTTTTGGCTTAGCCTGTCAGAGGGGGGATTTCTTTGTCAGGCTATTTAGTTTTGCTCTAACTTTTCTCTCTACTGTGATCACCAATGAAAAGAGGTYACACAGTACCTGGATGTTTTCCAGGTAGTTTGGAAATCCTTTCTAATCYCTTCTATAAGGCAGAAAGGAAATATTGAAAGGAAATACAATGAAATGTCTCCTTTGGAAGGAAAACCACACTAGTTTAAGCTAACAAGCTTAATTAATACAATAGAAAATTTTGAAAGATGCAAGCAGAAGGTCTAGAAAGAAGATAACAATAAAGATATATATAAAGTAAATTAAAAAAAAACATATTTGTCAGAGAATTTCACAGTATTTCACAAATGTCTAGGAGGGAGAGCAAAAAATCTTCAATATTTTCTTTTTAGGAAAMATGTAAATCCTTCCATAGTGTATCTACTGCAACTTCTTTTGGGGCAGTTTTGCTATCTGTGGGGAAGTTGTAGTTSTTTCTTTCAGAAGGTAGAATCTAAGTTCTCTAATTGTTTTGCCATATTCTGTCCTTACGATATTTGTTATCCGCTTATATGGTCATTTCTTCTACATGTTATCCTGTAAGTCAATTTTAATAACACACTTCTGATTTATCCTCACTCCAGTCCTTGTAGTGATCTGAGATTTCGTGTTTCTAAAGAGTCTCTAGAGAATAGATGCAGACAGGAAGACCTATTTTCTGTAATTTTTSTATTATTAAAGAGTTGCTAGTACTGGACATGTTCTCCATACATTTTAATCTATACAAAATGTCTTCAGCCTTCCTTACCCTATCAGTACAACATGTAACAGAATAAAGTAAACWTAATCATAAATAAATAGTAGGTCTGCAAATCTGGTTCAGCTGTAATTTGCCAAGTTAGAAAAATCTGTGTCTTAATACAGAGCTCTGCGTTCTGGAATATTATAATAAATCAAAATCTGTCAAGAAAAAAACCTCACCCTACTTACTGCAGAAAGTTGCTTTGATGCTAATTCCTCTTTTACTTCTCGTGAGAGGATTAGCTCAGGGYCTTGAAAGTGAAAAGGAATCCAGTCTGTCAACTTAGGGCTTTTTCARTGTGTAAATTAAAAGAATTTTTCAATGTGTAAATAAATAGGTGGACTTCCTTATAAATTTCTTTACAAATTTCTAGTGTGAGTGGTAGGTGTCTTTTCTGACATTYTGTTTCACAGCCARAATTCAGCTKTTGGGKTTTTTTTGTTGRTTGGTTTGGCTTGGTTGGTTTTTTTCTTTTTTTGTTTTTAGGAAGGCCATTATAAACTCTATACTTGGGTTATGAGGACCTGTGAGTGTTTTTCTTTTCTACTCTGTAATGAATTCTGGAGGATTAACTGGCATGAAACCATATATTCAAACAGCTGAGAACAATGTAAACCACACGGCAGTATTGATGAAAATTATGCATGTGAGCTTCTTTAGACTGGTTGCTCCAAGGGCAGCTCTCTTTTCATCTCCATCCACTAAAAGTGACTTCATTCCGTGGAGTGGAATTAGAACATTGTATTTTCTTTCCAAATTTCTTCATGTATCACAATCTTTTTGTCTCTCCCTCAATTACTGATAAATAAGATGAAGATACAACAAAGACATGAGGGAAAAGAAACAAAAAATAAAAACTTAGGAAGACAATCTTGTAGTCAGAACAGCCACATGAGTAGGTATAAACCGAATTAAGGAAAGGCAGAAGATGATTAGGAACAGAGAACACTTAAAAATGAAGAATTGGGTAGAGAAATTCTTTAGATAAGATTATGAGGCAGGAAAGTAGAGCAGAAAGAACYGAGGAAATTATTGGAAGGTATTTCTTCGGAGCTGGTAAAAGTCACTGGGTTTGGGCACTTTTGAAGTCACTACACACTGTGCTTCCAAGTAGGAAGTTCTGGTGGTTAGAGAAGGAATTCACAGACCTTTTTACCAGTTCTGCCTTTCTCACTGGCTCCCAGTATGACCATGGGCAGGATGGGGTTTTTGGATCAACAGCCTCGTGTCTCAGTTCTTCTCTATGTGTGCAACCTAAATGGGATTTTCTTTAATACTTGTAAAGATTCTTGGTGTAAAATGTCATTATGTATTTAGGACTCTGCCTGGAAAATGACAGCAAATCTGCTTGATTGTGTGTCGATTTTCATATCCATTCACTCCTTTGTTTCACTCACTTGCTTTTTTGATTTTTTCAACATTGTTTCAACACCCAACTAAGTCATAGGGTCATGGAATTGTTTAGCTGGGGAAGATCTCTGAGATCATCTAGTCCAACCATTAACCTCTGTACTATCACATGTCACATGTACTGCAGTATCACCTGCCATAAAAAATGATTGCTCTTAATAATCTTCGGAACAGTTATTTTTCTTTTTTTTTCCCTTCCCTCCCTCTCCTCTGACAGTCATTGCTACTTCTTTTTAAATTGCAGTCATACATTGTGCAACCGTTCCATCTTTTTAAAATWTCTGTTTTCAGGCTGGTAAAAGTTTCATTTGTCCGTCATTCATCTCTGGATATTAATAATTCCTTAAAAATTATTTCCATTCTCAATGCTGGCTGCAGACATTATGTTAATGTCTCCTGTACCTTTTTTTGGGATTTGGAAGCATTTACAGTCATTAGATATTTCTAGAGGGAATATTTGAAAAGAAGTTAAAACAAGATAGCAAATTAAATAAACAAAATTTTCTAAAAATCTTAAAACCACAATTTTCCATTAACTTTTGTGTTATCCTACTGTAAGATCTTTTTTCTTTGGGGTGTTATACCCTCTAAGCCATGTGGAAGAACATTGCCTGTTCCTGCAAATATCCACAGGGCAAGCATTTGTTTCAGCCGA
Organism: Parotia lawesii; assembly: GCA_003713295.1. Taxonomy (NCBI): domain Eukaryota; kingdom Metazoa; phylum Chordata; class Aves; order Passeriformes; family Paradisaeidae; genus Parotia; species Parotia lawesii. Next base: position 1,874,904 of record RAHM01000079.1, on the reverse strand, counting down.
TATCTGGAATTGTCTCATGTTTCCATCAAGCTGTAGGTGGACTACAAATCGCTGCTGTGCAGAGAGCAGCACAAAAGGGSCTCAGGAAGGACACACCTGCCCTCCACCGAAAATTTTCTTCTGATTTATTCACAGACAGAGGAGAAATATTTTAAACATGTCTAAGTCCTAGAAAGACCTTGTCAGTTCTGTAATCTGTCAGTGTCCTCGGTACAGTGATGAAGATCATCATGTGTACAACTCCTATATTTTCATGCAAGAAGCCACCTAGAAGATGACAGATATAACTTTATTGCAGCAGGACATTTGCTTTATGTGATGAATTGTGTTCCCTTTTTCTTCCAATTCTCATTTTTTGTCCTTTCTAAACTTCAATAGACCAGACTGYCACTGGTTTCCCACAACATATTTCTCGTGTTGCTGTTTAAATTGTATTTTCTTTTTTTTTTTTTTTTTTGAGATGAACTGGTGTAACTGGATGCTGTGAACTTGCATTTCTACTGTGTTGTTTCTTATAAAATAGCATTGGCTAGGATTGGGCAGGCATAATAAAACACAAGAGGGATGCATGGATGGCATTCATATTCCCTGGACACCCTGGGACAAACCACTGAATATCTCTGAGTGTGGTAAATTAGGCTTCATTTTTCTGCCRAACCTCAAATCACTGACTAAATGCGAGAAAGATATTCGTACAGCTACATGTGTGCTCCTGGAAATATAACTCTGTCTTTAAAATAGGATGAGCTTATCTGCCCTGTTCTAATTTTCTCAGCCTAGTTTTTTATTTTTTGCAAATCTTTTTTTTGTTGTTCTTTTATTTTCCCCTACTGATAGCTTTTTCTCAAAATTAAGAAAAAATGTGTCATAATTTCTTTGTTGCTTTTTTTTTATAACATCTGTAGTATGTAATAGCAATTTATTGAGGAAAACTAATTTTATTTTCCTATTTTCTCCTTATTTGGTTTGTAATTTGCCTAGGTATATTGTCAAGTCAGTACAGTATTCAGCAGCTAACGTAAATGAATGTAACAAGTGTGATTTATGACAATTTGAGCAAAGTTTCAATGTCATTGTATGCAATATTTCACATTTTATTTTAGCACAGCAGGGTTGAAATATTCTCCAGAGTGCCTTGCAGTTGTTTATGGTTTGCTTGTTTTTAGAAAGACTTGAACAACACCAAGAAATCAACAACAAGGAAAGAAATGAACTTGCCTTAGTTCAGAAGTCTGTGTATCTTGAACCGATCCAGTGTTTTTGAGAGGCTTTATTTTATCTTTAATATCACACTCAAGGAAAGGATGACACACATTTTCAGATGCTCTTGGAGCTTCCAAATTCACAGGAGGGTATACTTTCCCCCTCGCTGCTGCTCCACATCCACCGTGGTTAATGCAGATGTGAGTTATGCATCAGCATCAAGGSGAGAGTTTTACGGCGGCTGCTGAGGCGCAGCGAGTCTGAGTGGGTGGCGAGGAGAGAATAAACAGCGCYTTTCCAGTGGGAGTTGGGAAAGGCTGATGAGGAATCTGTCTAGAGAAACACCTCATCTGCTCTGCTGTATTCAGAATCACAGAATAGGCACCGAGTCTAATAACACACATCATCAGAAGGCTGTCGAAGGGCCGTTGCTGCCCTTATCTGCTCTAAGGCAGATATGCATTGATTTTTGTTGGTAGGTGGAAGAACTCCGCAGAGTTTAAAATGCAAAGGGGGTATGCACTGTAGAAAAGTGAGTAAGATAACTGCAGCAGACGCTGAAGTTGAGGAGAAACAAGAGAAACTACTTTGGTCAGAGAGGTGAGCAAATGGGAGTTGAAAATGTACTGCAGAAATATTTGGAAGCGTGTGTTTTTTACTAACTGTCAGGAAGAATTATTTGAATTCTTCCTTACTTTTTTCTACTTGTATTTTTTCCGCACTATTTAGAACTTTCTGAAAACATGAAATGGTAGTGCAAACTTTTCAGGAGTGACTGCAATAAATTCTTTCTTCAATAACCCAAATCACCCCTTTTTTCATTTAAAACTATTACTCCTTGTMCTATYKCAAGTCCTTCTCAGCAGGGCTGGTCCTAACTTGTTCATCCCCCRGCCCATGTTGACCCACAGCTTGTCACAGCCAAGATCTGGACCTCTTTGTCCACCTGGCACCTGAAGGCTGAGATCACCAGTGAACACAACATTCTCTGCTCCTCACCTTCTTCCAATGTCACAAAATCTGGCACAGGGGCGAGGAATCAGGGTTGGTAAGGAAGGAGAAGATTGAATCTAGAAGGATTTTACCATGCTTTAGGCTTTAGCTGTGGGAGACCCTGGAGGCACCTAAAGAGATACAGAGGTGTCCCTGTACCCAGCTCTCCCCTGGAGGGAGCTTTGGGAAAATCTGTGAGAAATGATAAGAGAATCTGTGAGAAATGAGTACATAGATTTTAATCTGAGTAGTTAGCAGTACAATCAGACCCTTCCTAAAACAGACAACTGGCATGTGCATTTTACCACTATTTGCAGGGTTTTAACGTCAAATCCTGAGGTGATATTTTGATAGGAAAACAGGAAATAAAATGATTGTTCTTTTTACCATTAAACACTATTTTACACATCTCAATCCACTTAAGGAAAAGAGGGCAAAATAAACATCTTCATTTTCAAATGGGAAAGCCAAGGCACAAAAAAGTGAAACAGCTTGTCCTAGTTTGTACAGAAATCTGAGTGTTCCCTAGTGATCATTAAGAAGGATCCAGCCTATTCTTGGCTAATGAGGACAAAACATAAGTTTTTCTGGATGTGGCTAAGAAAAGATCAGACACACTTTGTAAAAATGAAAAGCTCACTAGATATCATCCCATGTTCCTGAGTCAGTGGTGTGACAGAACAAAGCCAAGTAAAGAAATCCTTGATTTGAGGACATTAGTTAAATTAAGAGTGTGCATTGCTTTCAATAATTAATGATTGGGATATATTAGAAAAAGAAAATACAGTCGGCTTATAATTGTCCTAATCCAACCTTTCAAACCTGAGGTTATGCGCCAGTCTAGACAGATTTATCGTAAGTTTGTTTAATTAATGTGGAGCTTTTTTTTTTTTAGTATTTCAGTGTTCTTCATATCTTGGTGGAATTAGTGGAGGATTCTATTAAGCCATGACTTTGCTAATGTAATTTGATGGTTCAACATCTCAGTGTGCCTAGTTTTCACTATTTGTTCTGCTTCAAAATTTGACATGATCAGTCAGATCTTAGAATTCTAATTATGCAATGAAGAAAAAGACTTCAATATTTCAAGTCCCCACAGAAAAAGCCAGTGGGTATGTAATTAAGAACAAGAAAAAAGTCGACCTACTTTTTCCGTTTAGTCTAAACTTCTGATTGATCTATCTTTATTTCTTTCTATTGATCTATTTATCTGCTTATCCAGTCTGTCACTAATAATCTTGACCTTATTTTGTGTTGATTGATCATTTAAACTAATTTCTAGCCTGAATGACGGTAATTTAATAATGTGAGCCAATTAGAAGTTAAATAGAATCAATAAACCATCCTATGACATCAGCGGGAGAAACACTGAAGTACCACTGTCTCATTAGACCTTTCAGCATTTTATATGAATATTTTTAGGGCTGAAGTAAAATGAAGATATTACTGAAACTAGAAAAATAATTCACAACATGATGTTACTTTTTAGCTATCAACTTCTTCCAGCTTCAGAAAATAAAAGCCAAGAACGTCTGTTATTTTTCCAACCTCAGCAGGCACTCTCCATCTAATCAACATCCAGTATGGGGAAAGATGTGTTTGCCTTCTCACCTCTGCTTTCATCATATCTCTAATGTTTGTTTTCCAGCTGTTTTGCCTTTCACATCTATTTTAAGTAGTAAAAAAAAGAGCCTGTTATCTTCTGAGCCAACCGTGCCATAACTCAGATCAGAGTAATCCATGGAGAAGCTGCCATTTGCTGAGTGATTGAAATATTTTTTCCCAGGAAAAAAGTTGTGAAAAATCAGTGTTTCTGATGCTGGAAATATCAGAGGAAGAGTTGTTTGGAAGAGAGTAAGAAGGCTGATTGATGATTATTGAACATAAATAATGTTTCCTCCACTGGAGGTAGCATCATGATTTCATCTCACAGGTACACACAAATATTGGATCCATAAAAACCAAGAGGAGCTGATCCCATGCCTCCGGCTTGCTCACTTGCCTTCACAAAATTTTGGCTTTCAAAGGGCTTGATAGTTACTCCATCTTTTCTACAGCATCTTTCGCCAATCTCTGGTTCCTCCAGTGAAACTAAAAGCAAATTAAATACTCAGAAAGCAGTTTTGTATCGTGAAAGAAGCAAGATTGTGAGGCATGTTTGCAGATAGTTTTAAGGATATTCTCCTAAGCCCGGCATGTGTCATGGGGAAAGGAATGCTGCCAGGTGCTTGCAGAGATCCATCCCTCTTCCTTACTGAACACCTTTGTGGAAAAGCTATTTTCTTATCAGTTCCATGTGCATCTAAATGAGCAAATAAATACACGACAGTATGGGAAAACCTAGCAGAATCTGAGTTCTCTCAAGTTATATCTTACAATTTTACACCCTTTTAGTCCTAGATTAAAAGTTTCTTTGGTCTAATCGTTGCTTGTGTTGGATGAATTCTAACTATGGTTTCCCACAGGCTTGAGTACAATCAGTTGTTCCTGCCTCTGGATGGTGACAGATAATTCCTGCTAGRGCTGGCCCGAATAGAAGTGTTAATAGTGGGCGTTAGCAGTGTTCTAAGCTTTTTGTGAGCCCTGTCAGATGCTGCTCTTTTGTTTTGGAGTTTATATTGATTCATTTCATTTCCTTCTTGATAAATCTGTCCTAGGAACACAACATACTTTATTATGGTTTGAGACAACAAGCTTCTGTGAAGGTGGTAGATACAGTCCATGTGACATGGAGCAGACAAAATAATCCTTCCCCTAAAATCTTTGTAATTCTTTGTAATCCTCTTCCTAGATTCTACTTTTCCAGCTGGTTGGACAGGGTAGTGGTGCTGGCCTGCTCCTTACCAGGTTCTGATTTAGGGTTCTTGGCTCTATTCTGCCCATGTCCTTTCTCTGTGCCAGAACAGATTAGCTCTCCTGGCTCCCACGTAAATCCAGATGTTTGCCACATGAATGATTCTTAGTCTGTCTGAAGGCCCATGACACAGAAGGGGRTGGATTCAGCATGTCAAAACCCAGCCTGCTGGAATCCTGCTTGCGATTACTTCATTTTAGGGGAGCAGGTAATGTGCAGCAGCCAGGCACAGAGACATTTGCTCAGCAGGGCTCACATCAGTGTCTGCACAACACAGCCACCTCCTGACTCCAGTTCCTGTATGTTGGATCTTTTTTGAGTTAGAGCTGTCTGAACCGTGAACGGGATGAACAGAATAAGTGAGAGGCACAGCAGTAGCCCAGCAGTCTGAGCCAAAGTAACACATGCCTTTCCCCCTCTTCAAAAAACCCCAAACCACCAATACTTTCAACTGGAAGTAGTTGGGGCAACATTTTAATAGCCAGCTGTGGTCAAAAAGGCAAAGACAGCACTGGAATGTGTGAAGGGATGAGAGAGAATTGAGAAATATTATGTGGTACAAAACCAGATGATATGTCCTCACTTTAAATTATTGCACGATGTATTTTTTAAAATCTGTTGTAAAAAGAAACCTGTAAGTTGTATCTAGAGACAATAAACAGTTCATTGATATTTTTAGTGAAAGTGTGGGAAGAATGTCCGTAAAAGTAGTACAGAATGGCAAGGAGGGTTTGATCTGGTAATAAAAAGTTATGTGAGAATGTTCTTAACAACACARCCTGTCCTTCTCCTCTAGTCCGATGACAGAGCTTTTTAAACAAAATAGGTAAATTTTAACCTTTCTTTCCCACCTCGTGTGTGCAGTTTAGCAGCTGCAGAATATCTAGAAAAAAAGCCTAATTTTTTTGTGAGTTGTCATTCATGTGCCAGAACCTCATGTACCGTTGATGCACCATGACCAAACTAGAAACCTCAGTCCCTCAGGTTTGGTCTAAAAGAAATTAGACAGTACCCAGCAGCATTCGACACTCTTTTCTAAAGTTCTTAGATTGATAATTGCACAATGTTTGTCCATTGTGAAAATTGATTTTCATGCTGTCCTAAGGTACTTCCATGCAGACTTTGGAGGAAAAGAAAGAATTAAAAAGCAACAACAACAACAATCCAGACTGATTAACAAACTCATCGCTGAGAAAYGGTGACACCAAAGAGATTTGGTATTGAAGAGACAAATTTTCATGACCAAAACTTCCAAATTAGCTACATCTTTAATTACTTTTAGGCACACTTTCGCCTTCTTAAGCTCTCTTGAACCACAGGAYGGTCTGGATTCACCCTTTGAGGGAAGAACCTCAGTTAGATGCAGTTCTCTGCGACTCTTCCATTGTCAGCTGAGTTTACACAGGCACACAAAAATTGTTTCACAATTCTTGTAATATTGTCTAATAACCAACCATCCTGCAAAATCGTCCCAGATTCAAAGAAATAAAAGAAGTTAGAGAGCAGGAAAAAGGGATAGAAATGAAGGCTGAGGAGGGAATACAGAATCTAAAAAATGGGAAAGTTGGAAAAATGCAGAAAAAAGAGTAACAGCAAATAGACGGTGGCTCCCCTTGCACTGGAATGAGAAAAGGGAAAGAGGAACCTTTTCCTCTGTTGCAAAGATCCACCACTTTTTCCTGTGTTGTTTTGTTTGAGGTTTTTATGGAAGTGGGGTTGTTTGGTTTTTTGGTTTTATTCACAATCTATTCCACAAACTGAAAGTCAATCCAGCTCAAAATGAAACCTCCATTTGCAGATCTATAATCCATATATTTTCACTCTTTTTGCCAAGCTCTAAAAGCCAGATCAATGGAATAGATTTCCTTTAAGAGCAAATGAGTGTTGTCCATTTCCCTTCCTCCAAAATCAGTTATTATTTTATTTTTATTTTCATGTAGGCTTCTCTTTGTATTATTTCTGAACCTTGTTGTGAGCAGATTTGCAAAAAAGTGAAATAAAGTGTCTGGAGATTCATTTAATGGAGTCCATTCATGAATGATAAAAGGCATTGGATGCAAGTCTCTTAATCAGTGGAGTTTACTAATAATATTCAAGAGCTCTTCCAAGCATTCTTTTTTTCAATTTTTTTTTTCTGTACAGAATTTATGTTTATATTTTTAAAAATGCTTTGATTTAATTTCATGTTGTTACTGCTACATAGTTCTCTTTTTGTCCTTCATTTTTGAATTTTTAGTTTTCTCTACCTTATGCTTAAAAGAAAACTGTACTTATTTAACTGGCAGCTCTTCAGAGATTAGAGACTAAATTGCCTTGGAAACTAGAAGTTTGCGTAAGGATAATGGGTTTCAGTTATTTGACAACTGAGCAATCTAATGAAATAATGACTGATATAGTTTCTGATTACATCTAAATTTATGATTGGTTAAAATTTCATTTTACAAGACTAGATTAATGGTTAAATATCAAATTATCYGTAGCTTTTAATATTTTGATTTGTTCATCATTCCATAGATACAGATAATAAAACAAAAAATCATTGCGAGAACTTGGTTAAAAATTAAAGGAAAACTACATATTGAAATCCAATCCTGAATTTTGCATGGGGACATGTTTAAACTGGGTTATAAAATATTGCATATTTAATCTCTCAGAGAAGAAGCTCCCAGTGATTACACCCAGGTTGTTCAAGCTCAGTGCTCACAGACGATAGAAAAGCATCCGGGGTCCCCCTGACGACTACAAGGGTAACACAACACCTCCACACAGCACGGGCACGATCGCTGCTGCCGGGCTTGTGTGGAAATTCAGCTGCTGCTCTCCATCCTGGCAATCAGAGCTTTGTGGAGGATCTGCAGGGCTTCCCCTGCCCGCCCGTGCTGGGCTGCAGCACCGAGGGACAGCGCTGAGGCATCAAAGAAATCCATTTTCCCTCCTGCAAAGTCCAAGCGCTCCTCTTGGCAAGCGCTGTGAGGGGGAACACACTGGGCTGCTTTCATCCTGCAAGATGCAATTCCTTCATGGTAACCAGAGAAAGGAGCAAGGAGACTGAGAATTTAGCAGAGTAAGCTGGGAATCTTAGGAGGGGGGGTCAGAGAAACAGAAAAAATAGTTCTTTCTAATAGTTCTTTCTAAACAAACAGGCAGTCCCTAGACCAGTTTGGGGATTTTTATATTATCAGTGTACCATTTGATCTTATTCCATTTAACCAAGCCATGAGTGTCTTTGAAAGGAATACCTGTGATGGAAGGTAAAGTTTGTGCCCAGGTGTGAGGGCAGCTTTGCATTTTAAAATTTCTCACCACACTTAGACAATTTTAAAATTTATTGGCCCTGCCACAGCTCACTTCCTCCAAGATGGAACTATTACCAAAAACATTTGTGCAGCGATAATCCTTCTAGATTTATGCTTTCAACATGCACTTCATCACTTGAGGGTTATACAGAGATTAAAACAAATTTCAGGTGAAATTATAATGTGATGYAAAAACTGCAGTTTCTGATTTGGATATGCTTCCCTTGCTGCTCTCTATTCCTTGCAACTCTTTYCCCCACTACAAATTTGAGCCTATGTGGTATTTTTTTGTTGTTGTTTTCTATGTTACAATATGTTACTAATAATGTTGTAAGTTTTGATTWAAAGGTGAGTAGTTTGGGCAATAGAAAACTTCTTGAAAAGTACCACGTTAACTCACACAGCGTACACACTGCCGGACTCCTTCCCAATATCGATTCTATCTGGTTTTTCTCACATATATTCACAGAAATCACTCCTTCTTAGCTTTAAAACCTGACCTCAGGATCTGTCAGCCTTTATAACTAATGCTATCGGGCAGAGATTTTTATCTTTGTAATCATAAGGAGCACTATCATAGTGATGCCAATTTCTAAACTATAAGAGGCCCTCACTTGTTGAAGTGGACATCAGAATACTTGTTTTTTATATTCTTTCATAAATCAAAGACCTGGGGCTGTTTGGTTCTAACTTCGCCAAAAATGTTGTCTTTCAACAGAARTGTACATTTGTAATTTAAAAAGAAAGGAGTTGATATTTAGAAAATCTCGAGTAGGGATTTATAAGTTTTGTTCACAAATGTCTGCATTAACATAAGAAATCAGGTTAGGAATGCTATATAACAAAATTCATCTTCAATGCAATGCCTAAATGAAATGCAGCCTCTCGAACAAGGACTTTCTTTGCAAACCTTTTGCAGGCTGTGTGGGACCTTTGGGAGCAYCTGGGAAGCCCTGGCTTAAAGCACATGGAAATAAAGGTAAATTATATTATTCAGGTTTGCTGTACTGCCTATCATTTTCAATGAAGTTGAAGATGTGGCAATAGCACAGACAAGATAAATAAAAGTTCTTAACAAATTCCCTTGTCAATACACTTTACTTGGTTGAAATTCAGAATGGTAAATGATGTGCAAGAACATAGCTCGGATGCTCTGTCAGATAAAGCCGACCTGGGCTGTCTGCACTCTGGCTGGAATGGAAATTAAACATTTTTTTTTATCACTGTCTGCAAAGGAAACCTCTGGTTTTCTATTACTCAGATTATTTCTTGTTGGGGTTATTCCATGCACTTATCACTTGGGGGTTACATATAGAGCAGTAATGAAGAAATACACCAGCTCTCAAGGTAGTATGCCAAAAATAAAAGTTGGAACTCAGATCAACCTTCTGTCTGTCCTGCTTGTTGGGCCTCTGCAAGCATGAAACTCTCTGGGAGGTGGGGTTAAATCAGAAATGCAGTAATGATAAAATAAACTGGGTACAGACTCTGTATACCCCTGTTCATGATCCATACCTGACTCTGCAGCTGATGGGTTCTTTAAGGCCAGGACTGCCAAATGAACCTTGATTTCCATGTGAAAAAAATGCAGTGTAATAAAGATTATTACTCTATTATTGCCACCCAGTAAGCTTCCTCCCTTCCGCTCAGGTCAGACTGATTTTAAGGAGAGAGCTCCCTGTGTGTTTTTCCACTGCTGCTCTAGAAACCCCAACCATTCAGAGGAAGATTATATTAAAGAACAAACAGCATCATTAGGTAAAATTAAAGGGCTATTAAAAATCACGAAGGCAAGCTGGACTTCCTTTTTGTACTTGACTTAGCCAGTTATGCTAGGCTTCATATTTGTTGCTGAAAACTGCGTCATCTCCCCTACTTCAGCAGAGAAGCTTAGTTGGGTGAATGTACTGAATGCAAATGTCTCTGGGCTTTTGGGTTTAAATCAGCCATTAGCACTGCCTTTTATTTTATCCGATTAACATTTATACACTCAGGAAGGGAATACTTTCTTAGCCTAGCAATAGGGGTTTGTRTTTTTCTTTTTACATCCTCAAGTACAGACAATAACCCCCTAATGAGGGTTGAGGGATTTTTTTCATTTGACGCATTCTGAGGGAAGAGATTTCGGTGGGAAAAAGTGATTGGTGATGGGTGGGTGATTGTTGCTTCTTTCTTGAAATTTTGCTGGAAGACTGGAAAGGCAAATAACTGCTAAAGGCTGCCACATTCCTCAAACAGTTATCTCCTGTGCTAAGGAGAGAACTGCTACCCCACACAAATGAGGAGCACAATGCTGTTTTAAATATAAATTTACTCAAGCTATGTCCTTTAGCTTCAACTGCGTGCTGGAATGAGTCAGCTCGTACAGAACAAGGTTTGAAGGAAKTTAAAGCACCAGAGCATGTGGCAGGACCTAATTCAGCTTGATGAACTAGCGTGCTGCATTCAGTGTGAAATACAGATTATCTTGGGAACACAGCTGGATACCTTATGGACCATGAGCCTGAGCCAGAGCCTGGGAGATTAAAATAGCCTTGCTAATAGCAGTTCTCTTCTTGTAGAAATAGCCACTGGAAGTGCTTTATGGTGTCCCAGGTGTTTGCCTGGATCTGCTTATACCCCCATGTGAATTTTAGAAGGAAATAGAACAGGCAAACCCCACTCCTTGCCATGGAGTGTCCTTTTAGCTCTCAACAGATCAAGCCTTCTGGGCAGTTGCTGTGAAACACAGGCAATTCTCACTGTGTCTCAGTGGCACTTTTGCCAGGGAGGGTTAAAACCATCTCTTTCACAGGAACATACTCAGAGATGTTGTGAGGAACAYATTGCAGACCAGACAAACAAGGAAGAAATATCAGATCATCAAAGATTTAAAAAACCTCAAAGCCCTACACTCAACTATATCACTGATAAAGAAGCATAAGATTGCAGTTTTCATAAACTTTCTAATTCTCTTAGGAAGATTACTGGAAGTTTCTCCTCTGGAGTTGCTTATGTGGTGACATCTGCAACAAAACAAAAATAAAGCTTTGGTTCTCCCTGATGTAGGTTAAAGCTATAGCTCTCCCTCCCCATATCTGATGAATAGAGAATGCAGCAGTATTCTCAAATTTCTTAGGTTTTATAGACACTATGATTCACCCTTAGAGCTGCTGGTAGTTGTGTGATAATTGAAGATAAATCTGAGATTCTGTGGAACAATGAAGAAGCAAAGACTCTTGAGCATCTTTCGAAACACATCTTTTTTTCCCCCCAGAGTATTTTGTTCTCATCAAATGCAGATTTAGATGTTTGTGTCGGAGATCACAGCCTGTATACTGTTTATTTTAGGGAGAAGTCTTATAACAGTCTCTTCTTTGTAAAAACTCAGAGGCAGTAGATGAGAAAGTGAATGATTTTTATCCATGTTTGTATAGAACCGCATTTTGCAAAGCGAGACTTCTCATTTTACTACAGATTGTACAACTTTTCGCCTGTGTTTTTCACCCCCATAGGGTGGTGACACCTCTAGCAGTGCACCTCATGCTTCACAGCACTGACAGRTGCAGCCTCAGTGAAAGGTGGGGAGGCTTGGTCATTGTGTGAGTGTGAAAAGGAACGTGTGTCACATGAATGTGGCTTCTGTGGGGACAGTCCTTATCTCATCCCTCCCCACTCCCAATTTTGTCTTCTGGAGTAATCAGCACAGTGATAATTATCTTGAGCCCAACACATATAASTATTGAGGTACCTAAAAATTAGAATACTTGTATTTACAAAAGTGAAAGTAATTAGGCAAATCCGCTAAAGATTTTGACTCAAATKTCCTAATTATTTCTGCTGATGTCTCTTTTATAAGGTTTTCTTGCAGGCTCTTGTGAATATTAGACTTCTAAATATCTAACTGTAGCCTTCCTGCATGTTAGGGTGTGGAGTGAACTGCTGTGTGAGAATATGGTRCATATGTTGATGTGTGCTCTGCCAYAGAYTCCCCATCAATAAYGATCCAGTACCCAATCTTGAGTAAATCCATTCTCCTGTTTGTCCTGTTACATGGCTGGGTSTCCAGGCAGGCTTTGTGCAATCTCCATCGGCAGCATAGGTCTGACACTTGCAGAATAAAACAGCTTGAACTTTTCACAATTCCAAATCAGTTTTCTCTRTCAAAGGTGTGATTTTCAGAAGGGAATATATTCCTTTTTGCCTAATCCTGTTGCTCTCTGTGTAAAGGATAGAAGCAGTTGAACTATCCTGGGTTTATCCTCGGATTTTCAGCTGAGGAGGAAACAAACACCCAAGAACTGTTAAGTGACAATGGTTCCCTGGGGAAATAGAGTCACACACACTTTTTCCCCTGTTCTGCTAAAAATCCCCAAGTAATTTGTCCAGATCATTTTCTACAGTCAGCACAGCTCCTGACACGTGTTCCTTTCCCCCTAGGCAGGGGACACAATAACTCATTACTGCTGCRGGACTCTTCCTCAGTGATTTAGTCAAGTTGCTGTCTGCCTCCCTGATTAATTCACACAGCTTCCTCACAAACTCTTCCTTAATACAGTGACAGAGTTCTGGCTCGGCAGGTTCCCTCTCTCTAGCAGAATAATCCTGTGGCCTTCTGCAGCATGCAGGCTGCTGGAAAAGCTTCTGGGTCTGGACAAGCTGTTTGAAAAGTGACTTGGCTGCACGACAAAGCCCTGCTGGCTGAACCTCCAYGCTATCTCCCAAGGAGATTGCCATGGTAGTGCAGATAGCCTGTTTCAAACCCTCCCTCTTTGCTTCTGTCTCACTGGGGAGCAAAAATACCTTTTCAAAGGCAAACATAAAGGCTGTCAAACAGAAAGGGAAAACAGACCACCGAGGTGTGAGAGAGCACATCCCAAAYCACGGATCAGTGGACGAGTGCACATGTGCAAATCAACACGGGTTTAAGAGCTATTTGTACACAAATGCCACCTTCTAGAAGCAGCCACTGGTCCTGGTCTGCCTACTCTGCACCTTGGTTTCATCAGCCCAGGAGCCCTCATGGCACTGCACCACTTCATGCACGACCACTAGCCCAGGCTGCTCTGTGCCCTTCCCTGCATTCTTCTCCGTTCTGTGTTTTCACCTTTTTGCCTGGTTGTCAGTTGGTATCTCAGCACATATCTTTGAATTTTCTGTTCTTTATCARCAGCCTTCTCCCTCATGGCCAATTTCTATTTCATGGTAATATGCAGAAAGTGGATATATAGGTAAAAGAGATAATTAGGAACTTTGAATTGAGTCTCTGAAGACCCAAGTTCTGTGCTTAGGTTTAAAAGCGTTTTTTGTCTCCTGAATATAAATCTGACAATACATGAACTTTCTTGGCATCTTAAACCAGAGCACAGAAAGAATCTGTTTCCTTTAAAAACAAGAGAGTTATTTTTACCTGTTGTAAATAGGGGATTGGACAAGCTGACCCTAATTTCCAACCTCAATCATGCTGTAATATTTATACRTCTGAGAAAGAAAATTCCCTTCTGAGGATCTCTTATCTTGTTACTGTAATAATCCTGACAAATTCATCTCTTATGCTTCATGCATGTTGTAATTCTGCCTGAGAGAAGAAAAATTTAAAAGTTCCCATGTTTCAGAAAACAAACAAACTGTGAGGTGGGACTGGGAATGCTGTAACATCAACAGAGTGCAGAGAGTGGGTCTTGCACCTATTAATTACTTAATTTGGAAGGAGTCATTTTGACAGGTACTRTTAGACATGAGCATGCCTTGGTGCAGACTCTCAGGATTATTTTTTAACTCCTCTTTTATATAAAATGTGCAAGAGGGAGTGGTTTGTTGTTTGGAAATGGCCATTTTAGCAGGTAAATATTTCCTTCTACAGTTCAACAGTATGTCTCAGAGAATCTCTTCAAAAACATTTGAACAGCAGCTAGGAACTCAAGATTTTTATTCCTATTAAATTAATTATTTCTGTAATGTAATCATGCTAGGTATGGACAGGGGTCAGGTATCCAGTCTTCTGAAAATACACAAGTGAAAATCATTGTCTGAAATGAATGCTAGTTACATAAGGCATGAGAAATAGACTCAGTAACAACTTCAGTGTTACAACACAGTGCTTAACGTTAAAGAACAATATTGTGTTATTTAGGAATTTTTCAGTTCMGTGTCTGATTCAAAAAACTATGTGAACAATCCTTTGGAAGGGTTCCCTCCATAAATATTTTTCTGAATAACAAATTGAAGTTTCCATTTGTTGTTTTTGAGATTTTTTTTCCCAGTTTGTAATTGAAATATTTTCATATTCTAATTTAAATTATTCTAAAATTGAAGGCTGAAACKCTCTATTTATAACATGCTAACAGAAATGATTGCAATTATCCAATGACACCTCTCCATGGCTATAATTTCTTTCACCATAATTGTCAACAAATATTTTGTAGGCAGCATGGAGCAGGATATTTAACACTTTTCTAAATTGCRCCCTCTCTTCCATGTATCTGTTGCAGGAAGAATATCAGATTATAGTCACTAACATGAGCCAGCTAAAAAGATTGAGTTTTTGCTCCTTCATACATTTAACCTGTCATGTCACTTCCCACATTTCAACAACATCTCTGATGATAAATGAGWAAACAATGTCTCTGCAATTTCAGAATAAAAATAGAAGTAAATGTAAAACAATAGAGGCTTTTGTTGAAGATTAAATTGTGTGATTTATACTTGAATTGTAATAAAAGTAGACTAGAGAGGGTGGGGGTGGCATTGGGATTCCTTTCTCCGCAGGCTTCTGCTATCTGGAGCCTACAGAGAGTCACTTTTGAAATACTGTGGAAAAAAAAAGAAAAATACAGCTGACTATAAAAGATTATTCATGTATTCTGTTTATAGTTATCCTCAGCATTTTCCTGAGCTCTGATTCTGAAAAGAAGTCCATTGGTGATGAGCAATTGCACTGTGCATCGCTTGTTGGGTTTTATTTCTCTCCCTTTCAAAAAAGTTTCCATTTAATTACAATTTTTTATTTTTATTAACAAATATTATTAACTATTACTATATTTTATTTCAATTATTAAACCGTTCTCGTCTCAACCCACAAGTTTTCTCACTTTTACCCTCTGATTCTCTCCCTCACCCCACAGGGAGGAGAATGAGTGAGCAGCTGTGTGGTGCTTATCTGCAATTAAACCACCAGAGCAGTATTTTCTAAAGCTGAAGTAGAGCAGCCAGGTTTGTTCCACGATGGTCCAGTGGCTGAGTGGAGAGAGGGTGATGCAAGATATTGTTCTGTGTCATTTCTGGTCTCGRGTCCCAGCATTGYTCTGCTTTCTTGCAGTATAATAGCTGCTGTAAGTGGGACATTTTCAATTAATGATTGCACTAACGTAACAAAAACTAAAGAATTTTCCTTTCTTTGCAACAGTATTTCTTGAACTTCTGTGAGCAGGGCTCCAGTCTTATCATAACTCTCTTTTCCTCTCTCTTCTTCCCACTCTCATAATCCYTGCAGCACCTGTACTTTTTATTCCTGGCAGCAGCTCTGCTCATCTGGGGCAGAGGGAGGAGAATTAGTTAAAATCACTGAGGCCAGTGTTGGAGGACAGAGCTGTTCCCAGTAAGTCTAAGGCAGTGTGATTTTTGTGACTCGTTTATGACCACTAAATATCTGTAAAACACAGTCTGAGATCCAGGAACTCATCTCTTATGACTTACTCTAGAAACTAAGGTAAGATATACTTGGCTAAATCCAGTATAAACAGCCTCAGACTCGGGCCCAATTCTGCAAAATCTTTGTTCAACATATTCTTAAGCTAAAATATTCATAAACAGTGCTAAAATGTTAGCCTAAAACGTCAGCCTGAAATGTCACTTGTTCTTTCATTACCACCAACATTTTGGATCAGGTTGTGTTGACTTTCATGGATGTTATTCTCATTTGTCTCCAAAGCAAGAGAAAAAAAAAGAGTAAGAAGCAAGACAGACAAAAACATTTGCCCTYGCATAGAACACAGCAAAGAGACAATCAGAAAAAAACGGTTTTAAAATTAATGTTTATATTTGATTGGAAAAGGCTGACCTTTATTACCTGGGCATGTATTTTTTCCTAATCTGCAAGAAAGCAGAACAATGACTGGTGAGAGAAAGATCTAATGTATCATCAGAGAATTTGCATCTAATTTGCATGTAGTGGTTTTTCTATTAATTTTTTTTAYTTTTATCACTTCTGTTTTGCAACCTGCAGTTCAATTCGTTTCATCTTTCTGTATAATGTCTGATGAGACAGAATACGAGTTACTGAGTAATTTCTGTGTAATCTACTGCTTTGGCATAACACAGATATTTCAGGGAAGAAACTCTCTGGGTTTGGCCATCCAGACAGCTTTTTACCCATGGAACAGTGCACCCATCCAAGCCAGTTTCTTCAGGAGAAAGCTGTGGAAACAGCTTTACTGAAGTCCAGACAGACGTATCCACAGCCTTTCCCTCTTCCACTAAGTGGATCYCCTTGGCACAGAGGGAGATCAGGCTGGTCCAGCAGGCCCTGCCTTTTGTAAACCTGTGTAGGCTGGGCCTGACCCCTGGTTGTCCTGATCTGCTCCATGATCTTCCCTGGCACCAAGGTCAGGCTGGCAGACCTGTAGTTCTCTCTTTTTGTTTGTCAACTTCCATCATAACTCACAGGTGACTCCTGTGCTCAGTCTATGTCTGTGTTTTCTTTCCCCACTCTGGTATCAGGAACTCTGCTGGGGCAGACATGGCACAGGGTATTTTCTCTGGTTGAGCTACATTCCCCACWCTGGATTTCTAACCTGTGACTACAACTGCTCTTGTGGTAGGACACTGCCCACAGTAAAATGCTTTGTTAAAATAGAAAGCAAAACCATTTATCTAACACTGCCCAGTCACCAGGGGTCTACTGCCCAAATCTAGGGAACAAATGCATTTCTGGAGTAGCTCTCTCTGCTCATGTGAAGATCAAAAGGCAGATAAAGACTGATAAACAGCAATAATACTCCTGAGGGAGAGACAAAAATGTGCAYCCAGCTGAATGAATAGATCTCAAAACTTAAGGTAATCACTTAGAAGGAAAGACATCCTCCCTCAAGCTATCCATATGTAAAAGTATAAGTAAAGAAAGTTCCCAGGGGATTGTGTAATTTTCAGGGTATCAGAATTCCTGCAAACCCAGGAGAAAACAATTGAATTTCAATGATAAGATTAAATATAAAGACATTAAAGTAAAGAACAGACATGACCAGCTCATCAAAGTACTTATTCTGAAAGAAGTCTACAGGCCCATATGGGCATTAAATCTCAAGAGACTTATTAAGGAATTCTTTTCCTTCAATATTTTTTGCCTAATTGGTTGCATAGTTTTCAGTCCACCATTATGCTCAATGGGATTCATGTTCTAGGACTGTCTACCTAGAAAAGTAAAATACATCTTCATGTGATCAAACATACCATGAGCAATCACTCTAAGATAGCACCTCAGTCACATTTAATATCCCCAAAATATTACAAAGGTGCAATCTAAATTTGGTTGCTGTTAAAGRGAGGGAAACATCCTTTCTCCATTTTTTTAGGCAGTGACAATAGGGACAGCCTTTATTCACTCTTGGGAATAAATTAACTTTAAAAACCTGATAAACATGATGGAGAAAATGGATTGATTTTAAATTTAACAGTGGATATGACAGAGTATAAAAGTCTTTAACATGATTAAGGGATTGGAGCAGCTGTCAAGGAAGAAGAGGCTGAGAGAGCTGGGACTTCAGCCTGCAGAAAATGACAGTCACAGAGATCTTCTCTTCATGTAAGAATAACTGATGGGGGGAGAAAAGAAGGTGAAACCAGACTTTCAGTGTTGCACAGTGAGAGGACAAGGGGCAATGGGCACAAACTGAAATACAGGAAATGTCATCTAAACATAAGAAAACATTTCCTCACTGTGAGGATGCTCACACACTGGAACAAGGTGCCCAGAGAGGCTGTGTCTCCATTCTCCATTCTTGGAGACATTAAAAATTTAAACTGGTTGTGTTCCCAAGAAGTTTGTTCTAGCTGCTCCTGGCTCTGAGCTGTGGTGGGACTGGATGGTCTCCAGAAGGGCCTTCTCACAGCAGGCCATCCCGTGATTCTCTGAGCTGACTCATTTGTTTAAAATCCATTTGTTTCACAGCATTGTTTTATCAGTGATCTAAGTTGTTCAATTTTCACACAGCTATATTTGCACGAGTTGACTCATAAGCGGGGAAACGACTCCTAAAACCTTATTGGTCCCACACAAGTTTTTTCTGATCCATCTCCTAGAAATATTCCTATGACAAAGTTATCAAAAGACTGACAAAAGGATGGTAGGTTTTGTTTACTTTCAGATAATGCTTCTGGGAAGGTGGAGCTAAGCCTGCTTCTTGCCCCTTTTATTTTAGGGCAATTTCAAACACAAATGTTTTCTAATAAAAATGTACTGCTCATTTAAAAAAAATCGTTTTTCAGAAACTTACATTTCCTCTGAGAGTACTCCTGACTGCTAATTTTTAGCCGGCCCTTGGCATGTTTTTCTGCTTTCTGCACTGCATTTATCTATTTTTTCTCAGGAGATATTATCTCTCTTACAGGATAAAGTCTGAAACTAACTTTCTTTAGTATATGTTCATCCAGTGTCTAGCAGGAAGAACCCAATACCCTTACCTGCCTTCAGAGAGAGAATTAATAGTGGTAACAGTGATAGAGTTGATGCTTAAAAGGTAAATTTTCCAAAATACTGACATTTATTTGCCAGAGTTTTTGCAAGTAAGTAGTTTTACCTGTCCTATCTGCTGTCATGTTGTATATTCTTATGTTTAATGCAGATTCTACTGAATATAAACCTAAGAAATTATTTCTAAAGTCTTATTAAGATAAGCTATAAATTTTTATTTCTGAAGAACCTTAGAAATGGGAGCCAAGTGCTCATTTTTCTAATTCATGGGAGAGAGGAAACAGCTCCTTTTGTTCCTACAGGTCCCAATCTGGGAGGAGGCTCTGGCCTTCTCAGAAGTTTCCCTTTGCTCTTTTCTTTGCTAGGCTGTCCTCCACATTCCTCGGTTTTTTCTGCAACATTTCTTCGCCTGCCTGTGTATTACATGAATATAATCTGTCCTCAGGACAATGTGAGGTCACCTTACTCCTACTCTCTTGGAAAAATCCATACGAACTGGCTGAAGACAAAAATAGTCCTTGCAAGTGTGTGCCATTTGTTCTTGCTCAGACATGCAGACTCAACAGGAAAGTGGGACATTTCGAAGCAGACTGAGCTTGGATTGCTGTAAGATTGCAGTATGATCAGCACACGTGCACTACTGCCACATGTAATCTAGAGTAAAAAGTGCAGCTCATCTTTATTGCTACTCGAGGGGATGGGTGAGCAGGGAAAAGGAAACTAAGAGGGAGGGGTAGGAAAAGTACAGTTAAAATAGAGTTAATATATGAAGCAGATTATATAGAGAGGTTGGAGACATAAAAAGATGTATTTAACAATGGCAATACCTAAGTTTTGCTCAATAAACTGTCCCTATTTTAATAGCAGGGGTTTTTTTCTGGACTCGGTATCATTTACCTTCAATAATCTATTCAGACATCCACAGTACATGTTAAAGTATATACTAAAAACTAGCAATTTGACATTTGTATGGSTTATTTGACTTCTACAGGTGTGCATGAAATCATAGCAACCTGGGGTGAAATGAAACCTTATTGATCAGCCCTCTTTAAGTCCTTTTTTAACTTGACTGGCTGACAAATTTCTTTTAGTTTCCCTGGAGATGGATTAATTTTGCTCGCGGTGATTAAAAATCAGGTAGGCTATCAAATTTCCGTGTGTACTTTGCCAATGCAAGGCAAGCACTACAGTGAAACTATCTTTGAGATTTTCAATCCTGTTGGCAGAATTTAATAGGGATACTTGATCAATTGTACTCTACTACATACCAATGAAAGCAGCAACATTCTCATCAATTTGATAGAGAACTAAATTACGCCACCTACTATCTGAGACGTCCTGGGCACCAGCAAAAATTAAATACTATCTGTGTGTGGGAATCGATACTTAACACATCACTGTCGTTGGCATGAAGTGCTAACTAATGTGAATTAGAAAACTGATGGCCCAGGGTAGCTGAGCACTTGAGGCTGGGACACGTGTGCTGTTCTGTCTTTGAGATGTTCAGCAGACTTAAATCAGACTTAAGTCACGGTTCCCCCCAGGGACGGCAGCACTGAGCTYATCAGCATGAACTGCCCATTTCCAGTGGGCTTCCTGCAGCAACCATCCATGGCTGGCAGGGTCAGCTTCAGCCAAACGTGCTTGGAGTGGAAACACCCAGGGAGGTGCCAGAGTGAGCTCTGCAGAGCTCCATGAATCACTCCTGATGGCACAGGGTGTTGGTGAGCAGGGCACAAATGGATAAGCAGGAGTCCAGGTGCTTTCTACTGCGTTCACTGTTGTGATGGAGTCCAGTTATTTATATTCGTTGGAAGGAAATTTTTTTATGCTGGAAAAAAATATTGTACTTGGAGATTTTAAAATGCCAAGAAGGAAGCAAACTGAGCAACTAGGAGAGCAGAATTAGTGTCTGGGCACTACTATTTCATCCTCTAAAAGATGTATGCTTGGCTGACATCTACAGGATTTAAACAGTGCAGGTTTCAGTCTTGGGTAAAAAGTAAAATGGATGGATTTGTGCCCTGGCACAAGCAAATGTGTTCTCCCTTTGATCTGTTGTCCTCCACCAAGAGTATGATGGATATGAACCCTGATGTCACACAGGAAATAAGATTAATGCTGCTAAGTGACTGCAAGTTGGTTTTGGGCAGAATGTATTGTTTGCACTTCTAGGTAGCAACAGAATTGATACTAAAGCTAAGTTAGCAAAACTAGGAAAGGTGCTTGAACCTTGTAGGCATGAGGGCATTATTTTCTTTTTATTTGCAGAATAATGACTAACTTTTGGCTCTCAGTGCTTATATATGTCACAGATAGATGAACTGAATGAGGTCCCCTTCCAACCTCGTGGTCTCTGATTCTATGAATTGTGGCTCTCGAGCTTTGCCTATGAATTCTGCAGTTCGTTCATCCTGCTGGTGTGTGATAGATGCACAGTGGGGTTTAGCTATACCAAACATGCAGGATTCGATTATTTGTCAATATTATTTGACAAGATTATTTGACATCTTTGCATTTACTAATTACTTTGGCTCTGTAATTTTTTTTTGTGATAGTGTCCCATGTAGTAGCCATGTAACCTGAGTCCAAAGAAATTATAAAATAATTTCTAAGGATTATCTAAGGATTATGTTCAATGCACAACTCTCTCACTGATAACAGTTTTTACATCTGTTTGTGATAGTTTCCAATGGTCTGGATTTTCTAGGTGATAGGGCCAGTTTACACATAATTTCCACTTCAATACACTTGAAATGAGAGAAGAACTTTTTTAGTCATGATGAAGCTTTAAGACCAAAATCTCAAACTACTTGTAAATGATTATTCCAATGAAAATGTGGTTTAGCTTTGATTCGTAGTCTCTTTGTAGGAAACAGAGGCTAATCTCTGAAATCAGAGCAGTGAACAGAGGTGAGCTGAACCTTGAAGATGATTGTTATGTTTCTTGCTTTTAATAACTTTTGTTTTCTAGTGAAACAGATTTGATAGAAAAGGATTGGACAGGCCCCCCACTGGCTGCCTAGAGTGGCTTATAGTGATATTAGGTTTAGCATGAAAATGCTCTTTTCTTCGAGAGCCAGTCTGCCAGTGGGTCTCAGTGTGACAGATGATGTGTGCACGGGCAAGATTGGCTCAGTACCGAGCTGTTGACTGTAGCACCATGTTTAGTTCACACAATGAATAAATTTTTATTTGGAACAGGAGCTATGGATTCTGCCTAGTGCTGGTGTTCATCATGGAGATGTGTCTTGTGCTGCATTCCAATGCGGGCATAGATATCTCCCTCATGATTTCAGAGACTCTGAAAACCACTCCGTATTTTTATCAAATATAACCTCATTGGGGTTTTTTCTTCCTATTTTTTTACTGAAAACCCTGAGCTGAAAAATCTGAATTCTTCTATCTTACAGAGCTATATAAAATATTTGCGTTTTACAGATAGATACTTTTACTAACTTCTCCTCTACCTTTCTTGTTAAAAGGTGATTTTTTTAAAAAAAACTGGTTTGGAGATTTAGGAAGCAGGGAATAAAGTTTTGCTTTAATTTATGGTTGCCTGCTCCCTGATTACCCCAAGGAATAACCTTGTGAAAGAGCTTTGGTTTTGTATCTGATCCAGCTGCCTTTGTGCAACTGCCAGTTTAATGACGAGAATAACATTTTGCTCGTTTGGACAAGATGTTAAAACCTTGTTACAGGTGTAATAGAATTTCAGACAGAATAAGAGGAAGGCCTCTGTTTGTATTTCTACCCTTTTCCGTGATCTCAGTTCAAGAAAGCACCTCTACAAGATAGGGTATAAGCGTGTGCTCAACATTAACCTTGTTCTTAAATTCATACTAACACCAAAGCCTTCCAACAGAAGAGGATAATTGTTTCATTTTTAGAAGTTGCAGAGAGTGGAAGTGTCTGCACTTTCATCTGGTTTTTCTAATTTTTTTTTAATTCAAACTAGCATTAGCCTTACAAGTTCAAATATTTGGCTTTCATCCCTTAATACCAAAAAATGCCCATTATGCCTAAAAAAACCTGAAACATCTCCTTAGCACCTGTGAACTCCAATGTGACGTCAGGGATTTTATATTGCCTGTTGCACCAGAACAAGTAACCTCATCATTGATCCASGACAATTATATCTTGTTTAATTTACAAAAAAATAATAAGAGTAAAATTATGTTTGATAATGGCTACACCTGGAAGGTCTTGCAGAAGGTGTCATAATTCCATCTATCATTACAGCAGCTAAGCCATGATGAAACGCTGCAGAAATTGAATTTGCCGATTTTAGTTACGTGCAACTTAATTATAATTGATTTAGTGCTAATGCTGTATATCTCATGCAGAAGGCTGACTCGGTAAAGAATTTCTTATAATTCACCAAAGCTCTTTTTCTCCTCCAGTTTTATTTTGCATWTAGTATCTTTTTAAACACAGATACTTTGATTATTATAGCTGCACCATGAGTATTGTCCAAGTACCACGTGAAATGTTGTCTTATGCCTACAGATCTCTCTTCATCAGATCTGGCTGTCAAAACTGGCCGAGTAATTGGGACAATTAAGGTGCCCCTGAGATCTAATTATCCTTTATAATTTCTCTATATGTTTAAGAAAAATGATGATTGGCTCACAAAAACAGGTTCCCCACGGTACAATGAGAAAGAGGATACTGGAAAAGAACAGATCAGCTTTAATCTCTCGCACTTAAATAGTCCCTAAAATAATTTTAGCCTAAACTCTTCCTTCTGTGCCAGTAACTTACACCACAAAGCAACATTTTAAGTATGTGTAGACAAATAAATGAGGATGATCTCTGTTCAAAGCATCCTTTGGTGTATTAGATCCTGGTAATGACTCTCAGTTGCTAGTGTGAGGAAGATAAATGTGACAGCTGTTTTCCCATGCCCCACTGACTCACTATTCATCTAGTTAAGCACATAGACAGTCCTCTGAGATCCTCTGCTGCCTCACAGCTCCTCTGTGGCTGAGCAGCCTTATTCCCACTGCCACAGAGCAAGAACTGATTTAGACAAACAGAACATCTTACCCTCATTATCTGGGCAMTGTATGGGGGAGAGGCTGGATGCTTCCCCCACTGTCTGGCTGCTAGACCAGGACCACTCACGAGGCCACGGGGGCAGGACTGTGGCTGCCATGAAATCACCAGCATCTGGAACAATTGCACAGAAATGGCCCTTGGCCACAAATGTCCAGGGCTGCTCAGACATTTCATTGTCCAGCGCAGAAATTTTAATCTTCCTCCCCTGCATCTCCATCTGGTTAAAAATTATAAAATTAAAATTAAAAAGTTTTACTTGATTTTTTATATTTATTTTTTAGGTTGAATGACAAGCTGGTTGTAAAACAGCTTTTAAATACCAGTGTACTAACACAGCACTCCCTTCTCTCCAGACTTCAAAATACAAATAGAATACTAAGGAGTTAATCTTTCCCTCAGACAAGTGAAGCGTAGCACTTACTGCAGTTTCTAAAGAATGCATACATTTAAAAAGATAAATATGACAGGAATAGGTGTATTCACAAGGAAAGTGTTTATACCACATTTATTCCCCTAGGCAAGAGCATTGTCTTTCCCACCTCCACACCTCAATTGTATGTTTCTACAAATCCACATTTATACAATTACAGTACTGAGGAAAAAGGTGCAGTGGTTATTTTAAATCCATGTCCTTTCAGCCCAAAACCAGTTTTTTACACTTTCTTTGCTGTGGCTATCAAATCATGGAATTCCCTGACATGAAATAAATTCTCATTTAAAACACACAACCCTAATGAAAAAGTCAGGCTTTAAAGTCATAATAAGGTACTATCCTCTTGTAGGGGGTAGAGTAGAAAGAACTAGTCAAAGAGAAATCAGAATTTGGGGAGATGGTTAATTTCAGTCTCCACCCAGATCTAATTTGCCTTTTATATACCCTAAATACTATAAGTGTGCAGATTAAAGATTTCAGGAAGAATTTACTGTTGCTTAGCACCTTGCATATTCACATACCTTCAGCAAAGTGTGTGAATGTGCAGTTTACACTGTCCCAGTTGAACGAGATGGCATTTTACATCTGTTTTGCCTGACTGCAGCACGTATCATGAGGCAGTTGATGATCCAGCTCCCCAGCACATCTGTTATGTTCTAATAAGCAAGCAGAGCAAGTAGCAGCTACTTCTTTCACTATTTTATCACCTGGAAAGTGTGCAGGCTTGAGTGTGTTGAGTGAGGTTGAAGGCCAGTTTACTCTACCAGCTGCAGAGACAAAAGCTGTCTCTTGACAGCAGAAGAAAGCAATGTATTTTAGATACTAAAGAAGAGCTATGACCAGATTTGGCCACCCTGAGTTATACCAAGTCTTGTTCCTCTTGGTTACACGAGTCTAGAATCACCATATTAAACCCACGAGGCCCAAGAGGGCTGATCTGAGCCTTTCTCATAACTCCCAGTCATTAAGCACCCAAAAGGCCAAGAGATCACTCCCATTTTCCAYGGAAGTGATGGCCTTGAAACTCCTTGTCACCACCTACATACCCCTACTCACTACAGAAAGCCTCAGGGGTTTCTAAGGTTTGGCTCTGGAAGGTGGAAAATAATATGTGCTTGTCCTTTGTATTTTCACTGTCCTCTGTGTGCTTTCTTGGTGTCTTCTCACTCACTTGTTGCCCCTGAATGGAACTGGGTGCAAATATAAAAAGGCAAAGAAATGCAGCTTGGCAGGCATGGACCACAGCGGGAAAGAAGGTTACTTGTGTAGTCAGCCAGGCTCAGATTCCGTAAATATTGCTTGTCACTGTCCCCACATTAAATGTGTGTCATACAACTCATATCTGACCTCACCACTTGCTTACCTCAATTACAMGTTAAAGTGTTAAAGGAGGCTCTGAGCTGTGTTTAGCTCCTCTGGAGAAGCCATTCCCGAGGTAAATATGTTCAGCRTGTTTGCCTTGTTCTGAGCCTGTCGTAGCTCTCCTATCACTTTGTCAACATAAATATCCTTGGGCAAATTTGACCCATTGTGCTGGTAATGCAATGGCATTTAATTTGTAAAAAATGCATTGAGCTGCTTCAGAGGCCTGTGCTCATCTTCGTATAAAATATTAACTTTCCATTTGCCTGTGGGAAAGGAAACACCTCAGAGCAAGTTCTTGGGTCTTACAGCAAAAACCAGGTAAAAAGCCAGAATGATATTTCCCCTGAGAAATGCTCCAAATTGCTGAAAGAACTGTCCCCCAATGGCCAACTCCAGAGGATTTCTACAGCCACATGAGGAAAATATACTGGTGGTGTGTGCCCTGTTCACCTGAACCCTGTTTTGCTTTATTTTGCACCTTCTTACTGAAGGTTTGTGAGGATTATTGCTCGGGGGGTTTCTAAAGCCTTTCTTACTAACTGGCTTTTGTCAGATGTGATGTCAGTCAGCACGAGGTGTGAGAATACGTCGACAGAGCAAGGTTTTTGGTATGTTAGCAGTTCAATTTTCATTATATATATGATATATATGAAGAATTTTATATTAGAATGGAAAGGATTTGTTCTATTCCTGTTTCTCCTTGGCACAGGCTGAAGGTGAGCTGAAACAGAAATTGCAGTCAGTTCTCCTGGTTTAAAAACAAATTAATGGCAGCCTGAAGAGTCCTCAGGACTCAAGGAGGTGTGGAYAGAGAAAATGCAAAAGCAAGAGCTGGTGCTGCACCCAGCAGCAGGACTCATGGAAACCCACAGCACCCCTTCCTTTATAATTTCTCAGTTCTTTTATTCCCCACTTACAACTACAAAAAAAACATTAGAACCTACCATAAAAAAGTTCATTCCTTTCTTACATTTTCATATGAACTTCATTTCTTCGCCTTTATTAGTGGTTTGCAAAACACACGAGTAATTTTGGTGAAAACAGAAATTTATGGTTTACATTTATTTTAAGTTCTATCACCATTCCCCATATATACCATCTTCTCAGAATTGAGGAGCAAATACAATGTGTAACAGAAGTATGAAAATAACAATATTAATTCAACAGAAACTGTTGGAAACCATCACTATTTGGTCTTAGCCTGTTTGAGCTGAGGATGATAACAAAGAACACTCCTAAGACCAGACTTTTCATGCTTTCCTGTTTGATAGTCCATGTAACATGGCTGGGCCACTCCAGCCCATTTTCTRGGGTATGTAAAAGGTAGCAGCTCTATCTCCACTTGACTGCATGAGTTGTTTTGAAAAATAATAATGGAAGGGTCTGTGAGGCAGAAGTGCCTTTCAGGAGAGTGGGAGCTMTTCAGCAGATTACTGGGAAGAATGGGATGCCATCATAGTCACTGAAAAGGTCTACACAGCCTTTAAATGTCCTGTATAGAATCCKGATTTCCTTGGAAGGTTACTTTAGATAAACCAAGTTCCCTTCTTCTCTCACTTGTTCAATAAGTGAGCAAACCTTTGAAAAGCCTGTACATGATAAAAGTATTCCTTGAAATCATCTAAAACAGAATGTAGCCACAAGGTAAAATTCTTACAAGAGCAAAAATTGGTCATGCACGATTACTTTCTGACACACAAAATAGCTAGCTTGGAGTTTATATCATCATTAAATAAATGGGAACTAACAAAAAGTCCTTTTTTCTTTCTCTGTTCTTATTACTGCAGAATATGTTTTGACAATGTTTTCCTAGTTAATTTGGACCCAACTCAACCTTGCTTTTATTCTGTATAATGATTTCCAGTAAAGTAAAGAGGTTATCCAGYGCTGCATTTTGGGTTTCGTAGCTTTTTACTCCCACTTTGGTAGGCACATGCAGGGAAAGGGAAGGGCATGGGAGGCAAGTCTGTGGGTGAGCAAGAGCAGCTGCTCTGCAGCAACATGGAAGGAATGCTGTACTGAAGCTTGGCTTACCTCCCTCTATACCTGTCATTGGTGGAGAGATAAACTGGACACAAGCTCTAGATATGTCTTTACTCATTGTTGTTAATAARGATAGACTGCCTTCTGGTTTACTCTGGGCAACATTCTCCTAACATTAACCCTAGAATAATACCTTCCTCTGGCGTAAGGTCAGTGAAGCTCCTTGCAGGAGGTGATCTGACACGACTGAGGATTTCTGAGCTGCCTCCTGTTCAGGAAGCCATTCCTGATGGCAGGCAGCTCGCTCTGTTGCTTGCCAGGATATACACGAAGCCTCTGGAAACAATGCAGCTAAAGAAAACCTKTAGGGCTGCTGCTTTTCCTTTCAGTCCTGGCACTTGTGCTCCATTTTACTGGTGTGTGAATAAGAGYAAATTAGGTTCACGGTAAAAAAAGAAAAGTGTTGATAAAGACATTGTTACATCTTACTCAGGCCATCAGCACAGTACTTAGTGATTTAGTGAGCATCTGTTCCTCCCTCCTGYTATCAGCAGTCAGTTCATCTCTCCTGTCTGCACCAGAGTCCCATGGCCCCGCTGTTCTCCCTGTTCCCATAGGAGCTGCATCTTCCCCTGCCTGAACAGTCAGCCCCTGCCTTCCACTGTCATTCCCTTAGCAGCTAATTACCTCACTCCTGGCAGGGAGAAAGAAAAGAAAGAAGATTCTACTGAAAATGGAAAAAAAAATAAATACAAAGTTCGAAAAATATAATCTGTATGACTCAGTGGTCAAAGGGAATGGAGAGATCAATGCTGATCTGTAAATGTTAAATGACTGGGGCATTAATCAAAAGATGTAAGATCATAATTCTTCTCTAAGATTGACCATAGAGCAATGAATGCACAGAACAGTGCAACATCTTCTACTCTTAAAATTACAAAATAAGTCTGAAATCTGGGTTCTGGTTTGACACTGACCCTTTTGATCTGAGATTAGTAGTTCAACACTTCACTAAAGTCTCTGAAAATGCCAGATGAGATCTAAAATGGAAGTAGAATGCTTTAGGGCTGACATAGCTATCAATCCTGCCCTTCTCTGAATTCAGTATTAGAAGATTGTCTTCACCCTCAAATTAGAACAGAGAAAGATTCAAATAATGATTATTTCAGCCACTTGACATTCATTTTGTGTTGTTTATTACCAGTTTGGCTGAACAAAGAGGTATTTATGGGAGATAAATTGCCTTTCCTTAGGCTACTTCTCAGGCTTGGTGTCCCTGAGCCCATCAGACACACGGGTTCAGAGAGGAGGCAGGTTGAGGAAGCAAACAGTTGGATAATTCCTTCTTCGAACCTATGACAGGGAGGGAGCTATTTAACAAGCAGGTGTGAATTACTCCTTATGCAAGCAAGGAGCAGGAGAAAACACTGACCCAGTCACAATTTGTCCCTGGGTCTGCATCACCGATATCACCCCTCACTCTCGCCCAAAGCAGCCGGGTGTGAGCCAGCAGCTTTAGCTGCACAGGCAGGGACGTGCTGAAGTGCCTCCCATCCACCTCTCCTTCCGACTGCAAGACGAACTCTGATCTTGAGAGTGAGACTAGCTACGAGGCTCTGGTTCAAAGTCAAGTTACAAAACCCAGAAACAGATTCCATTGCCAGCATGGCACTAATGGAATATCTCAGTGGTGAGTGGTTGGTTGAGAGCTGGTGTATGAAAGGGCAGAGATATAAATGATGCTTGTGCACCACAAGCTCCAGGAAAAATGACAAACGCACTGTAGTTCCTGTTATGATGATTAGCTATGAGTGGAACACACAGGTCAGTGTGGATGCTTTTTGCTTGTTAAAAACAAGCCCTTTTGGGGGGCAAGGGAGGGGGGGAAGGAGAGTGACCAGTATTTCCTTCTTTGTGTTTTCATTTAAAGCTGAAAATGCCACAATGTGAGAAGTCATCCGAACAAGTAAGCTGTTTGGGTCAGACCCCATTGCTGGCTTGATGGGACAGAACATTGCAGGGCTCTTGGTACTGGTCACTGGGATGTGAAGAACAAAAATGTTCTTTCCAGGGGGCTGCAATGCCAGGCTTGGGGTTGTCTTACCCTTGTTCAAAGAATTCTGTTTAAGGCAACTATCTCTAGCCAAGACAATGCCCCTAGTGGCTCACTAACTTCTTTAAAATGGAAGTCACTGTTGTGCCAAGCCTTTTGTCTCACTCTTGACTTACTTTCAGTCTCCTGTCTGTGATTATATTTTGTACTCCTGCTTTACAGCCACAGGATTCCCTGTGCAGGATGCAGTGTTCCAATGTACTTTTTTCATAAGGCCACTGACAGTCTTTGAACACAGACTGTAAAAAAATGTACTTGTAGAGCTTATCGGGCTTCAGGTGATCTAAGGTATTCCAGGCTATAAAATTAGAGTGTCTGTGCATTAATTGTAGTACGTAAATTGTTAATGAGACGAAGGCAATATTCTTTTCTATAGTGAATTACTGTAAATGTGATTTTTCACTTCTTAGAAGATCACCATAGCAGATCAAATAATATATGATCTAGTAAACCTAATTTATTCTCTCTCTCTCTTCCTCTCTTCCTCTCCTTCCCCTCCTCTGTTCATCACTAGGAATTAAAATTTCATGAGAAGATTATATGTACAATTGCATTCTGTCATGGTTTGCTATACTTTGCTTCACCTTTGGGTAAAGATAGATTTTTTTGCCCCCCAAGGAGGAACCCAGTCATTTCATAGCCATAACTTCTATTATCTTCTTGCCTGGAGAGCTTAGATCTATTCAACTGTGAAATAGCTTGTCCCTGTATTATGCAACCCTGGTAATTCTCTGTTTGGCATTACTCATAGATGCCCAAGGTAGAAGCATCAACTTCAGGAAAAGAGGGTAGGAAGTTGAATGTAGCACCAGAACTTTACCATAGGAGGGAGGAGGAAAAAACCAAAGATATTCATGTGTCTTAGAAAAGTGCAAAATAAAAAAAACTGAAAAATTATCTCTGGAAATGGATTAGGTGTCTTTGAATAGAGTGCGGGATATTTCTGAAGAGTAAATCCCAGCTCTTTGTGGAATTTTCCATTATGCAACTGAGAATTTCATGGCAGCAGAGAATTTTTATCTGCTGTCTAGACTCAATAAGAACCCTTGTTTTTATATACATTTATGCACACGCTCACACATTATGGAGATGTCAGAAGAGATGCCACAGTTAAAGACAATTGGTTGAAATATACAGATAAAACAGTACTAAAATCCCTTTTCTTCACACTTCAGTGAATCCAGACTGAATTTTGTATCCAACTGACAATCTAACTTCTTAGAAGAGAATTTAATTATGACTTTGTTTTTTGGCAAATGACTTAGTGGCTTCCACAGGAAATTTCCTCCTCCTGCTCTTGCTTGTTTTATGTCTACAGGTTGAATTGAAGCTTCCAAAATGTTTGGGTTTAATTTTCATTTAAGGTCCTTTCCACAGCCTAAGACAACTGTAGGTTATCACAAAAAATCCAATATTCTGTGTTTCAGGATTTTTTGGGGGTGTTGCAGTGTTTTGAGGCAGGTTATGCACAAATGTGTCTTGTGTGGATGACAGGCTGATCACACGGCAGAGTGAGGCAGCAGATGTTTTGTACAGCCTGAGCAACACCTGGGTTTGACCTTGACAACAGATTAAAGAAGTCGGTTTTCGAGTTAATGTGGCAGCTGCATAAAGTTTGGAGCTGTAAACAGAAAAATCAGCCTCTCTGGATTCTCTGCTCAAAAGGATGGGATTTTGGTTTTTTTAATAAACAAGCAGAAATGCAACAGTTATACCATTTTTTTCCCTTGCTGAATCAGAATATCCCCAAACCATTAAATATTGATTCTGCTACTTGGGTCAAAAGAGATACTACAGTCCATATTCTCCCAGGCATTCTCCAGCTAAAACAGTACCTTCTCCCCCTGCTCTGCTGTTGATAAAATGCCCCCAGTCTAACACTACCTTGAATGCAGCCCAATTTTGACATTTTAAATGTGAACAGATTCACATTTTCATTTTCAGAACAATTTTTAGAACCACATAAAGATTAATCACTAAGTCTGCTCCAGTCTCTAGCTGCTTTTATTTTACCTTCCTCCAAGCCAACTTTTTACGTCAGGACAGAGGACAAACAGAAAAGAGAATGTATGTTAGTGTTTGGAGTCACTGGAAGATGAAAAATGGGCATGGTTTTGTATTAATTGATGAAAATTTCAGAAGAAATGTAAATAGCAGAGACTTTAAGAGGTGTGTGAAGCAAAGGCAGATTGGTGTTTGTGTGGAGCCTGCAGCTAAGGTAGATTCCACTTTTCCAAGGGGAAATATCCCTATGATTCCTTCCCCACTTCCTTCCTGGACATCAGCTGGGCATTCACAAGTGCAAAAATTCTGGTGGACCTGTCCAGAACTCCAAGTCCTTCCTGATTTTTATCTAGTTCTTTTGCAAGAGCAATAATATATTCTTTAAAATTGTTTGAATGTCAGATGATGTTGTCTCAGGTAGCTCTGCAGAAAATTTTATTTTATTATCTACAATATTTTTCCTTTCCCACAATAATTCAGTTACAGATTGTTTTGACTGTCTTTTTGCTAAAATACTGAGAGCACTATAGCAGGTAAAATACAAATTTGACAGGTAAAAACAGTTTAAAAGCATATGGTTTGCCTATGCTGCATCACACGTCGTTCTCAATTATAGACACCAGCTCCAAACACTTTGAAAGATTTTGAAGGTATTTGACAGTTTAGAAACATTCATCCACATAAAGGTAGCATAATATTTAAAATTACTGATAAAGGCTGATGTGCAAATACCTGGTCCTGATTATTTTTGTCAGTGAACTTTGGGAATGATGAGCTTGACTCCATAGCCACAGTAGAGAAGTTTGGTAGAGGCTCCAAAGGAGGCAAATGCCTGAGTTGTGCCTGGACCAAGAAATTTGCTCTAGGAAAGAATGCAGCACAAATGCATGTGCTAAATATCAGTAGGGATGCCATTATTGATTAGGTTGGTGAATATTTAAGTGGGAGTGAAAAGAAGCAGTTGCCTCCTGGGAGAAGACTTCCACTTCACCTGACAAATAAATATTTCTACATCGATCTTCCCCATCATCAGGAAGGAGGTTGTGCCACAGCACCTCTACACCAACATCCTCCTCTCAATTATATTTTAGACCTGAAATATTGGGAGACAAAATAACTGGTGTGGTAGGAATGGTGCATGTTCTGTGACATCTCCCCTCATTACAAGTTAGGTAGTGAGGTGCTTCAAGATGGAAAATTGACTTTGTGCCATCTGCAAAGTCATAATCTTACTCTTAATGCTTTGGTAGTCCAATTAATGTAAATACACAAGTCTGAATAATTGCTTTGGGGTCATCTTAATTAGAACTTCCATCTTTTAATTGGCAAAGAGATTAATTAAGATATACCCTCAACTGTCCACTAAACCCCATCCCTTACATTTTATGAAGAATTATTCCACCTCTACACAGGTGCAGGTCAGGAATACTAATCCTACCTCACTCTTCCACTCTGCCAGCTACAAAGAGAAATCTTCCCCTCACATGCATACTAAATCACATGGAAACACCGGCATGTGGCTCCCTGCATTTCCTGTATATGGATGAGCTGTCACCACTAAAACTCCACCTCTGGAAGTCCAGAGGGAAAAAAAGGGCAGAGCAGAGGGAGCACAGCCCCAAGCTGGAAGGACCCAAACAGACACCAGCCCTCTCAGAGGAGCACTGGGCATGTCCAAGCCCTGGCAGCTGCTTGGCAGCCCGAGGAAGAGGATCCGTGGTAGGAAATTCTTGGGAAGAAAAAGGGGTGGAGAAAGACCTTAAAACCTCACTAGTGTGAGAGTTTTTAATGCACAACTTTCTTGCATCCAGAATGCACGATTTCTCATTAGTTTCACAATCTCAACACTAGAGACAAGTTAAAGTACAACTGCACTGAGTTTTCAGGGGAAATTAAGTGAGAACTGGGAAAAAAATTGGAAAGTGACATTTCCAACCAAGTGCCTCTGGCAGGTGCAAAGATTTCTGAGCTGTTTACAGCCAACCCCTGGTTCTGCTGTTCAGTTTGTTTCATCAGATGGGGGTCCAATAGACCTCTTAGTTCAAAGTAAATTCCATCAGCTTTTGAGTTTGCCCAGAACTTGTCCAGTCYGGGAAGAGGCAGCCCTCTGCAAAAATTGAATTTTCTTGATGAAAAAAAAAATTAACTACCAACCTATGCCAAATCAATTCCCTCTGCACTAGCAGCCATGCAAAGACTGTTCAGGATAGTCTGGGGTCAGAGTGATTAATAGTTGAAGTGCTCGTGAAGTAAAAAGAATAGTTAGCAGATTTATTGCCAAATCAGGTACTTCTTACCTAAACACTTGAACAAAAAGTCAACATTTCCACTTCAAATTGGGATTCTGTCTTGCCCATTCAATGTTAGAAGCCTGAGGGTGCTGAGTTATATTGTAACAAATGGTGTCTGTCCAAATCCCAGATACACAGGAGGTGGACATGAAGCTGTAATCCCACCAGAACTCCACTGCCTTGGAGAAAGCTGGGAAAGCAGGTGAGCTGAGATTACCACGGCAAGTTATAGCTTCTTTAAGTATTTTCCTCTGAGGAAAACATAGACTGGTACAACCTGTTGGGAGGGGAGCAGTGATATAAACATGTTCATCTTCTTTCTCTTTTATCAAAAAGAACAGATTTCTACCACAGCTGCATATAAAATTAGGTAGGTTAAAAAATGGGGTTGAGGGGATTTTTGCAAAACAGATACAAACTTCTGTATAACAGCTCAGAAGCTGCAAGTGTAGAGTCTCTTTTTTTTAACAAAACTGTCTATGCCCTGCTATGAACTGTAGCACCTCTTTACAGTGTTTCCTTCAAACATAAATTYAGAAATAGAAAACATACTACACCACCACCACCATGGAAAATATGCTGCTTCAACCTGTGCAGCTGGGCACAGAGTATTAATAACACTATATAGCATAGAAATACTGCACAAACCAGCACCTGTATATTAATAAAAATATATTTGCCTCCAAAATTATTTCAGTGATCCAGCAAAGCCTCAAGTAGCCATGTTTATTACTATACCAAAGTCAGATCAGAATGTGAATAACCTTGGTTTTTCATGAAAAAACCCCAAAACATACATTTTCTCACACTCTGAAAATCAAGAGACAAGGGGGTTCAATGTGAGGGATATGACCCATCTGGATTTTCCATTTTTTTCATAATGAAATGTTGGTAAATGTCTCGGTGTCATCAAATGAAAATGACTGTGGCAAGAAACTGAATGTCTTTGAAGAAAACCCTGCCAGTTGAAGGAAATGGTCAGTCTGCAAAAGAGGCATGGTCAGAATACTGGACCTCCTCAATTCCATGGTTTGGGGATTTATTTTCAACAGGTTTGTAACTGGTGGTCCAGGGCAGGTCTTGTAATAACTCTTACAACAGCTTTGAGTTAAAACTGGAGGGCATAACCACCATCAGTGATGGAAGGTGATGGAATAACTCGTCAGCACATTTCCTGCCAAAACAAAGCCATGAGGGTCACACTTGACCTTTGTTAACAGAGGCAGAGGATAATGTTATTGTGTAGGCAACGTGTTTTTAAACCTACAGGCACATGAGAGAGGCAACCCACAGCTTTACCTCTCTGTAATGCAGACTTGAGAAAAGCTGGAGAGAGAGAGAGAGAGAGAGAGAGAGAACACGAGAGCACTTTACAGCCTGGCAGGCCAGCATAAAGAGGCAGAAGCTGAGAGGAAAGACAATACTTCTTGTTTGATTCCTTCAGCATTCAGTGAAATAGGCCTGTGTTCTCTGAAAATAATAACAGGTCTGCTTCAAAGAGCTACTGGCCTTGCACACATATTTCTTCTAAGCAGAAAACCCTGCAAAGTCCTGAATGTGTGGCTGAACGCTCAGGTCAAAGGAGCAATTGTTATTTTCAAGTTGACTTGTCATCTAAGTGACATTACTGAGACCAGGGCCTCTGAAGGATCTTGGCATCAGGGATCTCCCACAGGTCCTCTGAAGAAATCAAAGCACTTGTCCAAGGAGGAGTTTAATCATTTTTCCCTTTCAGAAGTGAAGACCTCTCTCCTGACCTCCTAGCTGCTCAGATTAATTCCAGCATTGCTATAACACATGCATTTGCCCTCAGGGGAAAGAAGGTGCCTTCACTGGAACATTTCCACACAGGGACTCTAAATACAAATGGATTGGGGTTGGGAGTGAAAGCCATGCATTAGAAACCTGCTCATCTACAACCCTTCCTCTCCTCTGGGCATAAATACCCCTTCTCTGACAGGGTCCTCGAAGCCCTAAATCATGTGAGGCTGTGTCAGAATGTCAGAGCTGTGAGCTACAGCCAAGTGTGTGCCACACACCAGCCTGATCCAGCACRGCGCTGAGGAATTGTGCTGCTGCAACCCAGCTGTCCCAGGGTGATGTAGAACATAATAAAACCAAGACAGGTATTGAAGAAAAATGACTCTTAGGAAATATGTCAGGACTTCTTTTGGAACTTCTTTAGTTCTTCACCAAATGGAAAATATGTCAGAACTAGAAGAGATATAAGCAGCAATTTAAAAAATTACCATTTTTCTGTTAAATGAAGGTTATTGACTATCTCTACTTTTATATAGATCTGCAATTTTATTTAGGCTCTTGTCTATCTTACAGGCCCTGGATAAATAAGTGACAGATATGTGACAATTTAATATAAAATGAACATCTTCATATAGATTACTTTCCTCGATATCACATAATTCATAGTCTTTACTGTAGATCATCTCCTGCCTAATCTTCATTAAAAATAATCTTGAATATTATTCTACTATCTTGCCTAAAAAAGAAGCAGAGTAAGGCTGAAACCAATTTGGGACCCAAAGTCCAAGACGTGAGTTCAGCATCATGCAGGAGTTAATAGAACTGGCACTCCTGTGCTGCTAGGGGTGACTTCTGAGCTACTTGCCAAGGAATGTGGGAAAACAGAGTGAAAATATATCTCATTCTATGCCAGTCAGGGCAGAAGAGGAGGTTGGAATGGATGYTTCTCTGTCCCCAGGGGATCCAGCATCGAGGCCCACCTATACAGGACCATGCAGGAGCTACCCAGCACCTCCCAGGAGGCACAGCTGGGCTCTGGGCATCCTGTTTAGACCTCCTGCTCAAGAAACTGCAGCGACTCAAAAATGCCTCCAAAAATGCATCATTTGAGGAGCTCTCAAGGTCTGACTCCATCCACCTCTTTTTTTTTTTTTTTTTTAAGTTTTTGTTAAGTGTATAATGGTGTTTGAAAGCAGAAATTCAGATTCTCCTTCTGCCAGGACTTCTTTTCTTTATTTTGGTCAGAACTGAAAGCTAATTATTTCCTGCTTCAAGAGCAATAAGGTGTTTATTGGAAGGTTCCCTACAATCCTATCAGAAGTGTTATAGCTCAGTAACAAATGAGCTTCCAATTAATTAAATTCAGCTCTCCATATAGACWGATCACTCCAGAAACAGTTTCTTTTTTTCCTCCTTCTGTATCAACATGAGTTGCTACAAAGCACGAAGGAGATATTCACTGGAGTTTAATATAAAATATTGTGATTGCAGAATGTTGTACTCATGGTGAAATCCATCCTTAGCGAATTAATGTTTAAAACTAAATAGATACATTATTAGTTTCACTCTTAAAATGTAATTTCTTTGGGTACAGACTTTGCACTCGCTTTTTTTTTTTATTTAAGTATTCTAAAATTGGCAGTGTAAAATTGGAGCTTCCATCATTTTTAATAGGATTTTTGAGAGCATTTATCTCTAATTGCCTTTAAATTACATTTTAGAGAATTAACTTTCATTCTTGATCAAGACAATGTGAAATACAACAACAATTATTTGTATGTCAGTAGGAGAAAAGGATGATTTTGTTTTTTGCAAGTGTTAGTAGTGGGAAGAAGGGGCTGGTTTTGAACCATCCAGCTATTTCAAGAGAGTTTTTGCTACAGGAGAGTTGCTGTGAAAAAAATTGAAGTGAACACTTTTCTGCTTTACTTGGCTAAGTATTCCATGCATTGGCAAGGAATAAAAATTAGTCTGCAAGACACTCCAAAGAGCACTGTTAGAAGTGCACTCATTCCACCACAGAGCTATGGAACAAGCTCAAAACTCACCAAGCTCTCCACGAAATGCCCCTTGGGTGTCTCTGTGGTACCAGCTGCCTGGGGAAGGTGTGAAGGAGAAGGGAACTCTTTGGGTTTGCTCCAGGGCATGAGCTGCAGCTTGGCAAATGTGGTGTGTGGCCATCCAGCACTGCTCCATACACTGGGAAAGGCACTTAATTATAATGCTCATGTGTGGGTGCTCAAAGGGAAAAAGAGTGGGCTCAGGCAGACATTCCTGAATCATCCACGCTCCAGGGCTCTTGGTTTCTAGGAAACTGGTGGCCTCAGTCTCGATGTACAGTGTAAGAATCTTGTGTAAGAGCTGAGCATCTACTGAGTTCCCCATGAACAGAGGCTCAAACACCTTACAAATGGTGAAGGAAAGAAAAAAAAAATGTTCCCTTTCCACTCAAGAACATGTGTGGTACAGAGCAAAGACAAAAGGAAGGACAGATATAAGGGTGTGGGTGTGGATGGTGGGGGAGTATTATCCTGAGATTCAGGATACTGGCAATGCTGATTGCTGCAACATCCCTGCCTCAGGCCACAGCGATAACTTTGGGGCATAATTTTGGATTCATAAGCTAGGGAARAGTTCAAATGATCATTGAAGGAGATCATGATGGAAATAAGGAATAAAATCTATGTAYGAGAAAAGTTTAGAAGGACTTACAAACTAAGTAAGGAGGGGGAAAAAACAAAACCATTCCTATCACTCAAATTAAAAGTGTCTCCTCACAGACTGGCTCTAGTGAAACAGTTGTCACAACTGATTCCTGAAGTCCCACCAGTGCACACCCAGATGGCAAAAGTGCCTTTTAGGATAACACCACTTCCAAGTTCATCAAAGAATCATCACAGAATGAGCAGCGAAACAAAACTCCATTCCTTTTGTCTTGGTGCTTTCCCGGGCCAGTGAAGCACTGACAGAATTGCAGCCTGTGATCTTCGAGTGAGGAAAAGGGAGGAGGCTGGACAGAAAGGCTGACCTGCGGCAGGAGAAGCCAGCATTCCCTCAGGAGGGAATACCAGCAGGTACTTGTCATGCTTGCCTGTGGGAACTGTGATGCTGAACACACCCAGCATCCTGCACAGAACAGCCAAACCCACGGTCTGAGGTACCAGCATCTGCATTTTACTCTCACAGTTTGTGTGACTTTTAAGCTGAAGTGCCTGAATGGAAAGTCATTGTTAAAGCATTTTCATCCTGGGCCTGTGTCAGCACCTGCTTTGACGTGGAAAGTTACAAAGGCTGAAAGGGTCTGCTTAAAAATTTGGTGTCTACCTTTATCTTCATTCTTAGCAAACCCACCTCGAGCTCAAGCCTCAGCAGCTGGTCGATTTTTGTTCTTTCCAAAAAGCATCGGTTTCTCCACCTGAAAGAGTGTGCACAGCCCTTGCTTTGAAGCTTATCCCTGGTAAGGAATCACTTTTATTGAAATCTCTCCCTAGAGTACCGACYTGCCTCATCAAATGTTCTTTAGTAGTATTCTTTATGATTTTCATCCCCTATAATTTATACTGGAGAACATAATTCAGAGCAAAAATTAATAACAGCAGCCCCTGAAGACAGTGTGGTCAAACTGATCCAGATTTTCGATAATGGCCCTCTCATCTGGCTTACCATTGTGCCTGATTGCCTTCCTGTCATTCTTGTGTGTAGCCTCTGCTGCCTGTCCAGCTGGGAAATTTCATATCTGTTCAGAGTGGCAGAGTTGGAAGGACAAACCTCCTGCTTGAACACACTAAGAACAAAACAGGAGCAAAACTAAGAACTGGATGTAAGATTTAATCCAGGCTTTTAAACATGTGTTCTGTCTACAGTTTGGTAAAAGTAACAGTTGTTGATTATTTGAACTTTTACTGATGTTGGAGGAACGTGGGAAAAATTGCTGGATTGCTTTCTGAGATGAAACCTGAGTCATTTGTGGGCAYGTTCATATACTTACTGTACTTGCTTTCCATGATCATGCCAGGTAAAAATAGGAATGCATACATATTTATGCAGAATATTTCTTAGGGAAGCACAGACAGAGCATTACACAAGCATTTTTATCTACTCGAGTTCAGGGCATACTCATCCCATAAAGGGCTGCTGCTCGTGAGCCACAAGAGCAGATTTAGCCTCAGCACTTCTTCAGGTCTCCGTTATCCAAGTGTTTCTTCAGTTCAAAACCCACAGTTATCAGGAGTGATTATAGTGTTGTCACAGAATTTATTAGGCATGCAGAGATATTAGTCACATACATAGGATATAGAGCCCTTTATTAAAAGCTGGTAGCGGGCAACTAAATTTTGTGATTTTTTTTTTTTAAATAAAGGCAAAATTGACATGCATGGTACTTTTAGAAGTTATGGCTTAGTTGTGATGCAGTCACACCAGCCAGGCCATAATGCAGAATGGCATTTGGGTTAGAGAAGAGCTGGTACTGCACTAATTGTCCATATAGATTTTTATTGAATAAGCTCCATTTCAGGGTCCATATATATTGACAACAACTATTTCAACTTTAAATGTTCTGTCCAGAAGATTGCAAACGCTGATGATATTTAATATGACATTTTAAAGACAAAAAGCAGCCACGCTGGGGAGAAGTGATGAGTTAGGAGAATGACACCAGAGTGACACATTTAGTTGGAGGTTAAAAATAAGATTTACTTTGTAATGCACATGTGCAGAACAACAAAGATGCTTGTTACCTTCTGAGTTATTGGGTTCCTGGATTCCACAGATTATAAAACCTAATCCAAGGCATGAAACATATGGTTTTGCTGAATTGATTTTTGTTTGAATTACAACATGCCTCTAAGGAAAAAAAAAAAAAAACCCAAAACTTTATTCTTACTTTGTTCTGAAGCCCTTAAGAAATTCAGAAAAGGCTGTCAATAATATGAAATGAGAAAGAAATTACCTCTTTCCCTCTGTCTCTCTATGTCTCCCTTCCCCTCCCCAGATATATGGAAGACACAAGAGTCTGCAATTCTCTCACAGRTATCAAAGGGGAGCTCCCCCACCTGAGACGGGGGAGTGGTGAGCATGATTCAGCTGGGAAGGAAACATCCTCTGTGCCGTCATCAAATGATAAAAGCTGTGGCTCTGGATTTTACCAGCCTTTGAATCTCCTGCTTTCCATCCTTTTGAGGGAAAGGCTTTGTGTATTTGTGAACCCACAGGCACGTCCTTTTGAGCTGTAAAGGCTGTAGATGACTTTCAGGCTGCACGAGTTTTGCGTGACTTAAATTCACTACCATGCATGTCTGGGACTAGAAATAAAACTGATACAAAAAGTCCAGCTAGATAATAACTGTGTAGGGCTTCAAACCTCCAGAGTGCAGTTAGAAGCATCTTACAATGGACCACAATTTTTTTTTAATCACTTTCACTTTGTCCCTTGTGCAGCCCTATAATTAAAAAGTAGGTTATTATCCCTCTCAAAAACATATCAGGGGTAACAGAAAGAGATACTCTTATTTAGTAGACTGAATGGATAGAGTAGGAAAAAACCAGACACCCATCAGTGCTGCTCCTCAGGTCTTAATGAATGTGAATAGAGATTTTGGGGACTTGTCAGCGTTGAGTTCTGAAGGTCAGCATGCAAGCTACTGGGAGATCTTTCTGTTTAATTCATTTGGATATTTTGCAGATCTGATATAGTACTGAAGCTAGAAGAAGCTGAAATATGTAAAATCAAATGGCATGTAATCTAAAGCCATGCAGCAAGTGGCTGTTTTCAAGGTCCACCCAGTTGTGTTAGCTCTAGACTGCCTTCCTTGCTCCTAAACCATTTCAAAGCCACTGTGAAGACCAGCAGAAAGTTCTGACTTGCACTGTAATAAGACTGTCACAATCAAAGTTGTGTTTTATTAAACTAAACCTGGGGATGACTAAAAATAACTATAGCATTTCATTTTGTGGTGTGGAATTCATTGCAGGTATTTGGGAAAAACAGGCCTTGATGACAAATATTTAAGACAGATTAGTAAGAAAGCAGATGTAAATGCTACTTCATTGCTTTTTTAAGCCTTGGTAGTGAAAAGTCAACAATTAATGCAGACAAGTGCAATTAAAAGCATGGGTCTCATACTCATCAAAAGAGTGAAGCCTCCAGAATGAGCATCAAAGCAGTCCCTGCTCAGTGGTTCAGTGGCTGCTCAGTCTCTGCTCAGTGGCTGCCCAATGTCAATGATTCTGCCCTTTGAACATAAAACACGGGGTAAATGGGATTGTAAACCACTGACACACAACGAACACGACAGGCAAAGGCCAGGGTGTCCCCGACCCAGATGAAGATGTACGTCCACAGAAATGTGGCCCATTGCATTCCCAGCACAGTTCTATATGTTTCATTGGTTAGACTAAAAAGAGAAAAAAACCCAAGGCTTGTGATCATGAGTTTTAAAATGTTTCAGACCAGAAACACTCTTATTTGAAGGGGCACACTGCTGCAACACTTCCATTTTTTGTGATACTTCACCCAGTGTTACTTGGACATCATAAAATCATTTTGTTTTCTCAAAACATTTTTCAGAGATCCAGCGTGAAACTGCAAGTGGATGTTGAGATATTTTTTTCCTCTAGAATGTGGCAGTTATGATGAATCAGAGTTTATTCTGTGTTCTGTTGATCACCATAGTAACCTGCACTCTCCGTATTTAACAGTGAACAAAAAGTTATTTATTTGACAGGGATGGAGTTCTGGGAAGCAATGGTTTATGAACACTGGCAAAATATTTTAATGGGACTATTTGCTTCTCAAATTGTTAATGTGTACCAGTAATTTGCTCTTTATCTGTCATGAAGACCTCACAAGAAGAAATTGATTGTAGCTAAAAGGTGTTCATTAGAATTACAGCTATTTTCAGCTCTTTGCAGTTGTTATATAAAGCTGGACAGTGCCCTGTTCAGTCCAGATTGTTTACTGGTATGTGGAGCACAGTAAAGGTACCTTGCTTGCTATTGGGCTTCTTTTGCATTCTCAGGAATCAAAGGGATTCCTAAATTGCAAAAAAAGATAAAAATTGACTGCTATTATTTATTGAAATCATGCTGTTTCATATCAGAACAGGTCTATTTTTTTCAAGCCCAAACGGTGAGATTGCCCACCAGTTTTTAATAGCTCCTTTGGTGGTACAAATTGATTTATTTTATGAAATTACTTTCAATGTGTTAATTGATCTTTTTTTGCCTGCTTGCTCTTAACAGGGATCGATCCATTGATCTGCCTCATAGAAGCGGCCCCACAAAATGCAGAGGTGGCACAGATGTGGCAATAACTGGTATCCAGTGTGGGGCAGAGGAAGCTGAAATGCTCTTTTTACCCAGCCCCTTGTTGTGTGGGACTCAGACATCAAATCTGCCTTCTTTTTGAAACTTTCCTTGAGCAAATTTTGTCTCGAGGGGCAAGCTGTAGGAAACCAGGGAGGCTGCCCCTGCGGGTTTTCCTTTATGAAGAGAGTTTCTGCACTTTCAGTACCCTGTGGAAACACACCACAATGCGAGGTTTACAAAGGAATCCATCAGGAAAAGGTGTGCTCATTACATTTCTCATCTCTACCTGCAATGAACGCTTCATGGTGGAACATCATTATTATATAGCTATAAACCAGTTATTTTTTTCCTACCTTTACAATTTACCGAAACCACAATTACAAACATATATTTTAAGGCCATCTCCAGTCCTTCAAGCATTCCCATGTCTCACGTACCTTTTCTTAAGCATTTTATCATTCTGCAGTGAACCATATCTTACAATACACACAATTTTAAAGCTAGAATTTCATCAGCCCTATAGGGATTGTTTTACCCAGAAGACTGAATTTATTTCTTCTAACTCTGGAAGAATTTTGATATTAACTCTGAGATATTGAATGTATTAAAAAAAAAAAAGGAAAATACAGCTATTAATCCAGAATTTTCATT
Organism: Parotia lawesii; assembly: GCA_003713295.1. Taxonomy (NCBI): domain Eukaryota; kingdom Metazoa; phylum Chordata; class Aves; order Passeriformes; family Paradisaeidae; genus Parotia; species Parotia lawesii. The sequence continues at coordinate 1,830,922 of RAHM01000079.1, read as the reverse complement.
TTATTGGAAGCACAGGTCCAGCACTTAATATACTTATTTTATACAGTTAAATATACATTATATCCTGCAGAAGCAGATGCAATCGATACCGAGCAGCAAGCAGAATGCGAATATCGATTGTACAAAAACCCCTTTCACACTCAACGTTATCAAGGAGCTTTTCAAACCTCTATTCTTAGGAAGGCCATTTGGAGGACTGTGCATATGCATGTGTGAAATGAACTGCTGTTATGATTTCATCTGTGCGTGTGTTGGCACTGCAGGCAGTTTTGCTGAAGCAATAATTTCGTCGTATCAAGAGGTGGAAAATTGGATCACAGAAGCACTATTCAGATGGAATTGCTGAGTAAGAGCATTGTGGTTTTTTTCTCTCTTGTAAAGAGTTTAAATACCATACCTGGATAATATTTCATAAATACCACACTCAGAGTACTTACGGGACAGATAAGGCAAGGCTGGTAGCACAAGCAAAAATCAGAGGAAATGTTACCTGTGATAGATGCATTTTTCAACCATAAGGAGCTCACTGGGAATGCAGAGGTTTTGTCCTAAAAAACAGTTAAGTAAAATTTTAGCAATGCTTCTTAATTCCAAAACCTGCAGAATGCAGGGGGCCTGGGCATGGTGTGCTTGATGGTTTAAATTTGGAGACCAGGTTCAGATTTTTCAGTGGCTTTATAGAAAACTAATACTGCATCAGCTCCACTCTAAATGTTCAAAGACACATAAGTCTCATTTTCAGATTTATTTAGGGCAAGTCTATGTAGGCAGGTGCACAAAAAAGTTGCCACTGGGTACACTCTGAGGTGGCCAACACAAACTAGTTCTGAACAATAGTTCAGAACAATCGTTCAAGATTACAAATACTTCAAGAACAATAGAATTCTTCTTAAAATATTAAGCCCAGCTGAGCTTACCTAACAGTCAGAACACTTTAGCCAAGCGCACAAGCACAAGATTCTTGACTAACTTAAAGCACAGACAGGTAAAATTTGAATTGTCCTTGCAGCTTTATCTGCAAAACAGGACTATGAAATCTACAGAATCATAGAATCACAGAATGAACTAGGTTGAAAAAGAGCTTTGAGATCATCAAGTCCAACCTATGATCTAAGACCTCCTCATCAACTGAACCACGGCACTGAGTGCCACATCCAGTCTATTTTAAACATCCAGGCAGGGTGACTCCACCACCTCCCTGGGCAGACACCTTTTCACAAAGCTGGGATGCATTTAAATAATGTAATATTGGACACACTGGATACAATAAGATGATCTTGGATGGGAAGCTGCATAAATTCAAAGCATTAGATCATTAAAGCCCACTGTTTATGCTCTCAGGTTCTGATGATCAATATGTGCTTGTGTCCTTTTTCCAGAAAATAAAACAGTTATTTCCGAGGTAACGGTGAACAGCTTGTAGAGAACTCACATATAGAAGTTGTACATAAATTATGCATCAAAGAAATTAGAGAGATATTTAATTTCCTTTGCAAATGTCATCAGCAGAGAGCACTGGTGACAGATATCACACACAATCCACCTTTTGTTAATTTATACAGAGCCACAGTACACAGGTCACACATACCAAAAGGAACACTTTAGCTCAAGAAAAGAAATACAACTGTAAAATGGATTTGCTTGCACAAAGGCATAGAAATGATCAAATAAAGCAGGAAGGCAATATTGATTTTGATATAGGCACCCCCAAAAACACAGGCTTTGCAGAGTCAATACGGTCTTGATTTAGGTTCTAACCCAACCCAAAAGCCTCAGACTCGGCTCCATCCACTTATTGATTTGTCTGGCATGCCGGGTTGTTGGTTTTTTTTTCCAGAAATGCTTTTCTGCTCTCAAATTTTAGCTAGCTCTCCCAAAAGAAYGTCTAATACAGTCACAAAGAGCAATTATGTTCCTTACAACTGAGCTATTGACTATCTTAATAAAAAGGAAAGACAGAAGTCATGTCAGCTTAGCTTCTCACAGGACCTCACAGTGCTCCTTCATTCAAAAACACTTATGTAATCAGCAAAAAATGGGTAATGAGTTGCAAAATAGCAGCAGCCCTTAATTTTTTATCAGGTACGGTAAAACCTTYATAAAGTTGTGCAATTCTTGAGAAATGAAACACCTTATAACTACCACCAATGCATCAGTTCTTTGGTATTTTGCTACAATGCCTCTTCTATTTTATTTTTTTTCTCTTCTGCTACCTGACATCTAAATGCCTATAATTTTAGACATAAAGACCACATGTAAGGAAAAACAATCMACAGAAAGAAAGCTGCAAGATATTATTTTTGCCATTTGTAGGCAGTAGTTTCACCCAATGTGCATCTTCAACACCTTTGTCTTTCTATGGGGACGAAGGGGCTTAGATGAAGGAGCACAAAAAGACAACACAGCGCCTTTAATAAGCCTTAACAACTTTGTTTTTATTTAATTTCTACAGTAAAATTGAAAACCTTTAGGTAGGGGCAAAAAAGCTCTGATGATGAATCATCAAGGAAACCAACAGAGGAAATAAAGCCATGCTTAGAAGACATTAAACAAGTCATAGACTTTTTAATAAAAGTAGGATGCAGGAAATAGAAGGAGACATAAGTGATTGATGGAGGTGTAAATGTATGTGTGGGTAGGAGGAAAAGAAAGGGTAAATTTGTCTGGAGAGTAAATCCATTTAAGTCATTATAGTTCAATATGGCCATGATCCAGAAAAACGCTTGAGCATATGCTTGGTTTTAACGTGACTCACTCTCTCAAAAGATGAGCTCTGCTGACTTGTTCAGACTCAGGTTTGAATGATTTCATCAGTATCCTCTCTTAAATCATGCCACCCCACTTTAAAGCCTGTAAGACAACAAGCTGAAAGATGGAATGGCTTTGGGTTGGTTGTCTACTTGAAGAATCCATTCTGGACACGGAAAGCTGCACACTCTGCTTTTCATTATGGAATGAGCTTAGAAATGGAAACCTATTTTTTGTAAATACAGAAGCTGAAGAAGAGGAATGTCAATGGCAGCCAGAGGGGATGGGACATCAGGACTTTGCAAGCTTTTGTTTGCTGGAAAAACATGCTGAAATTCTGTGAGAGATGGCACATGATAACCAGCTTTAATTGGGCCAAAATCACTATGCCTTTAGTACTTATTTGTGTGGTTCCATCAGCGGTACTTGTGCTTGCAGGCTGCAGGGTCCCAGCGGAGAAGGAGAAGCTCAGGACCACCAGCTGTGCCACAGGAGTGCCTGAGGACASGGCAGAGCAGCTCCTCCTCTCCCCCTGGGATGGGGCTCTCCAAAGTGCCTCTCTGGAGACACTTTGTGTTGCAGTCATCAACTGCTGATAACAAGAAATGGATTCTTTGGTTGTTCTTTCTACCCCAAGTTTTGGTGGGATTTCTGGCCAGGGCAGAGGAAYGGTTTTGAAAGAAGTCTGACTAAATCTGTGGTTCTGAACCATTAATTTGAGATGATTATCTTGTGAAAAGTCCCCACTTTTAAATCTCACATATTTTTAACACATCTTCTCATCCGTATGAGTCCATTCTTCCTCTCTAAGCTCCAATCTTACATTTTCTGGGGCAGAAAGAAATACCATTCTGGCTTTTCAGAAATGAACAAAGTAGAAAAGATTAGATACACAATACAAGTCAGCATCACCAGGTACCATATTTATTTTTCCTAACTCTCTTTCCTGGGAAATCGGAATAGAAGGATCACAGTTTTCATTGAACAATAAAGTTAATTTCTAGTTCTCAAGGTTTCACAGAAAAGCATTAAAACATAATTCTTGGAATGTCACCACAATACCACTTTGACTTCTTGAATTTTCGTCATTTTTGAGCAGTGTCTCTGAGGATGCAACAATTCACTTATATAAGCAATTTGCAGGATAGAGGGACCTGTTCATCTAATGTCACAGAGTTCTTTTTCCTCTAGGAAGCTGTGCTGATGCACAAGAGCAAACATYTATATATTAATACAACCAGTATGTTCACAAGATATTTTTTCAGTTGCTGCATTTTACTAATAAGCTACAAGTTAAAAGGTTTCTTTGAAACAATTCAGAAGTTGAAATTAAAAACTATGCATCTTTTTCAGCATTTTTATATTTCATTTGTTGTCAAACTCTCAGTCAGCAAGATGAGGTGGCTGATAATTATTCAGGGTTGCCAATTAACCTACTTAGCAGGTCACACAGGTAACTGGCATAGATTGTGTCAAACCTCATTACTGGGATAATAATTTAATCACCCAGTGCATTGACTGAAGGCCAGAGAATCTGGAGAATAAATTAAACAGAAAAATAAAATTAGTAGCTAGACAGACATTGTATTTAAATACATGAAAACAGTAAAATTATAAAGCACACTACTCACTAGTATAAATCCAGTAAAGTCTGGGATGGGGGCTGGGGATATTGAGAGTGGGGGTTTTCAATCACAATATCCAGCCTGAATATAAAAAAGTATTATATGTCACCTTGCTTCTGTGAATGAAAGTTTAACCCATGAAGAGTCTGTGAGCATGTCTGTTATTCTTTAGCATTTAAATAGACACGCCATGCAATTGTCTTAAATGCAGTGTTACAGCCCAGACCTGCCCGGGCACATCTGCTTTGGGAGCTCTGGCTAACAATCCTGGCCTCCCCCTGCCTACATATCACAGCCTTCCTCAGTTCTTTGTGCCTGCCTTCAGAGCGATGACAAAGGAATGTCAAGTAAGAAGGTCACATAATGGATAAAATAATATTGCAGGATCTGTCAAGAAGGACAGGAGAGATGAAAAAAATTACAATAAGTGCAATTGTCAAAGTCATGGAGCCTGTGAAAAAGCTTCCTCTGTACGATGATGCTCTGCATTTACAAGGTGACTGAGTCTCTAAGAGGCAGAAATAGAAGAGTCTGCCTAGAAGGAAAAACATTTTCTGTGCAGATGGAGAAAGAACTACTGGAAGGAACAATAACATCTTTAAAAGTGGGTTTGATACATAGATGTTACATATGAGTTTGAAGCTTGTGTCTGCTTCAAAGACAGGCACAAACTTTTCTAGAAATTATCACAGTTTTAATATTCAAAATATAGACTGAAAAAAACCCAACACTGTTAATGCCAAGAGTTAGTCCTGAAAGTGTGACGTGTAAGGTGTCCCAGAGCACAGACAAAAGTACATGCAAGACTCCAGAAAAGATGAGAATATGGTGAACTTGCCCTTGTCTTCACGGTCTATTTCAATGGTTTACTATCTGGAAGAACAAGAGGGCTGTAAAAGAAGCCATCACTCCTCCGAGCAGTGGATCATTCAGTTTAAACATATCTCATAGATGTTACAGCCAAGAATTACAGCACACTGAGCACTGCTCCAGGACTTGTAATTTATTCACTCAGTAGGGAAAAAAGTGACTTCCATAGCAGCACTTGATAGGCCTGTAAAATAAAAAACAACCAGCACAAAAAATAGCCAGTGGGCCAGGAACGAGTGTTGGTTTGGCCAGGAATGAAAATTTGGTTTGGCTTGGTTTTTATAACAATGAGAAAAACCACATGCTTAAGTTACTGGATGTGACCAGACCACTCATTTATGCTGTCAAATATATTATTGTGAATCATAAATTGTCTTGTTACTGAAAGAATATACACTATAGCAGAAAGGCTGAGCATATCTGTTCCAGTTCTGGAATTACAGCAACAACATGCAGCTCTTAAATGTCTATTTTACTTGTTCCCACAGAATGTAAATGCTATAGTAGTCAATAACTTCTTAGACCTTCTTTTTTGTGTTTTGAAATTACTAAAGCAGGGTAGCACTATTTGTGAATGCTACCCACTAGTTCAGGAGTGCCAGATAGCAGAAACTGCACGCAGAGGAAAAATCACTTTCACCTAATTAATAGAAAACTTAACATTGATGAGTTAAACTTTCTCATTAAAACTTTCCCTGGTAAAAAAAGCAACAAGCTTAAAGATAATACATTTATTTATTTATTTATTTATTTATTTATTTAAACATAAAGCAAGAGCTCAAAAGTCCTGGATAAATTTAGTGTAAGGGCCTCTCAGGGGGTGTCAGCAGTTACAGAAGACCCATAGCTACCAGTCTGCTTTTCTGGTTCTTGTGAATATTTCCAGTGTTTTCAGCTCATTGCTATTTTTTATATATTAGGCACGAAAGTAATAAATGGCTAATCAAATTACACAGGCTACAGTCACAGCAAAGAGTGACAGTAGGTTAAGGAACTCCATTGGAATACTGAATATTTCACTATCTAGCTATCTAGCAAAACCAGATCTTATAAATGCTTTGATAAGGCAAACGCATTATTGACTCATTTCCATGATGGTCTAGAGATCCTTCATTTCAGAGGATAGCTGAGGGCACTAATATAGCCTCGGCAGCATGATTSCCATTTTGGGAAGGCAGGATATATCCTAAGCAGGGTTTCAAGCCCAAGAGAGAGCACCAATGTAGGCCTAGAGATCTCTGCTGCAGCTGTGRGGGACCACTGCAGAGACTGAACAGACACCAACCAACTGCATCTTCTTTGAAGATGGATCTTTCTGCAGGAGAGCTGCTCCGAGTGATCTCTGGGGAAAGGATCAATTAGAGACTCTTGGCTTCCCCTTCATTTATTACATTTTCCATTAAAATAATGTTTCCCATTGTTCTCTCATTTATAATTCACAGTCTGTAATTGTCATGGACAGTAGCCCCATTAGACTGTTGTCTTAGCACCATGTTACAACACTTCATTTTCAAACAGTGCTTTGCAGAGATATCATTATTCTCCAATTGCAACAACCACCTGTGTATTTGTTAACTACAAATGTAATGRGAAGTACTAGCCATATTAAAGCACYGGAATACAGTGTGGGAGCATTTTGGACWGATCTGGACTGGTTAAAATGTAACTCAACACCTCTTCCCAGTAGTATGCAGGCTTGAATATTCCTGCTCRGTGCTACCCTCCTTCGTTCCTCTCCTTATTCAGACTAACCCTGACTTTCATTCACCTCTAGAGGTGACACTAATTTCTGGATGCCTGCAGAAATTGAACTATATACTCCCCTGGACACTTTGGGGCAGACAACAGCTTCTTCTCCCTCTGGTGAAAATGATGACTGCTCACAGTTGTTAATTTCCACTGCAAGGAAGAAGGCAGGCTTTAACCAGAAGAGGGGGAGACAAGAGAAGAAGGCAGGTTCTGAGCCTCCCCAGGGTTAGAGCAACACCTTCCCAAGGAAGGTAATGTCATGCTTCCCCCACCCCAAAGCAGAGCTAAACGTGCTGCAGGGCACTTTGCTCCGCTCTCCCTCCCAGCTTTCAGCCTCACCCCTCCTTGGGGAGTGATATTTCACTGGGGACATCAGCTACAACCTTGGGCAACCCTTAGCAGAGCACTCACCCAAGTGCCAGGGCTGGGAGAGCAGGGCACACCGCTTTTTTCTCCCCCATCACGATTGCCTGTTTCCCTGGACAGCAAAAATGCGTTTAAATCACTGCAAGCTGTGAAGAACCTGGACCACTCTATCCCCCTCCCTAGGCAAGCATTTTATCACCAGGCTGTATTTTCTACAAATAGATACCATATATTATACTCAATGCAGAGCACAGTCATCCCTCTTCAAGCCCTGGTGAGAAGAGCAGTGCTGGAAACTTGGGTCTAGGACACAAATCAGTCCCATATAACTTTCCATGCCGAAGGTGTCACTGGCTGCCTGCGTCTGTGCTGGGCGATTCTGGCTCAGGAAGCGACACGTCTTTTGGTTTAGGGCTGCAGAACATGGCTGGCTTTTTGTTTGCCTCTGTGGCTTTCCCACTGCTCACAGAAGAAAGCCTTTATCCCTCAGTAAATGCATAGCTGAACTAATACATTGTCAAGGATTCCTTGCAAAAGGACAGTTTGCTTCTCAAGATAATGCTAAAGATTCCCAAGTGTAAGAGCCTGCAACAAAATGTAAAACATTTTAAATATAATGCAGTGAATAACCATGGACTTTCCATAATAATCATCATTTAGTGAATGTATAAATAGAATAAAAGCAATATTGAAGCAAATAAATGACCTGTGACACAAAGAACGGATTGCATTTCATATTACTTTACTTAACTGCCCCCTCCTTCCCCCACCAAACAGAAGCTTCATTGACAAAATGTGCTCTGGTGATTTAGTCTGTAGACTTAAAGAATGTGCAACTCCGGGAAAAACTGAATTATGGATTCTATTTGTCAGATGAGGAATGGCATGTAATAACTTAATGAACTAGAAGCTTATTAGTTGTAAAAGAGAGAAGGCGTTGTCTATCAATCTTTTTTTTTAACTCAAAAATATTCAGGTGGGTAAGCATCAAATCCATTTCACATTTATTATCTTATGAATACCAATATGTGCTAGAATCTCAACAAGCTACAAAAATATATCTCAGCCTCTAGCTTAATGTGCATTTTATTAGTCAGTTTTGGAGGCTCTATTCAAAACCCGAGTCATTAGAATATCTGCTCACAAATTTGGCCAGCAAAAAATTCACTTGAACACAAGAGCTACCCTGAATTCATCAAAACTGTGGAGTGAAAGAAATTCAAACACAGTGACAATGACAGCTGGGTTTCAATAGCTATTTATTGCTCTATGGACATGTAAATACAAAAGGACAGTAAAACACCAAATTTAAAAAGAAACTTGTAGAGAAACCAGCCTAATATAAAAAGGAAGAACCAGACCCTTGGCTGTTAAAGATGTTTTCTCCACTTTCTAAATACAGGAATTTACCTCACCTACACTTCCCTRTGGACCTATTTATTTTGCACAATTGAGTGTATTTGGATCATGATATGTACATGTGAAYATGCACAAAAATGACAAAAATAAGGTAGTTTAAAATCCATTAGATGCTTCTCCCAGTCTTAGCTGATATTAAAAAAACCACTTTAACAAATAGGAATTAACCCTAAACAAATACATAAACCACACGTGCAAGTAACAAAAAATGGCAGAAAGCAGGAAATTCAAAGTTCAAGCCAACGCACAMGGAGGTGTGTGTAGAACAAAGCAGTCAGGTTCTAATCTACCAGCCCCAATATTTCATGTGCTGCATAGTTCCCTGGGTAATTGCAACCTTAACCCTGCAAAGGATTAATTTTTTTGCTTTGCTTTTCTTTTCCAGAAATAAAAATAAGCAAGGAAAGAAAATCTGCATTAATTTATGCCCCTGGTAGGCTCCTGTGGGTGAGCTTTTTTGGGTTACTGTTTTGTTGGGTTTTTTTTTTTGGCCAGTCTAGCAGCAGATGTCTTACATACATTAGGCTGTTTAGAAGAACAGTCATAGCCATTCCACTTAATCAGGTAATAGCACATTATTGACATATTAGACCAATTTAATACATTTGTTTTCTTTATCCATTTACATTTCATCTCAAAGGTCTCCAGTACAATGGGATTTTGAACTATTTGTGCTGAGCACGATCGAAGGGCCATTCATCCAATAATTTGATTTTCTTGCCGAAGAGAACAGGAGAGAGGGAAAGCCATCTCTCTCCTGCTCCAGCAAGGGAGCTGCAGGCCTGCATTAGGCTTTAAGCTTCCTGTGTAAAACATACCCCAAGGGCAGCAGAAGGCCACTTAAACACAGCTTGGAGGGCATAACTGGAACACGGCTGTGGCACGTTGGCTTTCTGCCCAGGAGTAAATTCCAACCATCAGCATCAAACACTCATCCTGAAGCTCTCAAACTGAAATTAAATGCCATCTATCAAATGAATAAACAATAACAAAGTAGCACGAGTRAATTAAAAAAAATAAATTGCAGTAATTTATACTGTGGATCATCTGTTCGGGGTTGCTGTTCCGGACTGCTCGCCTCAGATTATCTTTCAGCCTACTTTTTCACTGTTGGATTTTTGCACATGTAAAACAGCCCTCGATACACAAATTGAATCTATKCATGGCCTATGTTACTCGTTATTTAAAAAACAGTTTTAAATAATGCTTGCTTTTCCTATGCAAATAATTTTGCTTACTTCTGCTAGTCATAGGTTGAGTCTACATGAGTTGTGTCTAAACAGGAATACAAACAACAGCAATTAAACATGCAAAATTGTACCTTTACATATCTCAGGTGGAACTGCACGTTATGGTTTAGGCAGTCAAGGAAAAATTCAGCAGGATTCAGAATCTGGAGAGCTGTGAATTTAAAGTGAATTCACCCTTTAAAAGTGCTCAAAGGAAAAGCAACCAATAGTTTGGGATAGATTTTAAAAGAGGAATTTTCAATAAGTAGAATTTAATTACCTAACTGAAATTTTTACTAYGGTATCCTGGCTAAACCTTCACTTTTTGTGAAGAAGAAGAAGAAGGAAAAAAAAAACAACTCAGGGAAGYGATTATGCTTTATCTGAATCACAGTTATTACAGCAATAAATTCAGCCTTGTGCTGAGATGGGACAGTATCGCAAAGGAGAGCAAAGGGAAATATTTCACTTACTGAATATTAGTCTCATTTCCCAAAACAAGTTGACTCTTCCCAGGAACTTCTTTCCCAAAACTTCCTTAGGGTATGAAATAATTGGCTATTAACCAGTGAGTTCTTGACCCAAAGAATGGAGCAGAAAACATGCAAGACTTGTCTGGATTACTAGAAGAAAGAAAAGAGAAATTAGAGTGGATGCGTAYCGCCTGAGCCCGTGGCTCTCTTCATTTTGCTCGTTGGGACTGGAGGATTTTACCTGCATTTATAGTAGGGCAAAGGACCCGAGGAAAAGAGCAGGCAGAAAGGAGGGGAAGGGAAACTAAAACAGCACAACATTCTCCCTTTCCAGATTTATCTTCCCCTGCCTGCTTGCCCTGCATTTAGTGTGGGGCTGCGAAAAAGGAAGGCTGCCAGCTCCATAAGCATCATATTGCCAGCATAAAGGGCATCCTGTCTCAACCCGAGGCAACAGAGAACTTAGGAAAAAGTGCCTGCACACTAAGAGAGGAAAAAAAAAGCAGAATCTTACTTATCATAAATCCTGTGCACAGTCTTCTGAACAGTGAKAGTTTCCCTTTTTTCCCCTTGTACATGGGATCACCTGTAACCCACCAAAACCTCCGAGGTCCCCTGGGTGCTGCCCCAGCGCCCCGAGCACCCCGCGGGAGGAGCGGCTCAGGATGCAGAGCGTGGGGACAGTTCCCATGGCCTGGAAGGATGAAAACACGTCRTTAGTATGCACCAGGCAGTGCCGAGGGCTGAGCCTGCTGCCAATGAGTGCTGCACTGAGGGCTCAGGTCACAGTTTTGCTGAATTCTGTGCTCTTGGTACACCTGAAAACACCACACCGACCGCAGGACAGCATAACCAAAGAGCTGGGACAGGTGTCTGAGGCACTGAGGGAGTGTCTGCCCCTCGATGTCAACTGGTTCAGTGGGGCTGTGCAGGTAAAGAAGTGCTTCTGGGGCTGGTTGGCCTCTGTTGCCCTGGCCCTGCTGCTGGGACAGGCGTCTCGGGGCAGGGTGCAAAGCCTTAGTTCGTAGTGGTTCACAMTGATCCCCAGGAAGTGCCTGTACACTACAGGGGACAAACAGGAGCCCATAAAGGTTCTGGGATGGGCTGTGATCTTGCTGGCATCACAGCAATGTGGTGCAGTAGGCTGTAGGAAGGGGAGGGGAGCGGTCAGCTGCTTGTGGARGGCTGCCATGGATGCAAGAGCTTCCAGCTCTTCAGGAAGGACAGGTCAGGACATTAAGGGTGCAGAGCTGCCCTTGATGTGAGAGAGCAACTGGGGCACACGGAGCTGTCTATTCCTTGGGACAGGTGACGAGCCAGCTGACARCAGGTCAGGACCAGAGGGCAGCCCATGGTGGGTGACATTGTGGTGAGTGTCTGCTGCAGGCCACCTGACCAGGAAGAAGCAGATGAGGCAAAAACCAGAAAGCATCCTCATGCTCACAGGACATCAAGGGTCAGAGCACTGCAGGCACACCGAGTGTTGTTAATGAAGTAGCAGAACACACACGCCACAGTACACCCCTGGTGCACCCTAGCTTGGCTCTATCCACCTTAAACAGTGGCTCTCTTCCTCTGAATAACCATTCTCCTGCCACCCAGAGGATGGTGAGCACTCCCTGTGCAGACCTCCTCAGCAGTCTCCATGCTTCCTTGTTGTCTTACACCCCACCAGAACGTTCTGCAGCAGAAAGAAAGTCTCAGTCCTCTCCAGCCTTATCCTGCTGATCACTGTTTGACGCCCTGAAAGTGTAACACATGCAAACAGGGCGTATTGGCTGCAAATATGGAGAAAACATTTTCATATGGGCAAAAAAGGAGGTTGTTGGCCTAGGAAGTGTGTGTGTGTGTGTGTGTGTACATGTGCTTTAAATTAAGCTCCCCCACGATTCCAGGTTAGATTTCAGTCTATTTCAAAAGCCTTCACCTGCCATATATCCCAAAGTGTCTGAATAGAAAGAAAGGGGATTGGAAAGACTTTGCTGACTACAGTAAAAGGAAGAATGGTATCCCCAGCAATGTGCTTCCCCATTCCTACACCTGTGTGGCAGGAATTCCTCTGATTTTGTTGCAGAGTTCCCTGTATCACAGAATATGGCCTGCAGAACCAGTTTTGCCTCAGTTTATAAACAGTTTTACATGCTCTTATGGTGGTGGAAAGATTCCACAGCAATCAGAAAGTCCTATGGTATGCTCTGGGGATGTGGGACCATTTCTAAAGAATTTGAGGGAGGAATTTTAATATATTGGGAAGAGCTTATAACTTCAAACACAAATTAGGACACTTAATTTTCTTTAAACCCTATGTCCAGCTGTTCAGATTCAATGAGTACCTTCAGGATCTTGCCTCACAACACTCTTATACACACCTCCATAATACCAGTGCTCTGCTTATTCTGTACTTCAGTAGCTTAAACACACGACAAATTCTCTCATGCTGCAAATTTGTCTTCCTTGAGCTATCTTTTGATCTTGGGCATTAACTCTGATCAGCACTAAGGCAGAGACAGTCTATCCAATTAGCAGGTGACAGCCTCAGAAACTCAGGACACAGCACCTCTGTTACTCTGCCTTCCAGGAGATTTGACCTCAACAAACACATTAGATGAACCTGGCCACAGTATTTGTCTGCCTACCTCAGCTGATCTGCTCAGATGGTATTTTGTCAGTTAGTAAGGTAAAATACTGCTTTCAGGAGGTGCCAGAAAAGGATGGCTTTAGGTCTGTAACTTGCTAAGGTCTGTTATCCAGCTTTCTTCTGACTCTAAGCAATCACATAAAGCATCTTGACTTTCTCTGCATAAAAGGAGCTCATTATCAGACACTCCCTTGTATGGAATCCAAACAACAACCAACCAACTTGTTTTCCAACATCTGCAGAAACAAGTCTGTCTTTCAAAGGAGATTGGCTTTGTGCTGTTGGTAGGTTGTTCTGCTACTGATGCTGTCAAGGAATCTGTTTCACTCGATAGTTACACTTGGAGCAATGACCACCTTATTCAGTGTTTTCCCCTGCTCAGAGCAAGGGGCTTGTGAGCCATTGTAAAGGTTCCTGTGCACAGATACCAAATGTAGTTCTGCACTGAATGCCAGCTAAGCCCAGCACTTTGTTTTGTCGGCGATTTCAAAGCCACAGGGGGAATCCATGGCTCAGCTTCCATTAAAATTCACCAGTTAATTGTGAACACTCGTACCTCACTGCTCTGCACCTCCAGTTAATCTGTTCGTGTCAGCTGATGCCTGCCTGCTTTGACACTGCAGAACCCCAAAGCTATGAGAGCAGGAATGCCAAGATTTGAGAATGTACTGCAAGCTGGCTGAAATCAGTGACTCTCTAGATGTTCCTGGATGCTTGAAGATGTATCAAATGAGGCTGTATTGAAGAACTCTTAGGCAACAGCAGGTATGAAATGCCTCAGTGTGTTTCATAAGAGGAAACACAGCTAGAATGGACAAGTAAAACTCCAAGATCTAGTAATGGTTCCAATAATTTCTGAAGCTAATCTTGACTGGCTGTACAACTTCATTCATCCAGCACCTCCGGTGGGTCATTAGTGCTGAACCTGGTGGGTGGTCATGTAAATAGAGTGCTGGAACATCAAGAAAAAGGCAAGGACCTGTGTTCTCACAGTAGCTTCTGCTTGCTTGCCTTTGCCCCGTTGGGAACCACCACACTCTGGCTCTGAGGGTCTGTAACAGGAGAGTACGTGGATATCAGTCATGACAGAAGAGTGGGATCTCCAAAACACATTGTAAAACTGGAGTTTACCTGACGTTTCTTCAGCATTCCCACAGCAGTCCCTCCTCTGTGCCTCTTCCAGTTTGACTACTCTTTTTTATAATTGTTTGGTGTAAGAAGATTGATCAGAAGTCTACCTTGTCAGTCTCTGTTCGTTCTTGCTCTTTCCAAGCATTTTACATTCAGTGCAACAGATATAAAACCTAGAGCCAGAGCTAAGATGAGAAGAAAGAGATCATAAGAACAGAGGAAAAGAATCAAGAAGAAAATCCTGCAATCCATGGAGAACATTGCCATTTCGTGACTGAAGTGTGCTGTACAGCAAGAGGAAAAAWGTCACAGAAAACTTCTTTAATCTAACAAGGAGCAAGGAACATCATCAGAATGAGAAGAGCCACGTTACTATGCTGAAATTACAGGGCCTTTCTTGCACTTGCTCAAACCCCCTCCTGCCTGGATTATTGCTAAGGGTTAAGAGAACTGAATACCCAGTTATTTTCTGAAGGAATGTGGGAGAAAGGGCTGCAAGTGAATGCAACACAAGGAAACCTGGAGTGGGGAGGAGGACTACAAATACAAATTTACTCCTCTGCAAAATCAATTCAGCTAAAATTGAGTAAAAAGAACGAGATGATATCTCCCTCCTCCCTCCTACAACACATTCCATTCTTCATGTATACTGACATTGAAGGGTAAGCATGATAAATAGCTCTATTTTCAGTAACAAAAAGAAGAAAGTTATGAGACTGACTCCAGCCAGCAGTTTTCTCCTGCCTCAAACCTTGCATGGTCTTCTACAAGGAGACTGTCTCTGTTGGCAGAGTTAGGCAGGCTTTGGGAACCCTCTTTAGGGAATTTTTTTGCTGGTCCACAGACAGGTCCCTTAACTGTTGTTACTACATTAATACAGAAGCATGTTTTCATGCAGCCAAAGGCAACCTTCCACAGGGGGTTGAAAAGGAGAGTATTTACCTTTCTGAATCAACAGTAGGGTCCACAGCAGATACATAATGGGAACCTGAAAATAAAAAATAAATTGGTTTCTGAAACTTCTGCCTCCACCAAAGAATTTTTGAATGGTCATGCCCTAAATTATTTGTTCCTTTATTTTCCAAACACAGTGTATCCAACTGAAAACTAAATTCACATTTATTGCTTGCACAGTGAATAATGTTAGGGGTCAGTTAAACAAAAATAAAGATTAACTGTATAACTCACATTAATGTATAGTAATTTCTGATGCCTAAATTTTGATGCAATGTCAAGCACTATGCCCGTTTTTGTTTAAAATGAGAATTACAATCTATCTATCAAAATGACTTTTAATAAACTCAAAATACGTAAACTTTTTCCTATAAAGCAAAAAGCGTATCTGAATATACCAACAAAGATGAAGGTAATTAAAAAGTTTCTTAAAAATGGGGGGGGGCGGGGGGGAAGGTGGGGGGGAAGGTAGAGGAAACAAATTCAGTTAGTTCTTTTCAGGACCTAATTAACCTTAAAAACTGAGTCTCCAGCCTTTCCCATGCACTTCAATGCAAGGGAGAATGTCCCTCACTACAAACTATAGGTCTGATTTAATGGAGTTTTGATTGAGGATAAAGACAGAAGAGTCAGTCTGTGGCACCCTCTCTTTGCACTGAAAAGTGTCCAATTCCAAAGGCGAATGCACTGAGCTCAGCCATCCCAATTAAAGTGTCAGCTGCTATTCTGCATAAGCAAAGATAGCACAAAGAATGCAAAAGAATCAGCCATTACAGCATATTTACAAAGGCAGCCCAGGAACTGGTGCTGGTTAGGGGACAGCAAAGCAAAACATGTTATTTAAACAAACAGATGTACATACTTACATGTATATATTTGCACACACATATATCACAAAACAAAATTGCACAGAAAAGGAGTAAAAACTCTTTGCTCTCTCTAAGTCATTCTCTTGAATCTTTGTATGAAAGTAAGTGGAACTCCAGCTGAAGCTGCAATATCTGGATGTTGAAACAGTGTCTTGCTGCGAGTAAAAAGTGTTAAAAAGAACAAAATTTCAAAGACCAATTTTTTTCACGGGCACCTACAACTCATCAGGTATGCATAGCACACATAAATCCTGATCTTATGTTGTTGTCAGCCTGCCAAAACCCCTCATGGCTCTGGAGGAATTTCTGTGCTGAGATCAGGATCCGAGTGGGTTATTCTCTGCAGTGGTGCCTGGCACAGATCTCCCACTGCCATCTCTGGAGGTTCTGCCCCAGTGCTACTGGCACTCTGCTACATTCAGGTTAAATCACCTGAAACACTCCAGCTTCCTTGCTTCCCAAATGCCCACCAGTTACTATATTTTTATCAGAAAGGATGAGAATGACAGAGAGAGTTCCCTGCCAAAGGTTATCTCTGAGTTCTTAGTGTGTGTCCTTCTGCTGCCACATCCAATAAATCGTTAATGCCGTCTGTTCCAGGCAGGCTTCCCTGGGACTGGTCCTGTGGGGCCAGCACGAATAATTGCTGGAATAGGGAGGACAAAGCTGGGCTGGCACCACAGCTCAGTGTGGACATGGTCAGCCTTCAAATGCTTGTGAAATGATCTTCCAGAGTTCAGCTTTCCACTGCTACTGTTGTTTCCAAGAACAAAAGAGACACAGCCCATCGGGCTCTGCTCAGCAAGAGCAAAGCTCACCCAGAGCCGTGGGCACCTCCCCAAAGTCCTCTGCGCTGGTTTGAAACGTCCCATAGAGAGGCCAGGGATGCTCTGCTCCTCTCAGCCTCCCTGAAGAGCACCAGTACTGGTGCTGGGGCCCACTGAGGGAGCCACCCTGGGGGGTTGGGACTACTGTGCTCACATAGGAGCTTCAGCCACGTCTGCGACCCACTGCGATCCACTTCTGTGGATCAAAATTACAGGGGAGGCTGCAGTGCAACATGGGGGTCATTTCTGCCTCCTCTTATCTGACAGGAAATGCATTCCCAAAAGCTAACACAAGATATTCATAAAGTCCTTCTTAAGCTCTTGAATATCCACCTCAATTTCCTGTGCAACAGCTGGTGTGGTTTTACAATAAATGGGAATAAACTGGTACACAGCCCATGCTCTTGTAATCGGCACAGTGATGGATTTGGGGCCCTTTTCAACATTTGTGAAGCCAGATGACCCAGGCTAGCAGCAACAGGATGCCACCATGAAGCATAATTATTTTATAGCTCCTATTTAATTTTTGGAATATCAAAATTTATGACAATCACTAAAGCAGATTGATAAACCCTAAGCGTAAACACACCATGATACAGAAGTTGTTTTGCTGTCATCCCAAGGAAGCATCTATTTGCAAAGTACATGGCAGTATCAAAGAGCTCTCTATTGATTAAACTTTGAAAATAAAATTGCACCACTTATCATATGCTGTTTGCAAAAATGCCAATCATTATAATACTCACATAGGCATACTGCATCTTCCCCCCGAACTCGTTAAATTTATTACTGAGACTCTATCCTGAGCTGCCTACATGTGGAAAAAATATCATTCAGATAACGCATTAACATTTATAACCAGTATTTAAAGCTGTGCATGGTGCCATCTCAAAT
Organism: Parotia lawesii; assembly: GCA_003713295.1. NCBI lineage: Eukaryota > Metazoa > Chordata > Aves > Passeriformes > Paradisaeidae > Parotia > Parotia lawesii. The sequence goes on along the minus strand of RAHM01000079.1, from coordinate 1,813,130 downwards.
GATAAGGGTCTTGTCAGCATTTCCAGTATAAGCCTCATTTCAGGGAATGGAAGAAGGGAGGGAGTGGCAACACTGTATTTCAGTGATTTTAAATGACACCAACAAGAAGCCTGGCATACAAGTTCTCAATCTAATTGTACCTATCTTTCAGAGATAGGTGCATCTTTTATGTCCACATTCAGTTTGAAAAATAGCGAAATTCTCAATACATCATTGTAAGCTACCTGGCAAATGCTGTCATTCTGCTTGTGCACACAGCATCCCACACGATTATAATTCTAGAGCTAAGCCTTCATATTATAAAAGCTCTTAAGGTATAGAACAAAAATGATATGACCCCCTCCTCACAGCTATACTTGCACTCTGGAGGAGAATGAAAGAGATAAGCAAAACAGCTAACAATACAACAATGAGGGCTGGTTCATGACTCATGTTATCAGATGTTCCTGCAGTATCAAAATACTAATACTGAATACAAATTTTAACAGCAGAAAGGATAAAAAACAACAACTAAAAATCTTTTTTTGGGGGGAGAAATTTGTAGGTGCAGTACATCTGCCATGAGCCCAGTTCTGCTACAGGTACAGTGTAAGCTGTGATTTGCCAAATGACACCTGTTAGCTGTTGATGTTTAAGTATTCTGCCAAAAGAAAAGATATTTAAGATATTTGTATCAGTAAAAAAAAAAAAATAATCAAAAGAAAAAAGTAGTTGTCATAGGGCAAGAGAGGCTTCTGAAAGACATCTCTATAAAGGAAGGCATTGGAGTGCTTATACTTGGGATGGTCTGGGCCACTGGACAGTTAACAAGTAAATATAAGCAAAGGAGGGACCTCAGCTCTGTAGAATTCTAAATGTTTTAGTAACACCGGCTAGAAACAATAAAGCCAAACACTTCCGTCTGCAAAAGCAACAATATTTCTAATCAGAAAGCTCAAATGCTAACCAGTGTAGTGGTTGTAAAGCAAAAACACTCTGAGCAAATATGTGTGCAAATGGATTTTCCAGATTCCAAGCCACAGTTGATTACCAAGGCTGACTGAGCTATCCTCTTCTCCTCCCGGCTTTACTTGCTGCTCAGGCACAAAGTGCACATAAAAATCTCCTGCTGTGCAAAGGATTTTATTGCTTTACAGGAACAAGACTAATAGATGATAAAAAAGAGGCCATATAAAGGATGGGCAGTTGTTCAAAAATTATATGCTTTGGAATGGAAAGGAATGCCACAAGAGCTATGGAATGCACACACACAYACTTTATATCGAGGCCAAAGCCGTTCCACTTCACATGGAATCTCATGGGCTAGAAAGGCACCGCACAAAGAACAAGGTCCCTGCTGTGCAGCAGTTAGGCACACACTCATCCACAGAGTCAGGTGTCCCCTACCATCCCCTGGCATTTAGGCTGGAAAGCAGACGACTAAATATCTTCAGCCTCCAGACCACAGTGACTGCAATACAAAGCTGAGGTATTATCCTAACTAATTCCTTCCCTTCCTATTGCCCTTTCAGCTCATGTGCATGTTTGGCACGTTTCTGATTTGCTTTGGAATGAGTCTATCAAGCCAAAGACGGTTCTGAGGACAGCCAGAAAAGCAACTTCAAGGCCAGGWAAACTGTACTGTTAAAAATTGAGATATCAAGCAGTTTTAAGCACCATCAGAGTTTGACCACTGTCAATAGCAGAGGAGGTTTGAGTATGCCTATTTTCTACCCAAGCACCTACATCTCAGCATAAAATGTCCTACTAGATACTCAAAATTTCTGTGTTTGTGTGTAGCTGCCCAGGGTAGAAGTCAGCTGGAATCCTCGCCTCATGAAGCCAAAGGGAGATTTGTCTGTGGCTGAAGTCTAGGTCAGGATTTTATGTATGTTTATATTGTGCTTTGTGCAATAACAACTCAGGGAGCTACTTCAGATGCCAAATAAATTTTAAGGTTTCTGTGGAGTTTGAAATACTTTATAAGAGATTCTCCCCAACATATTAATGCAGCCACCATTCTCACAAGTTCTAATTGTCTCATCAATTTCTTTTCATGCCACTTGCAGTTATACATCATGCTTCAAAGTCAGCATCTGTACAACCAGCCTCCACAAGACAAATATTATAGGATATTTTTCAGGTAAATGATTACTGCTCAGAGACAGCAAAGTTTCTGGCTAGAGTGATGTGGAAAAGACTGCAGGAAAGCAGGGAAAGTTTTTCTTTAGTCAAAAATTCAGGTATTTAATTCTCAGAGAATTAACTTTTTTATCCTTGGTAAAACTCGTGGGTCAAGATAATGGCAGTTTAAAAAAGCAAAGCAACAGGCTGCACGTGGAAGCAAAGGAAAAAAGATTTATTCTTAGCAGGTGTTGTCCAGCCACTTCCTGGGGGGGTAGCTGTTCATTTGAAGCTGCTCCAGAAAACAAACATCCTTGTTACAAGTGTCATCTCCTCCTTCTCTTAGCTTTTAGTGCTGAGCAGACACCATGAGGTCTGGAACATCCCTTTGGCCAGTTGGGGTCAGCTGCCCTGGCTGTGTGCTCTCCCAAGACCTTCCTCCTCCCCAGCGCACCGGTGAGGGGAGGATGTTGGAGAGGCAGCCCCGAAGCTGTGGGAGCGCTGCTCAGCAGCAGCCAAACCCCTGGTGAATTATCCAGCCCCTCTGGCTGCCAGCGCCCAGCCCAGCACTGCGGGGGCTGCAGGGGGGAAATGAGCTCCACCTCAGCCAGACCCCAAGCAGCGAGGCCAGGCTGAAACCTTCCACCCTCTCGGGGCAATTCTCAGTCACTTATCCACTGAAGAAGAGGGAAACTAAAATCGCTAAAAGCACCACCTTTCACCAGATCCGGTTCAACGCTTTTGTGAAGGAGGGGACCTTGACTGACAGCCAGACATGCACACACCCTGTTCACATGCACCATTACATTCCTCTTAGAAACCAGGTGAAAAACGTAAAAGCCAATGATTACTCAATTTTTTCTTCAGTCAGCAACTATTCATAAACATCTCATGGAATGAACTGAAAGGAAGGAATTTTTGGGAACACATGGAGTCTGAAAAAATGCTGTTTCTTTTCTGCTCCTCTCACTTTTTTTCTGAAGCAAAACCAGAACTATGTGACCTCTGTGCATAATGACAACTCAATGACACGGCTCTCATTCTGAATGTGGAATATGAAATGCTCACCGTGAACTGCTCAAAAATAATCCTCAGGCCATGATTATTCATAGAAATTATTTGGTGAGTAATTTCAATTAAATAAATTCAAGGAATCAAGAAAAATAGGCTAAACTAATAGAATGCATTATTTATGATGAATAATTCATTTGGAGGAACTTTCTCCCACTATTGCAGAAAGCCAGCTCAAGGCGCAGGGCACTGAAGTCTCACTTAAGCTCTGTTTTGAGGTCTTAATTGGGGGCTTTCATGATGAATCACTCTAGGCTGGCCCTCTGCCCAGGATTGAATTTCACCCATTGCTCCTGCTCCTCACATATTTCCAGATATGTCATTAGCACAGTGGAATTTGTATTCTTTCAACTTCACTGCCATAAAAATAATGATATGGAGAGATTTCATTATGTTTCTTTTACTACTAAAAACTAAAGGGAAGAAACTTCTCACATCAGCTCACCAGATTTTCAAGAGTGAACGTTCATCACACCCATACATCAACTGCATTATGCAAATAAGAGCCCCCTGTCCACTGAAGTAAGGCAAGAAGACATAATAATTTAAACAAGGCTCTCCAAATGACTAAAACCACTTGTGTGCACTTGTGCTTGCATGATGGGACATTTCCAGTTAAAAATATTCACAGTATGTAACACATAGATTATGACTCTGAGGAAATCTGAAAAAATTGTACTTATAAGTGGTAGTGGTAGAAATTACTGTAGACATTCACACATTTGAAACACAATAAATAATAGATCATTGTTGTTTTAAGGATGGAAAAAAAAAACCCCACACTTCTCTTTTTTTTTGTTCTTGTTGCTCAGCAATGCCAGCACAGAATATCTATCATCAGGAAGATTCATCTCGTTGYTCCTATCAGAGAAAAAGACCCATTGACATGATGAAACAAAGCACTTCCAAAAATATATAAACCACTCAATAAAACCTAAGTGTAGACTTTGAAGCTAAGCATTTGTTCAAAGATCTGATCCAAATCCCACTGATATCAGTCGGAGTCCTTCCACTGACACCAAAGGGCTTTGGAACAGACATACTACTTTCCTGAATAGGCTGAAGACATCCATAAATATTAATTGTCTCACAGTACTTTGCTGGGTCCTATGATAAAAGGTGTGAGTGTAGTAGGGGAGTGGATATTTGTTTTTCTAGGCAAGAAAGAAAAGAATTGGGCTATGCCTAAACTAATGATCAGTTCTTAATTACCCAGTGGGGAGWCTGTCAGTATCCCCAAAGCACAGGCTATCTGGGATGCTTTCTGACAGACAGCTCCTCTATCACATTTCCTGCTGAAACCAATATTACTGCCATTATAACACACTAAATTCTCTTCTTAAGACAGTCAGGATTAATGATACAAAACATCAGAAACTGGTAGCTCTACTGCTGCAGTTTGTACCACCAGGGTAGAATCACACTGTGCTGTTATAAAAGATATTACCCCAGATATACTGAAACAAACCATGATGAAGTCTCCTTGCAAAAATAATCATGTTGCAGTTAGATAATGGGTCTCAAAAATGCGTAACCTTGGCCAAGGTCTGAGTCCTTGCAGGAAGCAAAAACTGAGCTAAGAGGTAGAAAGCATACAGATTTTAAGTCATAGTTCATTAAATTCTTTCATTTATACAATAGGTAGTCATGAAGTGTCAGCGAACAGCAGTCTGAAGTAGGCCAGCTCTCCATATGTTTGAATGGTTGGGAGAAATGGAGCTAAAAGTGCATCTGGAAACCAGAGAAATTCCTTACAGTTGATGGCACAGGCAATTACTGATTGCCAGCAAAAGGCAGCTCAGCAGACACCACCCACTCTGGAGTGCCCCTCTGCCCTCAAATTGGCTCATCCAGCAGCTCTCCTTCCACTGAGGCTTCATCCCAAAGGTCGCCCTCCTCTGCCTCTCTCGGCACGTGTCGCTACCTTTGGATGTTGCTGGGCAGCCCGCGGGAGCAGGGATGGACACAGGACCACGGAGGGCACAGTCTGCCAGCTCCTTCCTCCCTGCCTTTCATGCTCACCCTCCTTCACCATCCCCTGCTCATTCCTTGCCCAAAGGAACTGAAAACCAGAGACTCCTCTTTCATCCTGTCCTTTACAGCACATCCCAGTGCTGCTGGATGAGACAAAACCGTGGATTACAGGTAACAATTATTTTGCATACTGTTCACTGCTAAATCTGGAAACTGTTTATTTCCTTAAGAATTCCTTTTAAGTGAGACTATACTTTACAGTACAGGAAAGACCCCCAAAATGTACACAGTTATGGAAGCAGAATATCTCCAGCTATAAAGAGACACACATACACAGAGAAAGCAAGAATACAGGGTACTTGTTGAAGAGCAATGATGATTATCTCAGAGCCCTAAAAGTTCACATGGAGTAGGCATCTCATATGCAGTTCAGGATTACAGGATGAGGACCACATGAGATCAGTAAATACCTAAATTTACAAATTCCCATTGTTTTACTACATCAGCCATCAYGTTGTGTTCACAGAAATCAGTATTGGCATCTACTTACACTATATGAATAAACCCTTCTTTACTTGCCAGCAGCATCCAGGCTACCTTAATAGATTCTAATGATCAGTAAAACTTATGTCCTGCCCTCCATCCAATTCGCAGAGTTTTTGCTTTGTTTCTTGCTGCTTTCATTCCTTTATTCCATAAGACTTGGTGGATATGTTTGTTCCTTCACTTATATACAGAGAAGCAAACCCAGAAAAACTGATAGGTAAAGATGTATAAGTAGTGTTTAGCATCCACCTGCAGACACAATGTGAAGAAAGAAAATTATCTCCACATTCTTCCAGACTTTTTTTGCTCCTTGATATTTACTCTCCCAGAAGGACAACAGCATGATGTGCACTAGGCAGGAAGGGTAATGATCTGTGCCAAATTTTATGTGCTTATGCTTCATGCTGTGGTCTGGCTTTTTTTCCCCCTGCCAGCAGACAGACAAAGTGGTGGCTTCAGGACCGTGCAGGAGCCAAGAGCTGCTCTGGTGTACGGAGCAGCACAGGACTAACAGACTATTTGAAGTGGGTTAAGGCTGGCACCAGGCAAGTGTTCAGTTCATACTTGCTCTGCAGCAGTCTGGGAGAGTCCCCATGGGAAACAGGTATGGGATAATTAAGGGCTCTTAAGCCAGCAGACAAGGATATTACAAGGATAAACATTTCAGACTGAAGACAGTTAGATGATGAGTTCTAGAGAAGGCCCAATTTTTTACCTGTGGGGGATGAAAGCTATTGGAACAATTTACCAAACACAATGGCAGATTTTCACCATAGGCAATTGCTAAAATATGCCTGGGTATTTTATTTGGTTTCATTTTTTTTGTTTTTCCTATGAAGTATGATCTAGTTTGAACAGGAATTAATTCCAATTTAGCTGATGGCTTGGGTTATGCAAGATCCAAAAGCCACAATGGTTCTATTAAGCCTCMTAATCTATGAATCTGTACTCTGTCTTCATAACTTTGCACAAAAAGGAGGATAAGGGAACACAGCTAAATATTTGGGACCTTCACAACGCTTACAAATCAGGTATAACCCTGAGTTTTACCAAGCCCTCATGGGCTGCTGTACCAACCTGCTTCCTGGCCTTCCATTCCTGGAGGCTCCCAGATAGTCACAGACTGGAAATGTTCCTGTACTCAACACGCAAAATAAAAAGGCAGTAAAACAGGTGGAGGAAAAAAAGCTGTTCTTTTATACTCTGTTTTTAATTGAACGGATTATAAAACACTTCAGGCATGCTGAGAAATCAGGACTTTGTTCCTAAATAAAAAGCTGAAGCTATTATTTTTTTTTTTAATCCTTGTTCCTCCTCCTACAACCATGGTTATTATATGCATGCATTTGCAGTGTAATAGAATCAGTATCATCTCTGTGTCTTATTACTGTTGCAATCCCCTAACATGCTGTTCCTTCCATCCCACATGAATCTGGTAATTACTGCTGAGGCATGCCATGCGTACGCTTTCCCTTCCAAGGCAGCATCAGCAGTGCCACAAACACATTTCCTACGTATTAGTAAACACGAGCAAGTGGGACAGTGTGTGTTGCCTCAKAAGCCAATTCCAGGACACGGTCCTTGCTCACCAGGAAGCTGCACTTGACTGAAATTCACGTGCATAAAACAAATGTACGCTGCGAGACAAGGGAAAAACGCACTGGACTTACTTGTGCCTTYGTTTTTGCTGTGTGTTGGAGCGAGCCCTGTGAGAGCTGGCAGTGCTGTGCTGGGCTGCTCAGGTGAGACTGTGATGAAGGGAGGTTACAGGAGCCTCTATGCGCCTCTGTGCGGTGCCAGTGTGGGCAGGTGTGTGTGAATATGCTCCCTTCTGAAAAAAACAAAACAAAAAAAAAATCAACCTGGGTCTCCTTTTACCTYCTCTTTTTTAGGCTTGTGCCCCCAGACTGTGTTAGAAAGAGCTGAAAACAGGATTTGCTACAGCCTGTAACTAGTCCAATTTTGCTCCCCAAACACCATATCCTCATGTTTAAAGCAGAAAACAAGCAAAAAATCTAACAGAATCATAATCTGGCTGTTGGTGTATTAATGTTGTAAAACGGCAGACCTGCCACACACATCTTTCCTGATCTTAGCAATTTTTGCTCCTGAATTCAGCTGGGTAAAGAGAGTTAGGATGGAGCAGTTCTGAGTGCATTTCAGAATCACAATCTTGTTGAAATTCACACAGCACCACACCAAAAGCATGCTCCAGTGTGGGATGCTCCTGCTCTTTCCAAAACCTCTCCAAATTTTAGATAGGGAAGCTGCAACTGCTTCAATCCCAAATGCAAACTCCAGCACTATTCCTGTCCAGGAGCACTGCAAAGGCATCTGTGCTGGCTGCTGCAGGATGTTACCTTTTCCAGCCTCAAGAGGAGAGATAAGAATAGACAGTACATTTCTGCTCCTCCTAAAATGTGGGCTCTGATATATAATGGCTAAAGAATACCATGAGATGACAGTACCACTTTTGCCAAGCCCAGAACTCTTTTGGCAGCAAACCTTTACATTCTGGAGACTAAGTGTGCATAGTTCCCTATAAGAATCTGGCAAAAATGCACCCTGCCCTGCTAGCACTTTAAAAATTCCCTGTGGAGTGCCTTTTTTTCCCCTCCCCCCAGTGTGAACCCAAAGTTTTACCTTTCAGATAGAGATCAAGAGCAGCCATCCTTTCCCATCACACAGATCTGTGCCCAGGGCATGGAGCTTAAGCAAAGTCACRATAACCCACATCCAGCATCTTGTTCTTTTTAAAGGCAGCCAAATGCTACACTGTAACATCGCAACGGGGCAGTGGGACTAACCCAGCCAGTGGGAGTGATGGTGTTAGGTGTGGCTAGATCTGGCTGCTCAGCACTCGGGGGAGCATTCCAGAGAGTGTAGGGATTCAGGCTTGGGACTGCCGCTGCCTGACAGCCCGGTTTGGTGGAAGGTGTTGAACTTCCCTGAACGTGTAGAACACCAATGTGCTGGGCAGAGCTCGGCACGGCAATTTGGGAAGGCGGCTGCTCCAGCGGGAGCGGGGGATCGATGCTGATGTCAGATCAGGGATTTGCAGCACTGCTGCTCCGAGAGCCAGACTGTGCATGTGTGTGATGTGTGATGTGTGATGTGTGATGTGTTATGTGTGCTTCTGTGTGGCGTGTGCGGAGGATGTGTGCGGGCTCTGCGTGTGTGTGTGCGGGCTGTGCGTGTGTGCGGTGCGTGTGTATGCGGGGTGCGTGTCTGTGTGCGGTGCGTGCCCGCTTGCCGGCTGGCTTGTACCGAAGAAGCTGCTTGACTTGCTCTCGGTTTTGAGGGCACGGATTTAGGGACTCGGGGCCAAAAATTCTCCGGACCCAGGTAAATCCGCTTGTTACCTTATTCCCCTTCCCGGCTCCGAGTGCCCGCGCTGTCCTGCAGGTGCTGTCAGAGCGCTCCCGCGATGAGCAGCCGAGCCAGGAGCGGAGCCGGCTGCGAGAGCCACGCAGGGAGGGGGGGACGGGGACTGGGACAGGGGGGCTGGGAAAAACGTGTCCCCCCCGCCCCCGGCTGACGTCAGCGCGGCTCCGCGCGGGGCACCCGGCAAAAGCGCCGCGCCGCGCCGCGCCCCGCGCACAGCCCGCGCAGAGCCCCGCGCTCCCGCAGCGCCGCCGCTCTCGGCCCCCGCCCGGCCCAACTTCCCGCGGAGCCGCGGCCGGGACGGGCCCGGCCGGGACGGGCCGGGACGGCGGCGGCCCGCTGGGCTCCTCCTGAGGCGTGAGCGGGCGATGCCGCTCGCCGCCGGGCGCCTGGCTCCCGGGGCGCGGCGGCTCTCGGCGGCGGCCACTGCCCCCGCTGCCCCCTCGGGCGCCCCGAGAGCAGGTACGAGCGCGGGGGGCGGCGCGGGGAGAGCGGTCCGGAGGCGCCCCTGCAGCAGGGAGGGTTTGCTGTCAGGCGTTGTGCCCCCCGGTTTAAAATGCTGGCAGGCACCGGGAGCCCGGCAGCCGGGAGCGGGGTGGCCCCGGGACGGGCAGCGGGAATGGGATCGTGCTGCCGGCGGCCGCCGGGGCGGAGGCGGCGGCTGCGACGGGCGGGGGATCGGGCGGAGAGCCCAGCGCTAGGGACCCCGGGTTTCGGGGAGCTCCCCGACGGGGCTTCCCCCGCAGCAGGTCCGCAGGCGCTTTCCGAGAGGAAAAGAAGGGAGGAGGAGGAGGAGGGGGGGATTCCAGAGGAGTTTGGAAGTCGCTGCCTTGCAGCTCCCCTTCCCCCGCAGCCTTCCGACCTGCTTTCGCTCTCCCCGTGCAGCCTCTGCTCCCGGCCGTTTTCACTGGGGATTTCTTCTTTCTCTCCTTACCTGTCTCAAAAGGTTTGACTGTAGGTACCAAAGCGGGGATCGACGGCGCATAAAGATGCTGAAGGGTGTTTGGTTGCTCAGTTTGTTAACAGTGGCTGGGATCTCGTGGACAGAGAGTCGCAAACCTGCCAAAGACATTTGCAGCAAGAGCCGCTGCCCTTGTGAGGAGAAGGAGAACGTGCTGAACATTAATTGTGAAAACAAGGGATTTACAACCGTCAGCCTCCTCCTGCCGCCCCCGTCCAAGATCTACCAGCTGTTTCTCAATGGGAACGCACTGACCCGCCTGTTCCCCAATGAGTTTGTCAACTATTCCAACGCCGTGACCCTGCACCTGGGCAACAACGACATGCAGGAGATCCGCACAGGGGCCTTCAGCGGCCTCCGCACCCTCAAGAGGCTGCACCTCAACAACAACAAGCTGGAAGTGCTGAAGGAAGACACCTTCCTGGGCTTGGAGAGTCTGGAGTACCTGCAGGCTGATTACAATTACATCAGTGCTATTGAAGCGGGGGCATTCAGCAAGCTGAACAAGCTCAAGGTGCTGATTCTCAATGACAACCTCCTGCTGTCCCTGCCCAGCAATGTCTTCCGCTTTGTGCTCCTCACTCACTTGGACCTGCGRGGGAACCGGCTGAAGATGATGCCTTTTGCTGGTGTGCTGGAGCACATTGGAGGCATCATGGAAATCCAGCTGGAGGAAAACCCTTGGAACTGCACCTGCGACTTGCTGCCTCTCAAGGCCTGGCTAGACACCATCACCGTGTTTGTGGGTGAGATAGTCTGTGAAACCCCCTTCAGGCTTCATGGGAAAGATGTGACCCAGCTCACCAGGCAAGATCTCTGCCCTAGGAAAAGCTCCAGTGATTCAAACCAGAGGGAAAAACACCCTGTCCTCTCAGACCCACACATCTCGAGGCTATCGCCCACAGCCAATTCTGCCATCAACCCCACCAGGGCCCCAAAAGCCAGCCGGCCACCCAAAACTAGGAACCGCCCCACCCCCCGTGTTTCTGTGTCAAAAGACAGACAAATATTCGGACCTATCATGGTTTACCAGACAAAGTCTCCTGTGCCCATCACCTGCCCAGCTGGCTGCATCTGTACATCCCAGAGCTCAGACAATGGCCTCAATGTTAACTGCCAAGAGAAAAAGATAAGTAACATCTCCGATCTCCACCCCAGGCCAACCAGTCCAAAGAAACTTTACCTTACCAGTAACTATCTGCAAGTCATTTATAGAACCGATCTCACAGAGTACAGCTCTCTGGATTTGCTACATCTAGGAAATAACAGAATTGCAGTGATACAAGAAGGTGCCTTTACAAACCTCACAAGTTTACGCAGACTTTATCTTAATGGCAACTACCTTGAGGTTCTGTACCGATCCATGTTCGAAGGGCTGCACAGCCTGCAATATCTCTACCTAGAGTACAATGTCATTAAGGAGATCCTGCCACGCACATTCGATGCTCTGAGTAATCTTCATCTGTTGTTTCTCAATAACAACCTGCTCAGATCCTTGCCTGACAATGTCTTTGGCGGCACTTCCCTCACCAGGCTCAACCTTAGAAACAACCATTTCTCCCACCTGCCTGTGAGAGGAGTCTTGGACCAGCTCTCAGCTCTAATTCAGATAGACCTCCAAGAGAACCCTTGGGACTGCACATGTGACATCCTGGGGCTGAGGAACTGGATAGAGAAAGTCACTGACCAGAACAACCAGCAGTCAAATCCCCCTGTAGTTATCAATGAAGTAATATGCGAGTCTCCCACCAAGCACTCTGGAGAGCATCTGAAATTCCTGAGCAAAGAAGCCATCTGCCCAGAGAACCCCAACTTGTCAGATTCTTCTGTCCTCTCCATGAACCAGAACACAGATACCCCCCATCTCGGTGTCTCACCCAGYTCCTACCCAGAGTTACACACTGAAGTTCCGCTGTCTGTCCTCATTCTAGGCTTGCTGGTTGTGTTTATTTTGTCTGTTTGTTTTGGGGCTGGTCTGTTTGTCTTCGTCCTTAAGCGCCGGAAGGGGGTGCAGAGCATGCCCAGCAGTGCCAACAACGTAGATATAAGTTCATTTCAGCTCCAGTATGGGTCTTACAACACGGAGACCCATGATAAAACTGAAGGACATGTTTATAACTACATTCCCCCTCCTGTTGGACAGATGTGCCAAAACCCAATCTACATGCAAAAGGAGGGGGACCCAGTTGCCTATTACAGGAATCTCCATGAGTTTAGTTATAGCAGTCTTGACCACAAAAAAGAAGACCCCACCAATCTTGCATTTACCATCAGTGCAGCYGAATTACTGGAAAAGCAGTCCTCGCCAAGGGAACCAGAGCTGCTGTATCAAAATATTGCAGAAAGGGTCAAGGAACTCCCCACCGGAGGATTAGTTCATTATAACTTTTGTACCTTACCCAAAAGGCAGTTTGCCCCTTCGTATGAATCCAGACGCCAAAACCAGGACAGGATAAATAAAACTGTTTTATATGGAACTCCCAGGAAATATTTTGCAGAACAGTCTAAACCTGAGCATCCTTTACTCCAAGGAAAGCTACAAACAGAACCAGACTACCTCGAAGTTCTGGAAAAACAAACTGCAATCAGTCAGCTGTGAGGGGGGAGGTGGGAGACAAAGGAAATTTTTTAAATGAGCTCAGCATCATGTTTCTTTGAGTCTGAACTCAGTACTGATGTCATCTGTCGCATTCCCAACATTTCCACTTTTTTAAATCAGAGAGGGAGTGAGAGAGAAAAAGAACCCTTGCAGCATAGCAGGGATGTGGTGTTGCTTTTGCAAAGTTCCCTTTAAGTTATTTCTATATCTCTCTCCTTTTGACCCTTCTCTAGGAACTGTCATTGCAAATGTATCTTTCTGTAATAGATCTTGCATAATTCTTTTTGATTTCGAAGGAAACGAAGAAGGGGGTCTTTGGGTTTTCTGTTGTTTTTTTTTCCTTTCATTTCAAAGTGGAAACTTAATGTATTATGTAGAAGATCTCCAAAGATCTTTTTTCCTGGACTATGACTTTCTTTTGTAAATAATAATATACAGTACTGCTGTTTCAATTACCAACTATAGCCACTGGGCGTCACTTTTTTGTGTTAAAGTGCCTTTGCACTTTAAGTACATTATTACTTAATTGTTGCTCTTAGCTTTGATAAATTGAACCTATTTTAATGTGTTGTATTTTTGAAATTAAAAAAAAATGTAAAATAGATCTATATGTCAGCTGCATTAAATCAGAAGGTTTGATTTATAGGAAAGCTGCCCTTCTTTAAATGACTCTAGTGCTAGGACCTTACAGACTCAAATGTAAATTATTGGGGTATTTTTTCCCTCTAGGTTTGTTTAGAGTGATTCACTGAAATCAACTGAGAGGATTTAGCAATGGACTAGAGGTTATCAAATGCCTCAGCCGGGAATAACAGCTCATTAATAAAAGATGTTTAACACAATGTCATAGTGAACTGAACAATTAATGTCCTTCTTAATACATTGCGTTGCAGCTCTAACACAGTAATGTTCAATGGCTTAAGATTATTTTCATACTTAACGGAACATTACTCATAATATTTTATGCATTGGATTAGGTATTTTTATACATTTTGTGAGAGAGTTTATATTTGTAACTTTTTGGACTGAAATTAGCATGTCCTCTTCCTGCCAGATACATATTTTTTTCATAAGCAGGGACACCAGCAGGGGTCATCCCACACCTCATTAAATTTATTAACATACAGGCAAATGAACAAATGCCAAAGGTAAAATTGGAACCCAGGACTCTGGAGTCCTCCAAACCAAGGTAGCTGAAATCAGTATGTGTATCACACTAACTTTGGTAGTCTGAATTATGTCTGTGTCTGTGCTTTCTGTCTCTAAAGCAGAAGTAATACTGCAATAATTCCAATCTGTTAGAGAAAACTACCATTAAGTTCACTGTCTTAAATTTTATAAAATATTTTAAGTTGAATTCCATTCTCAACACTGGTTTTCTTAAGCCCATCAGTGAACAAATGCAGTGAGTCTTCTCCTTTCCCATTAACTCAGGCCTGTTTTGCTTCAAGCTTTATGTTATCACCTTCAATTTACTTTTCCTTCATGGAGAATATTGAAACCATTTTTATTAACAAGTATACAGTCAAACTTTATTAAACCTTATTAGCTTCTAAATAATTTTTAGATGCAAACATTATTGTGCAATTTAAACAAACAGCCCTTATTTACAACAAAAACAGTTTTGTTTTGTCTATTCTAAATCCTTATGCAACTGGGATGGTGATCTGCATATAAAGTAGGCCAGGCTTTTCAATTCCTTATTAAAGCAATTGATGGGGTCTGAAAGAAGCACACTGTTTCCTTTTCATAAATAGGTTACTGCACATAATAATCCTTTATTATCATGCAGAGATTGAAGTGGCCTCTGCTGACTGATTTTTAGAGCTTTGCTATCGTTAATAATACAGTATCTACAACTTAGAGAAATTTTCAGCAATAGCATTTAAGCTATAAATAACTACAATCAATGTTGTTCTAATCAGGACTTTGCCAAGAGGAAGTTGCTTTTTATTTAAGAGCTAAAGAGGCTTTGCATGTGTATTGCCAGATATCTGAGTCACTCAGTAAAACGTCTTCTAATGATTTATGTGACATCTGAGTGCATTAATATGCTAACATGTCAATTCTTTATGTTTGGAGTCCATAGCATCTATGGCTGTTCATTAGATCAGGTTTAAAATTGAAGTGCTACAATGAACTACTGAAGAATCAGTCTTCAAATGGTCTCACATCAAGAAGGAGGTGAAATGGTATCACTTAAGTTGAACTTGGAACATTTGATTGGAATAGCATCCATCTTTGAGCAAGGTACTTGCTTGAAAGCTTCCAGTACTGATTGTCTTATTACATCTCCTTCCCCTGGGTAATTAAAAGCATTTATTACTGAAACACCAAGAAAAGTATAAGTATTATTTTAAAGTAAAGTTGTTAACTCTTTCCAGGTATGATTTTAGTATTGCCTGCAGAACAAGTACCATGTTACCTCTGGCAGCAACTAGAGTATTATGATTTGTTCTTCTCCAGTGAACCAGAACCAATTACAAAGGTTTTCTTTTTCTCAGAAAAAAAGCTAATTTTTCCAACAGAGGTGTTTTCAGTGTTCCAGTGTTTGCAAACAATAGAGATAGGGAATTGATTCTTTTGGTAACTTTATATTGTTTGGTTTTACTGCTTTAGTTTCAGTACTTTGATGTTTGCTTTGGTAGGACAGCCATACTTTACAGAGGTTGCTGTTGCTTTACATTTCCTTCGCTTTCCTAGTGGAATTTATTTAATGACGAGGTTTTATTTTGCATCACCAGTACCAGCTTAAAAATTATTATTGCTGTAGATCTTTTAGGCTTGTTTTTATACCCTTCAGCTGGCATCTATTAAGCAATTCTTTTCATAGAGTGTCTAGGTGAAAGAGAAGATTTTTTTCAGTTACACTTAAAGAGATTTGTTTAACAGAGAAAGTGTGTCGGCAGCTGCTGTATAGAAGGTCTCCACATTTCTTCAGCTGTGCTGCCCTGGAAGCTGCTGCTTATTAGGGGAGAGCTGCTTGCCTGAGTAGTGGTTTGATAATGAGTCTGAAAAAAAATTTCTTTCACAGTTTGAAAAGTTGAATTGTGAAAATTATGTAACCTGGTTAGCAAAGTTGGTTTTTTTTCCCTCAGGATAATGGGGGAAAAGTAGTTTTCTTTCTTCATAAGTTTTCTTTTGTGGAAGTGGACTTGATGACCTTTAGAGAAACAGTAACAGTGCAGACTGAAACACTGTTGAAACTATGCAGTTATTTCTAGTGAAAATGAGGAGCACTACACTTCCAAAGCATGAATACATTTTTTTTTTTTTTTTAAGAGACCTTTCTGGGTAAGCATTAGATAAAGTTTATCGACATACTTCCCTTTTTCTCCGCACAGAAAAAATGTCACTTTTTGGAA
Source organism: Parotia lawesii (assembly GCA_003713295.1). Taxonomy (NCBI): domain Eukaryota; kingdom Metazoa; phylum Chordata; class Aves; order Passeriformes; family Paradisaeidae; genus Parotia; species Parotia lawesii. The sequence goes on along the minus strand of RAHM01000079.1, from coordinate 1,797,127 downwards.
AAAGCATTCTTTGTGTTCTCAAGCGTGCTGCAGAGCCGCTCCACATGCCCAGTGGTGGTTCTCCTTTCTGCAGTCTCTGTCTTCATCAGATTTTACTCTTTTGGGCTCCAGCATTTGCTCAGCCCCTACCTCACCTCTACTATCTGCTTCCAAAGCCGTSACCATGTAATGCCCCAATCTTTCTGCTTTCATCTGCCCCTATAGGCTCTCCTTTCCTTCCCTAGCAAGCTCTGAAGGACCTGTTTCAGCTTTGAAGGGAGCTGATGCTCCTGTCCTTACCTCCTGCCCTGCACTGCTCAGTAGCCCTGTGTGAAATGAGACACCCGGTCCCAGTGCTTTTCCTGGGGGCTGTGCTGGAGGAAGGTCTGCATAGCTGTTCCCTCTTCCACTCGCTGAGCAGAGAAGAGAAGCCTAAAATCACAGAGCATTTCAGCTTCCACACAGGATTCCCCGAGTGCCAACCTGGGGCAGGTGGCATAACCTGTCTGTGCAAGCAGCATTTCTGAGCACGAGCAAATGGATGAGCTTGCTGAAACCACTGGCATCACATCACTCCTTGCTGTGCTTTGGGTGAGTTGTCTTCAGCATGAGTTAATCTTGCCAAAATTAGCTACTATAATTTTAAACTCAGACTGGTTGTGTCTCTAACAGGCCATTCAAAGGTGATTTATTCCCCCTCGTAACACAAGGCATGAATTGGCCTACAGATATGTCTGCTTTCTTCCAGGCAGTGCAGAGGGGATAGATAAGTAGTACTGATAAAAGCTGATTCCCACGTAGCCGCAGTCAGCCCAGCCTGACCATKTTCTAGCACCCTCACATGCAACATCCCTGCTCTGCTGAGCATCTGCCAGTCTCTACTCCGAGACATTTTCCTTCTGCCCATGAGAGAAGCATTCCCTGTGGARTTTAAACCCTGCATTGGTCAAATGCACTGACTTTTTATAACACCGCCTTGTGCTGATAGAGAACTATACAGTAGGGTTTAGTTTGGTTTTCTTTCTCTTCCCAGCAATGCTTGAGTTTGTAAAAAAAAAAGTTGCACTTTTAAAAAGTTTGAAGCTGTAATTAGTAGTGTCAAAATAAGGATACCAACAAATTAAATTGCCTAAATAAAAGTCTTACAGAATACTGAGCTTGTATAGGAATACAATAATTTTAAACTGCTCATGAGTGAAATGAGATACTGGAAATGTTAATGAAACTTCTTAGGCTCTTACAGGCTAATCAATGATACAGTTTGTGATTTTTCATATTACTGTTTTTGCAGACAATAAATGTCATTTAACAGAGAAGAAGAAGAAAAAAWTCCTATTTCCCAAAGACCTCCTCCAACTGTACAACTTCAAAATAACAGATAAATTAACTTATGCAGATGATGTGACACTTCTTGTGTATTTCCCATCACTTTTTCAAAACRTTCCATAGGAGAAGTACAAAAGTTATTCTTTTTTAAGAGGATCATTAAGTCTGTTTGGATTATTGATCTCATAGCTTTTCTGGGCACAAGGCCAATCATTTTGACTGAGGTTTTTAATCCTAGCTAATGAGGGAGGTGGATTAAGGAGAAGGTTTTTGTTGTTGTTTTTTTGTTCTTGAAGGGTTGGTTGGATTTTTTGAACCAGTAGATTGACATGTTTATGAATACAGATGAATAGATCGTTTTGAATGAAAGAAATGTTGGAGTGGCAGTCGGAGATGCAGTCATTCTCAAGACCAAATAGGCTCAAGAGTATGAGTGAGGTTTGAAAAACAGGACATCATAAAAGTGGCTTTCTTCCTGAGATCATAAACACAGAGAATACAGCAGCAGGTTTTGTGACATGCTGTTAACCCTTTGGAGGGATGAAATTAGAGACCATTATCCTTAAGGATAGACTGAAGTGTTCAGAATTTGTCCTCATCTCTGGTTGTTACCCTGTGTGCACACACCTACGTTACCACTGGTTRTTCGCTCTGTTTGAGAAAGTAAACAAGGTGAAGTTTGGAGGAACAGAGCTATTTGCAGTATTTCTGAATGGTTCTTATTTCTATCCTTTAATATGAAATTAATTAACCATTGGTGCGCTTAATGCCATAGACTTTTAACTTCTAAGGTCCTTTGTACAAACTAACTTCTCAGCAAACTCTTCCCATCAGTTTATGTAGCTACTCACAAACCAAGAGAAACACAAAACATTGTGGTTGATCTTAAGAAAGAAGTCCAGGTAATGCAAATACATATTTGCAATATAACAAAGTACATCAGCATTACAAAGTTACTGCAATATAATGACATCAGGACTCTTTGTGGTGACAGAACAAGTGTAGATTTGTGTCTTCTCTTGTTGCCCTGCATGTGCATTGCTCTCCAGAGCCAGAACTGTTAGGCACCAGTTATCTTCTGAGTAGGAGGCAGTGCAGCCTTTTTWAAAATGCTCCCTGCATTGGAAAAAGCATGGCTGATGTATATAGACCTGTTGCAGTTATCTCCTCTTGAGATAAGACATATTTCCATACAAAAGCCTGGAAAAAAATCCCCTTGAGATCACTGATAATGTGACAGAATCTATTTTAAAGCATCTTGATTTTAGTTCTGAAAGCCTCTCATCTGAGAGGCAAAGGAGTTGAAGTTAARGCATTTTTTTTGCCATGCTATAAAGTTTTGTCCTTCTCCCCAGGGATTTGTTACAGATTTGATACRTGCCAGCATCTTCGCCAGACAGCTGGAAAGAACACAAATTTTTTTGAGAACKGTGAAAATGTAATGACTTCATAAATTTTCTTCTAATCACAAAAGAACATACAACATGATGTGGAAGCAAAGCTGTCAGAGACGCTTTTAAAGATTCTGGGGTACAGTCAAATGTGAGCAATTCAGGTGTAGGTGCAGGGTACCTTTGTTAGTTTTACACCTGAGTGTAAATAGCAATCCTATTGAACTCCCCAGCTGTGAGTGATAGAGGGGAGAGAAAAATGCTTATGTCCTCTTACCATCATTTAAAATGCCATTTGGGAGTTTTCCAGACTCAGCGCTCATTCCCATAAATCTGAAGTCAGCATACTCCAAATTTATACTTGAGTATCAGATTTTCAGTAATATTTGACTGTGATGTGACATTTTGGCTATCACAGCTCTTGCTCTTGGGAGGGTGAGGTTTTCCTCGGAATTTTAGCTTTGTTCTATCTCTTCTAAATTTTAATTCTTGATTACTCCTGACTGTATTCTTGCTATGGAGGGCAAATGGAATATGCTCAGCTAAATCTTTGGTTTTTTTCTTTATCTTATTTCACAAATAGCCAAGTTCCTCAAGTATCAGGCAACTGAGACTTGAACAAGTCAGAAGTTTCAGAAACTCAGTGATCCACTCAAGTGAGCAAAGCTTTACCAAAGCTTTACTGCTCCCATCACATCTGCTGTGCTCTGCTAAGCTGCTGATTTTATTCAGATGTATTCCAACTTGAAACACATACACGCTAATAAGTATCTGTGTGAAACCTTATAATATTCAGCTTACTTGTAATAGAAAAAAGAGAGGGAGTTGGAGGTTGGGAAAAGCCTTTCAAATTTTCTGGGGTTTTTTTCTGAAGGTTTCAGAGGGATCTATTATGATTACTAGGGAATCAAAAGGAATTCTAACAACAGTGTTGTGTAGGGGTTTTTTTTTGTGTGTTTTTGTGCAAGATAATGGAGGTAGGGGAAAGGGGGAAGAAAAGGTAGATTACAGTTGTCTTAACTGTCAAGATGTTAAAAGGAGACTACCAGAAAACTCAGGAATTCAGAGTTTATGACTCAAAGAACTTACCAAAGTGCCTGTTTTTCTGTGGAACATCTAAGAGGAAATGGTACACAGACTGCTTCCCTAAAGACTGAGGGAACTGGACAGGTGCCCTTGGAGAGCTGACAAATCCCAGCCCTAAAGTTAGAGCAGATTTAGTGTAATTCAGATATAAGCATGGCTCATGTGAAAAGATAATGGTAGTGGGGAACATGCTTCATGCTGCAGTTCACACCTCAATTAGGGGTACAGTTTGTAGCCTGTATTTACTGTAACCATATTTACCATCATATCCAACTCATAAGCTACTTACCAGAACTGAGTAGATAATTCTTATTTATTGATGTGGCCTTCTTTTCCATAATGCAATGTTTACAAATTCGTTTGATGGTGGCTTAGGTTTGCCATGGCTTCTTTTTGTTCTCCAAATAATGCATGGGGATAATTCCTAGCAGTAGAGTCCTAATGGATATTTCATAGTGAACACTAAAATTGAACTATCGAGGACTTTGTTTATATTATCTTTTTTTGTTGTTTGTTTTGCGTAGCTGGTGAAGCAGTGAGCCTAGTTAAAAGCTCATTTGCTGGGAACTGAAAAATAATGTCCTCTTTTTAKTTCTGCCAGTGACCTTGCACAAGGCATACCTGTGTCCCCATGCTTTAATTTCTGCATCATTAAATAAGGAGGATAATATTTTCTGCCTTAGTCTGGTGAGATTTACTGATGAGAAACGTTAAGTATAATTGTTTTTCAAAGCTTTTATAGCTTCATCCAAATGCAGCAACAGTGTACTGCTTTTTTCCCTTGGCATGTTTTTCTGATCTAAGAAGGTGGTGTCTACATGTCAGATTTAGTTTTGTTTTCTGCTTTTACAGTTAAAAACAGACCATGAAGACTACCTTGTACAAGGAAAAGATACTGTCTCCTTGTAACAGGATATGAGATGAATGGAATAAAATGGGGAGGAAAAAGCTACAGTTTGTTTTTAAACTGTTGAAAATACACAGTATCCCATCTCCTCTGTTTTCCATCTCTGGCTGAGTTGAATCACCTTGTCTGTTTCTGCCCTATAGAATCAATTCAAAAATAGTTCTTAGCATACCAGTCATTTTTTTGTTCACCTTTTTCTGCCTGAAGTCAGTTGGGCTATTGCTGACAGTTTTTGTGCTGGCAAGCGAGCCAAGAGAGGCTCTGAGTGGCAGACAGCTGCTGAAATAAGAGCCTGGCACTCTGGGGAGAGAAAGAAATTCATTCAACTTTCCTTCTCAGCCTCTTCCCAATACACTGTAACTTTCTTTTTTCTGCTCTATAGTTACCATAATAATTCTCTTGTCCATTGAGTGCAGATTGTGGGCATATTTTTCCATATATAGCCCAACCACATATTCTAAAATCCAACTCTGTGTTGGAAAGCCCACCATTTTCCACAGGCAGTCTTCCATGGCATGCCTAGAAATCTGATGCTTCCATGCCAGAGAGCTGATTTCTAAATGTAGGTCTACAAGAAYCTGTGGTATCATATCCATTCAACACAACAGAGACATAATTTCATCTCCACTTTTAAATTTGCTTTTGATTAACTCACTAAAATTCATTCACTGGCTAGGCCTTTTGTTTTGCTTTGTGTTTGGATATTGTGCCCATCTAAATTCCGAGGGTGCTAAGACTGATGCTCTCATTTTCTTGCTGATTCATAAAATGAGACATGTGAACAAGTATCCCTGGTTTCTAGACTGTAGGTGGCATGGGGCTTTTTTGGCTGGATGGGGTAAGTGCTCTGATCCCATGCACAATTTCGTACTTCTAGATAATTGGCAATTGTTCAGAGGCTGTTTATATAGAACATAGGATACGTGGTGCACCACAAATTATTTCTGGCTGTGCAGTGTAAACCATCTGTCCTGGACCAGCAGGAGCATATCAAAAGTAATTCAAAGTAGTCCTTAAAAAGACTTGTTCTTCTTAAGTCCTGTGAGAAATCTGAATCAAGGAGAGTAAATATTCCTCAAGGAGAGTAATATCCTTTTAACATGTCCATCTTCAAGATTTTAGGGGATAATTTTTTTTCTCCTAAGAAAACAGGGTTTATTATTGAAGGACCGATATCCAGACCTTCCTCTGCTGTAGTGTTTAGTTCCATAAACATCACTGAACTGATTTACAGTAGCTGAGGATGCAGCTGCTTTGTTTTGTAAACCCCTTAACTTAAGCAATCAATATTTATATCAATAATGGATCAGTGCTATCAGTGCAGGATGTTATTCACTTTAATTCCACTGCTGTAGAACCAATATAATTTGCCACTGCCTTGGCACATTTTAGTCACATTTGAAAAGAAAGAGATCTTTGAAAGTTCACCACCTTTACATTTTGGGATGTAAATGCATAATTTCTGTAATAAAACTCTTTGGTTGATACAGTTATACACTTGGTGCTTCATAAACCCTTTTAATTTTCAAGTCCTAGGAGTTAGTAATACAACACAGTGAGGCAGACAGGCATATTTTGTATTCTCCTTTTCAGACTCCTAACTTATTCCTAAAGATCAAARGTTTTTAACAGGTCTTGCATCCCTATTCTGCCACCCTCAGAGTCTGGATATGAGTCTGTAGTCAATGGTAACTGCGCTGTAACAGTAAATGTACTTTCAAAGAAAAGTAGCAGTAGAGTCCTGAGACATGCACAAAGTCACATCCAGAAAGTCACATTTTCCCAAGGATGGCCACAGCTGTTTCTTTTTCTTTGTGAGCAATACATTGACTTAATCTAAAATACATTACCTTATTATCATGCAAATGTTTATTCCACATTAGAATCAGACTTGCTTTCTTCACAATAGATAAGCTTCCTGTGTTATTGCAGATAATGAAAATCCAATTTCTGAAAATGTTCTCTTATTGTTTCTTTTTTCCTCTGCTTTTTATTAGTGAAGAACTTGCAATTATTTGCTCTTATTCAGATGTTCCAGAGGAAGAATTGAAGTCATATTTCCCACACATTGGGGTCCTGATAATTGAAATTCACTGCTTTCTCTTCTTTCTTTTGCCTTTAAATAAAGAAATGTACTAGGGAAAAAGACTCAGCTCAGTCTGGAATGATACAAGTGCAAGTCAGAAATAACTGAAAACAGTTTTGATCACCCTTTGAAATCCTCGATTAAGCAATTTTGCTAACACTCAAAGAAATTCACTGGAACCTTTTGATTTATTGCACAATAGGTAGAAAGCTGCTTTTCTTCTTCTTCAGGCTCTTACCCTGCCAATGGATATTTGTTCTGTAAGTAGCACTGACGTGAAAAGTCTGAAGTTGTCCACTTTTCTCCCTTTGACCAAAGTTCCCTTGGTAAACAGAGTACCATGAGGAGAGCGGCGTTAATCCTCTAAGTTTACCTTTGTGAAAAAGCCACGCTGAAAGCTGTGAAAGCTTTGAGGGAAATTAACAAAACTTTGCAAGCCTTGCCAGCATCTTTCCAGAACGCTTCCCATTATATGAGATCTCAATTTAATAATACCCTTAACAATTTCTTCCATATTAATAAAATATGAGCATGGAAATAACAATGGCATGTCCCCTTTGCTGAAGGAACTCCACTTAGCAACATGGGTTGTAATGTTGATTGCAATGCCAGTTCTCTGATCTGTTGAATTTTGCTTATTAATTGAATTAATTGAACTGATAAATTGAATTTTGCTGCCTCTGGGCTGAGTAGTCAGGCTGAGTAACTGCCTGGCTGCTTCTGCAGAGGGGAAGGAAGGGACAGAAGAGGAACTGTGAGGACACGGAACAGAGGACAGAGACGCAGAAGCAGAGCCTTGAGGAGGTGGTTGAGGCCACGAAAAATGAGAGCACTGCCCTCCTAGAAGTGATCCCCCACACTCACACAGAGAYAGGCTCCTCCAGCATGACATTCCATCTCACATTCCTCAGTCGGGTTTTGATGGGCTTCAGCATAACCAAAGCAGGCAGTGGGCACCTGGCCTGCCTGCTTCCCCAAGAACTGCTTGCAGGGCAGACACGTTCAGGCTGTTGCACTGGGTTGATGTCTGTCCATGCAAAGCTGTCTGCACTCTCTTAGACTTGGCTAATTTGGTAAGAAATCTAATGGTCTGGTAGAAATCCCATTCTGAGGGCTTGGGAATTGGGTCTGGAGAGCTTTGTGTTTCAGCTGACTGGAAAAGTGGGAACGGCACAGTCAACTTTCCTCKAGAGAGTCCAGGGAGCCTGCCCTGACACTCCTCATCTCACTGCACTCAATAAGATGTCACTATCATTAAAGAAAAGATAAGTGAGATGTCTCAACAAGGGCGCAGAGGAAGAGAAATATTAAAGTGGTTATATAAAAGGAAGTACTTAGTATTGGAGTGTCGCCCTGAGATTTGCAGTCTTTTGATGTTTTCATTTCTGTGATGGAGTTCTCACGCACTTTCTGTAAATACAGTTATGTTTGGCTAACCATTCCTTTTTGTCTTCATTCCTTCTCCTGAGGCGGAGAAGCTTGACAGACTTTTCGTTTGACCAGTGTGGTTGGAGAGGTGGTAACCTCATCCTCCAATCCACGGTGATTCCTAGGAACATATATATATGAAGTAAAATAAACAGCTGGGGGCTTTTTCCTGGCTTCTTTTCTGTCTTGAACTAAGCTGGGTCTGCATGGTTCTTTTCGTGTCCAAGTACGACATTGGAGGTCAAAGAGGACTCCAGTGGTGGAGCTGCTGGAATAGGGACTGGCATTCCCAAGCATAGCCCTTGTATGTACRTGCTGCTGCCCTGTCTGTGACACCAACACTGCTGCTGCCAGAAAGGCACAGAGCAGAGGTCTCCCACAGTTTCCAAAGGGTTGTGTTTCTTACATGCCCACTCGTGCTGGAGTTCTCCCGAATTTACAGAAACGGGGAAGTTCTGCTGAATGAACAAATGTTACTCTGAATGTAGTCCCGAACCCCTTGTGGAAGCAAACATATTCCTAATACTGTGTTATTAGCTAAGTATTGTTTCCCATGGGATGGAAAACATGGGGGACAATTACTCTAAATAATTTACCTCTTCTCTGTTATTATTCCAGCACAGGGTACTGTATTCCAATAGGTTTTGCCTCCTCTATAACAAGCAGTGTTCAGAAATCAATCTGTTCTTGATGGCGGGGTGGGTGTGAGTTTGGGGGATTTAGTAAAGATGGGGAATGGTACGGAAGCAACCTTACATATCTAGACTGAAATAAATAGTAAACTCTTCCAAATATATGAACAGGACCGTCCTGAAAAGGAGAAAAGGAGATGAGACTCCCTGATGACCTCAAAAGGGAAAGAACAAATGAGCCCTGTCTTCCTTATTAACTGACCCTGACTCCAAGTGCTTTTTGATAGCACAGATGGCAGAAAAAGCACTGGACTCTCTGCCCTGAGAATAAAGTGGGTCACATAGCACCACCATCAATTTTTAAACAAAGTTACTCCCTTGGAATCAGTGCTTGTTCTTAAAAATTCTGCACTGATCTACCCTTTTAATGCAGAGGAATTATTATCACTTTACCAAACATGGCAATACTGTGCTCTCTAGTCCAGTGCAGGAAGAGATTTAAATTCCAGTGCGAATAGGAGAGGGTCCTTTGAGAGATGAGCTGTAAGCATTGATGCCTCCACAGATGATTCTCTATAAAAAATGTTGCTTTTTTTGCTGCTTGACTTTGTCATTCATGTGGGATTCATGTCATTTAACAGTAGCTACCTAAGCATGAGGTATCTTTCCTAGCTAAATAGTCAGTGTACTTTTTATAGTTAGCAGAAGACATCAGTCACACCATGAGTTGATTCATCTCACCCACCTCAGCAAATTGCCATTGTCTGCACACTGTGTATGCCTTTGTGAGTTAGACTAGTCCCCAAGTCAAATTAATAGCTAAAATTCCTCCTGAACAGGAAATGGATGAAAATTCCAAAGCAGTTTTTATTTTTGAGTTACATCCATATGGATCTTCAAGCTTCTTGTAGAAACACATGAATTTCCTATGCTTTAATGGCAAAGTGAAACTCTTGTCCAGAAAAAAAAATAAATCAAAGGAAAGAAGCAAAAAATATTCAGATTTTTTTTCAGGAGGAGGGCRTATTTTTAGCGGTATGCAGCCATCTACACCTCCTTCCTTTATGTCTACCACCACAAAYTCTCAGTGTTTCCTGAGCCTTAAATCTCCTCCACCCACCTCTATTTTTGATGATACTCAGCTCAGATAATGCTGTACCAAATTTTCTGTCTATGCCCAGATTCCTCCTTTGAAAACTATCATTTTAGTAAGATTTAGCTAATCCTGGCATCCCACATAGATTTCTAAGGTATTGGTCCTCATGCCCTTTCTTACCTCCTTACAGGAAGCTGGGCTTTTTCGGACGTGTCTTGAGATTTGTAGTCACAGTTAAAACACAGGTGCCCTTGCCACAAATGAGATTTTGTAGCAGACAAATTGTCAGTGGCAGCACACATCACACCAGCAGGAATATCACATCCTCCGCAGCTATTAAAGGCCACATTTGGATATATTTACACAGAGAGAAAGATCCTGCAGTCTTTGGAGCAGCAAAGATGCTTGTGCATCTCGTGTTCAACTTGGGAGAAGTACAGGAGAAAGTCATTTGGAAGATACCAAGAAGTTACTTCCATGAGGGGACTCAGAGTGGGTTTTTTACTGAATAGTGAGCAAGMAAGAGGTTCCACCAAGTGCTCTGAGCCTCCGTGTTGATCACTCTGAGGCAGCACCAGCCATGTACAGTTGTGAGTATCCAGCAAAGTATTTAAAATTATTCTGCTTAGCCAACCATGGCTTTGTGATGTGCTGTTTATCATAACAGTTGCTGCTTACAGAGAGTGACCTCACTTTGCTCTTACTCACCGAGACAAATCACTCCATCTTTTTWACATGTCCTTTTGTAAATAAAAATGCCCGGGAGCAAAAGGTGGTATTTTCAAAAGCTTACTGGTGTACAAGTGTTGAACCACACCATAAATTATCTTTTAACATCTGATCATAAAAGAAATATGTGTATTTTTAAGTAGCTAATGGTCATTTATTTTTAAATCTCTGAGCAGTTCTAGAAGGTGTCTAAATGGTCTCTTTAGCAGCACAGACATGAAGGGCTATTGTTACCTAGACAAGTCATGTGAGTTTACAAAATTTGGTGATTTATCTCTTTTGTCAGTATTTTGACACAAATCCCATTTGTCCAGACAAACAGTGCCTCAGGAAGTTAAGGAATACTCAGTTCCAGGAGGAAACACAATCCTCCTGATCCCCGGGTGCCTCTGTCCCAGCTCCCAACATGAACCCCGAGTCTGAGTAGCAGACTCAGTAGTAGCAGAATTTCCAAGGTGCTCGCATTAGGAGAAAGGTGCCTCTGCAGCCACCCCACTTTGTACAGCACAACTTCTCCTCATCCCTGTTGCAGAAGTCAAGTAAAGATAAATGAGCAATCAGCTGGAGATGTCTAGATCCCCTCCCCACACAGACTTTCCTCCATCCACCTCTTGTGATCAGTGCTGACAAAATGTGTAATACAATGCATAAAACAAAGGCTTTCCTGGATGGGCTTTTTAACATCTTAAATACAGAATCAACACCATTCATCTTCATTTGGAAAGCAATGGATATTTTTTTCTATAGCAAGTAAATAATCATTCTTTTTTATTACTTGCTCTCTGCAATCCTAAAGATGCATATTTTACTCTTCTCTTTTGTGCTAAGCAGACAGCAAGACATTGCAGCCTRTATTCTTGCTTTAGGTGAGCCCTTGCCTCCTGCTTCGTGCACATCCACGCTTCTTTATAAAATAAACAAACCAACAATAACTACCTCTCTTCTTCATTTACATTGGCTCCACCAACAGAACATTTTCAGATATCAACTGATCAAATGGTGCAATTCATCCATGCAATAATTGCATAATTGTGAGCTTATCCAYAAGAACTGTAAGGAAAATAAGGATTTCCCCATGGAAAAGTTATACACAAGTAGAAAGTGAATGTGGCAAATGCACAGAAATGCATTTCATTCTGTTCCTTCCATTGCAAGGATCAAAAACTGAGAAACCAAGTAACTTAAAAGAGCTCTTTGACGTTCATACAGATGTGTCATATTAATTACACAATTGTTTCTTTCTTTGCTAAAAGGGGGTGAAACTCATTAGATCCTACCAGCTAGTATTTAGAGTTCTAAGAGTCCCAGGCAGAAAGAGCTATTGAAGTGTAAAATATGTATTCTTATTGTTGCTCATTGCTATTTGATAGCCTTCACTTTCCACTCTGAAGCTTGCTCAATATGAAAGAAAATTCAGGCTGTGGGGACAACTCTTCTAAAAAATCAGCCCATCATCTATTTTTTTTTTCTTTCTTATTGCAAAAGAGATGAAATGCACTCATCAAAATTAGTGTAAGCCAGTTGCACCCTTTTGTTGCAATCCTGTATCACTAAAGTCTGTGTAAATTCAGTAGGAGCAGGAATAATGACTTTATTTGAACAGCAGTGGTTTATTATAGGAAGTTTTCATATAACTGAAAATCCTCCCAGCAACAAAGCAATTTGCAAGGAGACACTGAGTTTGTTGCTGAAAAGAGAATTTTAAACATGCAGCATGTTCCAAGCCACTAGTTGTGCTCTTGAATAATTTCCCTCTGAAATGGAAGCCATAACCATCCCATTTTATGCAATGGCTAATCAAGAATCTGCCTTTTGGTGTTTATGGCATCAACTTAATATCTTCAGTTTGTATTCCTGGAAAACATACAAACCCTTTTTGGCACCGACTGGCTTTATTGTGGCAAAATAGGTATATGAAGTTTTGTATTTAGCAAGTCTGTTCAGGTATTTCCCATTTACTTAGTCTTCTTTTAAAGTCCTTACTCTTCTTACAAGATTTCCATTAGACTAGAAGGTTTAAAAACTACTGCTGAGCCAATACAACCAAAATTGTAATAAACAAAATGATAAGGAGAACAATATTAACAGGCCTCGAGACAATTATCTCTGATCTCTCAGCAATTATTTCTATTTTTTAATATTTCAGACAGAACGAAGCAGTTTGAAGACAGAGAAACAGTTCATTCTGCTTTTTGTATTTTTTTCTAGGCAGGGTAAAGCTACCTAATACACAAATACACACATTTCARGCAAATATGACAGAATGAGGACATTACAGTTATGGTACTCTACGTGTATTTGGAACTCTGGGTAAATTTAGTAGGATTGCTGCAGTCRCTCGAAATACCCACAGTTAATACCATTCTCTGAATAAGAGAGGAAAGGGCAGAAACCACTTGTTAGTTAAATACAAAATAAGGAGTGAGAGACCCTCTGGAAACTGGGTGTATAATTCAGTATCCCAATCAGCTGTGGTGAAAGCCCAGCCTCCCAAGCTCCTTGTGTTCACAGTATCGCTGCTGCCCAGTGCCTCTCACAGAACAGGGGCTGTGCAGAGCCACATTTAATGCACTTTGACATGGCTGGAATCCCAGCCTCCTGCCTCCTTGAAGRAGTATGGGAGCTTCTGCTCGTCTAAGGGCCTTATCCAGCTTTCCTGAGTACTTGTACACAGATTGGAATGGACTTTGGACCTGGCTGCTGTCTCTGAACCTTTGCTCAAAAGAGAGGTTGGAAATGATGAGCCAAGTCACTGTGCCCGAGAAAAGACTCTCTGTGTCACATCTCATGCCTAGAACAGGAGTGAAGAGGATGCTGGATGTGTCAGGATCAGGCTAAGAGCTGCAATCCTGTGTCCTGCAATGGGTTACAGAGGTTAGCTTATGCTGATCTTCCTTTTTTTTTTTTGCTGTATCTGTTTCTCAATTTAATAACTTTCAAAAAGATTAGTTCTTTACCTTAAGAACCTAATTATTATGATGCATTTGATAAAGCCTATTCTATGTCCTTAAAGGAGCAACAGTTATTTAATTAATCCTTCCAGACAACAGGTTAACAGGGTTTTTCAGAGTCGTCAGCACGGCAGCAGGGTTGGGTTGTCTTAGTCCAAAGAAGTAAAGAAAGTGAAGTTACCCAGGGAAAATGACACACAGCAGCAGCAGCAGCTCCATTAAGTAGGATAAGGAGTAATGGCGTTAAACTGAAAGAGAGAAGGTTTACATTAGATATTAGGAGAAATAATTCACTAYGAGTGTGGTGAGGCCCTGGCACAGGGGGCCAAGATAAGCCGTGGAAGTCCTGGAAGTGTTCAGATCTCTGACCACTTCAAGTCCTGGTTGGATGGGGCCCTGGACAACCTGGTCTAAGTGGAAGTTGTCCCTGCCCGTGGCAAGGGGTTGGAACTAGATGRTCTTTAAGGGTCCTTCCAGACTAAACCATTCTATGATTCCATATGAGTATTGTGTAGATATATATGATATGTTTAATATCATTCTCTCTACAGTATTCACTGTATAAAGGAGTTATTATTTTTTCTACGAAGCTTGAATCTTTATAGACACACAGAACTAGATTAAAACTTCTCATTAATAGATGGGATTATAATGAAGCAAGCCAAGTGTGAATTTCCTATAACTGGCTTGGATTATACTTATCAAATCAAGAATTGGTCTATGGAGAAGGAAGTTTTGTGAAACACTTGTACAATATTTCCAGAATAAAAGGAGAGCCAGGCCTACAGGTTAATTTTAAAACATATTTTAAGAAGCAAGCAGACCTGATCAAATGTCAAGAACCAATTTGTTCATGTGAGATTTGCCACCAGAAGGCTCTAAAAATCAGTCAGAGCTTAGTTTCTATTTCACAAGTCTTGATCATATCAGCGAGCTTCGTGCTGTTAGATTAACTTGCACACTGAACTTTCTGAAGACAGAGGGACGAGAAAGATAAGAGAGAAAAAAAATGAAGAAAAKCCTAAAATAAAGGCAAAGGAAATAAAAAGTATCTGGAGATGGGGTATAAGATCTGTAAAGAATAAGTATTGCTAGAATTTAAAATAAAATTAAATAATGGAAGTGGGAGAGGATGCCAAAATATGGTAGGGGAAAACAAACATTCCTGATTATGAAGAAAAGAAAAAGAGAATTTACTGAGACTAACAGAGGGAAGGCAAAGCACTGAGTATCTAGTTCTCTCTAGCTGGGGAATAAGACAAACATCAATGCATAGATTTTGCCCCGCTAGCTAAGTAGTGATTAATTCCATTCCATTTAAGTGTTTTACAGCATCCTTTACTCATTGATGGAGGTTGTGATCTTTCTGCTTCTGCATCATCCTGTGGAAAATGCTGTTACAAATGTCGTAGGATCTACTCTCTGCTCAGCTGTACTTACTTTCCTCATAAAATTAATTTAAAAATTGTCACAAAGTCAAAGGAAAATTCTGTGTTCAGGCTATCCTGGATCAGACCATTACTGCTAAAATTATTAAGAACCCTATGGAACCACAGTAATTTACACCAGTGGGGAATTAGGACCCTGTCTGTTCAAGTACAGCCTAAAACAGATACTTGATAGAACTATTACAATTAAAAGTGACATAACTTCATTGAAGTGAGACTATTGTACTGTACTGAGGCCAGTGGAGTGCAGTTATGTGAACCAGATTTTATATTGCTTCACACTAATAATTAGCTTCAATATATCTTTGCTTTTTACACTATATTTCAAAAGCATTTGTATCTTTCATTTAAGAGCAAAGTTCCTGTAGTTTAATAGTACTTTTTTCATGTTTTTCCTAAATTTTGGTGTCATTTTGCTTTGATCTATGAGACACCTTTTAATGTGCATTGCCCAGACTATAGTTCCACCAAGGARCTCATGTTGAAATATTGCCATGGATTAATTTTCAGGGAGCATAGGCAAAGGGCAAGAATATAGGAACACTACACTGGCTTAATCCTGTAGTTCCCTTAACCTTGTAATCCTTTCTCGTTTCCTATCTGTGGCCAGCACAGATTTTAAAATCTGTGGTGTAATCAGTCTTCCCCTTTCAGTATTTCTTTACTGGGATGAGCATGGAAATGAAACACACAGCTTGTTACCTCTTTCAAAAACAATTTTAAACATGTTTCTTATTTTTATTCCTGTTATTAATTCACTAGACTCCTTATGAATATAATTAAAATTTTGGTCTGAATGGTTGGGGTTTTTTTTACAAATAAAGGTGTGGGTTTCGTTCAGAGTTCTCAAACTACCCATTGCTGAGGGAACATTTCCCTATCAGCTCTAATTATGGTGTTTTACATGTTATTCCCCATCCTATTCCTTATGATTCCTAATGTCTTTTTGGACTCCTGGCCATCACTAAAGTCTTCATTAAGCTGTCTGTAACAACATCCAAATCTCTTTCGTGAACTGAATAATTAATTCTAAGTCCTTTGCACTTTCAAAGAAGTTTTAATGCTTTGCATGTACTGATGGTGAGTCTCGATTGCTGTCATGGTCCTGGTGAAGCTCATCCATCAGCCCATGGTGTCAAATGAGACTGTGGAGCCACTGAGTCTGGAAGCACTTCACCCTTAAATTGATGTTTAAACCAGAAAACCAGTGTGAGCATCTTTCCATCCCTCACACATAAATCAGTCTTCCTTTGTGACAACTGACCCATTTACCTGAACTCTCTGCCAATTTTGCTGCCTTCCTATTCATCATCTTTTTCAGGAATTACTTAAGTATATYGAGCAGTGTTGCACCTAATACACCAAGTTAAATGATTGTTTATATATTTAACTTGTCGGGAAAAAAAATCTTAATTTTCTGGCTCCTCACATATAAAATCCCAAGCTCAATATTTACACAACCTGGAAGACACTGTATGAAAATATAAATACTATGAAAGTCAAGGAGAATGTTCTAGAGTTTTTATATATTTTTTTATTTCTTGATTCTCATAAAATATGAATCAGCATTCATGATGAATTTATGAATTTTTCTTTTTTTTCCCCAGTAAGAGAATATGTTCTTAAAAAGAATAATTTTAGACCAAGATATTAGAAAATGCACTGAAATGCAGTATGGGGCAATTTAAATGCTTTCAGAAATAGAAAACAGTAGTCACAGTGCAGTGTCAAGGTGCTGAGAACTCGCTGTTTCACTGTGCTCTGACTTCAACTTTCCACTGGTTTTATCTTTTTCCATCTTTATAGGAAAAAAAAAGGTTAAGTTGTGGTTACAGGTAACAAAGAGAGAATTCAATCTTCAGATCTTAGCTTTAATTATTTAGGCCTCTTTTAGCCATCATAACCAGAAGCTAGCAGAGCAAGACATAAACTTCTAGGCCCTTAAAGTGTTACAGAAGATAATAAAGTGGTTGCTCCTGACCCTTACAGCCTCCATGATCCCTTGACCAACATTGCTACAAGGAGAAGACAAATGCATCATGAAAATGGGGAGAAGAATCAGCCAGGCTACATCAAACATGAGAGAAWTAATAGAAAACTTGAGTTTAAAACCCGGTGAGAGGTCTGGAAACCTTCACAATATATCAAGACTCTAGCATCCCATGAAACATGCACATAGAAACTAGGGAACTTCCTACAGCTTCTGTGTGCATCTCCCACAGGTGGGATGGCATTTGGTAAAGGAACACCAATATTTTTATAGTAAAATAGTAAATAACAAAAGATAAGATTTCCCTTACCGTATCTGACAATCCAGGAAATCAAACGGATTTAATTTATAGAGGTGTCAACAATTTATAGTATTTGATGAGGATTTATTACCTGGTTTACATTAAAAAGCAAAGAACACGCCTGTAAAAGCGTGTAAGAAAAGGTTTAATCCAGGTGTCTACAGAGCATGATAATGTTTCCCTGGGAATGATTCACAGGTTTCCATATTAGCTGTGTGTATTACAGGACTAAGCAGAACTGCAGGGAGACCATTCACAAATAATGCATGATTGCCTGCTATTTACAGCTTGTTGAGTTCATGAGATGTGAATAATCAGCAGAGCTCTGGGAACACTAAAAAACATTCTTTTTTTAATACTAAGCCATGCTTTCCGCTGACCAAATGCTGAGTGCTGGGCTGTTCTTTCAGCAGAACCTCCTCACATCCTGCAGGTCAGAGCCACTCTTGAGGAACATCTGCCTGGGACTCAGCTGGCACTCACAAAAGAATTATTCAGAGTTACTGATGGGGGCACCACCAGGCCCTGTTTGGATGATAGGTAGTTTACAGCTGAGCATGAATTTTGCAGACATTTTTAAAAATGAACCTTCATAGCGTGGAGTTAGAAATGCCCTTGCTCTTCCCTGACCTCCAGGTAGCTGTAGCTCTGGTTCATACACAGTCTGAGGGAATTGCACAGTGGTGGTGCTTGCAGATAAAATAATCCATATAAAGGCTGTAGCCTTCCCTAATTTGTACTAAGAGGATAATTCAAATAAGCTTTATATAAGTTGACAAAGGAGACTTACGGCACATTTGTAGAGTGAAATGTCTTTGTTAATGAATTAAAATCTGCAAAGACTGTACTTGTGTACACCTGGTTTTGCTGAGGCTTAAGATTCGCTTCAGTCTGCAAAATTCAGAGTGGTGGAGAGGAACAGCTCAAACCTGTAAGTAAATTAATTTATCCTTTGAAGGCMAGTGACCATTCACAGCTTTTCCTATTTGTACTGCACCTTTTGCTACTATCCATTATCAAGTGTCAATTGTTTTCTTAAGGCTGAAAATTTTAAAACACTTGGCCTATGTGCCAAAACCAGCCAGCTACAGAATTGCTTTTGAATAAATGCTACTGATTTTTATATAAAAGATTTGTAAATATGGGGAATGAGCAAGTGAAATAGCAATTTTTGCCCTAGATTCTGAACTGCCCAGTGGGTGTCCTTCACATATAAAAAGCTTTCCTTCTGYCAGTAATACCAAGTCCTCACATATGCTCCACAGTCTCTGTTTTGCTATGCACAAGGCTAACTGCAAATGAGAAGGTTGTTAAGTGGGAAAAATAWATTTGTTTTGGTTTAGTATCCAGCAAACCATGTTTATTTTGCACATTTAAACTAAACTGCACTGAATTACTAAAAGAAAAGAAAAGTGTGATACGAATGGGATATATGATCAAAGATCAGATTTGCTGCCAAGCCACAGAAAATGGAGTTGGTTAACATTCAACTTGAGCTATGATGTAAAAAACACCGAGGGAAACTAAATGTACTACACTAAATGTTGCCATGCTTCTGTGGTGAGATCATTTGGACAAACAGATGATAGAATTACTTTATACAAAGTAAACCACCATTAACAGTCACCATATGTTAACACATATTTCTATCTGTTCACAGCCAATTAAGAACTGCGTTATTCAGTTCTTTTCCCTTCATGCTAGCTAATATGTTAAAACAAGAAATGAATTAAAAAGAAGCACTCAAGCTGACTCTAGTACAGCAAACCTCAACCACATTTAGTTGACATTACCTATCTTAAGATTTTATATCTGGGGAAATCAGGGGGATATTGCTATCCCTCTCRAATGGCACAGTTATAGACTGAATCCTCTTATTAACAAGAATTGAAGGAATTCGTGGAGAAAAAAGTTATTGGTAAGCATGAAGACTATGTATCTCTACAGTATCTGCCTAAAAGTAATAAGCATCACTGGTTGAAAATATAAAATGGCTTTATTTATCAGAACAAATATCATCATTTCCTTGCACCCCTTCCCTCGAATGGCTACAAACAGATATCTAAAGGATCATATAGACGAGTCAACAGTGTGGTTCTTCCTCAGAATATTTGCTCAGCCTCCAAAAAGTCGTGTCACTGAGCCTTCCTAAGCCATAAATACAGAAAGGTGATGGCTTCCAGWACTAGGTCTGATAAGAATTACAGAGCATGACACCCTCGTGATTTAACAGGTCATTAATGTAAATGTAATGGCAGTGGATTTGTTACTGAGTAGGCTGTAGAAAATAGAAACAAAAAGTCACTGACTCCAGTAGGTTGTGCCAGAATGCTACAGGCAGTAATATCAGCTGAAACATTGAGGTCAGCAGGAATGAGCAAAGGGAACCACAGACTAACAAGCCATGTTATTTAAGCACAACAAAACAGCCAATGTCAATGCTGCAAAAATGGCATAAGTCAGGTTGGAATCAGCAGCTAAATATGCTGGGATGAGTGCCATGCAGCAAAAAGCCAGATATTCATACTACAGAAATACTAATGACTACTAATTAGGGTGTCCCAGGTGTGTAAACCAACATGTATTAAAACACCACTGCAAAGRGCCAGAGATGCTGCATTTTCCCAACAGTTCTATAACCTTGTGTGTGTGGACAAGGCCTGGCAGTTGTCATGCGCCCAGCTCTAGCACTGAATTCATGTTTATACTTTTAGGGGAAAACCTTATGGATGAATTTTTAATTATCACACCTTAAGCTTTCCTTTATTAATTGAACCATGAGAAGCAAAAAAAAAAAAGTCAGAAGAATCCATTGAAGACCCTATGTCAGTTTTCAGAGCTACCAAATTCACACCATCCATAAGGAACATGATTTCTGTTTCCATTGTTGTCTCCAGAAGCAAGGATCAGCTCCTCTCAGCTGCTGTCAGCTGGACCCAGTGYTGTCTGAGTATTCACAGCAGTAAATGGCAGCAACTTTCCTTTCCTGTGCTTACACAGGGATGCTTTTGCAGGGAATGGCTTTGTTTACATCTGCTTTCTAAATGAAAGTTTAAAATTTCCTCTCTACGCTGTTGTTTGATCTCTAACCCAATCCCTTCTCCAGACTTTCTCTCCTGCCTGCATACTCTAGGATTCCTGAGGGCTGGTTTTAGTACTAAAGAGTGAAGCAAAGGAGACATTCAGTAACTTCACCTTCTCTGTGTCTTTCTAGGACACCCACCTCTGTCAGCACTGAGCCCACTTTCCTTAATCTTCTTTTTGGTACTGATATACTTGAAGAAACTCTTCTTGTCCCTGACATCTTTTGCCAGATTTAATTCCAAGTGGRCCTTAGCCTTCCTCTGTGCATCCCTTCATACTCTGAAAACATTCCTATATTCCTGCCAAGAAGCCTCTCCTTTTTCTCCACATTCTGTAAACTTTGTTCTTCAGTTTGAGTTTTGCCAGGAGCTCCTTGCTCATCCATGCAGGTCTCCTGCAGGAATGCAGTGAAACCTATTTCTAGCATATTGAAGGAGTAAAATATGCGGATTTTAAAGTCTGAGAAATTTCCAAAAGCTGAGAGTATAATCTAGCACAATTTGAAGCTTTCCAGATTTGGCAACTTCACTGTGACCCTAAACAATACAGTAGGCACTTTCTAAAAATACTGTCTATTGTGTATATTTAATACTGACATCAAAAATACTTCCTGGCAGCAGGCAGTTTTAGAGGCAGGTTATTCTGATTTCTCTTAAATTAGGTGTGATTTAACAGAATTTAAATAGTGTTTTCTTTCCAGCAAAAGACGTAGCCAAGTCACACCAAGTAAAAGACTTGTTCTGTTTCCTCATTAGCTCAGCCTTGCTGGAAATAAATGCACAACGCTTCACTAGTCCCATGATTAAAGAAATAATGCAAGATGTCAAATAACTGGTGGTGTGAACTTCTTACTGAGAAGTGTTAGGATCCAGCTACAGAGACAAGAAAGCTCAGGCTGAGTTTTTCTGCTGCCACCCATGCTGTGGTTCTGGCTACATGAGACATTCCACTGACAAAGCACACTGATGTTCTATATACCCAGTTTTCCTTTTTAAATAAAGAAAGCAAACTCATTTTAGCATAGCCTTGTTTCTCTTTAGGAAAATGGTTGAGTCATTTCAACAGTACCTTGACCTGGCTGATAAAAAAAGGAAAAAAATTCTCTCAATCTCTTGCAGCAGATTTTTAATGGATGGGTCAGTACAGTGTGAGTGTAAATAAAACAAGCTAACAATCACCAATGTGCGTAGAATTTAAAAGGCAAACAGTTGTGGCTTAGAAGGAAGAAAAAAATGGCCTGAAATTCCTCTGGGTTTCAAATCACTGAGCCAACATGGGCCATGTGAGAGCAGCCTAAAATGAACTGAGAATTATTCCCAGACAAACAAGAAATTTTTGATAAAGAGAGTTGTGCTTCTAGCAAAATTCATGCCACTTGTTTCTTCTGACAAGATGTGTGTTATAAAATAAAAGTGGAGGCCCCTGTGGACAGTTCCTTACTCTGAAAAAAAATGTTAATGGAACTATAAAGTACTCTTATCCTTTTTTTGATAACATCAGATGAAAATAAAGAATAAAATGACTTTCCGCTTGCATCAATTATTTTATGTTTTTAGTTTTCTGTTGTGAACACAGTGATAGGTAAATATCCTATTCATATCTAATAATTTGTTCATTTTTTAATAACCAGTAAGTCAGCATTTGCATTTGATCTTCTTCCAGCTAATACTGAATATGATCCATTTGTACTAAACAAAATCTCAAGGACTGGAAGATATTCAGGATCTGTTGGCAAGGTCACATTGGCTGAATAATGCATTTGATTTACACTGTAATGAAAAATTAGTGTCTCTTATCTCAGTGAAGTAGGTGAATAAAACACAGCTTTTAAGCAGCTGTTTTGTACTCTCCTGTGCACTCGAGTCCTTACAGAAAAGTTGACTATGCATAAATAGGAAGCAAAACATGTGCTAAGTGTAGTGTCATAAAACCTGTCACTCAAACCCTTATCAGCACATGAGGAATGGAAAGCAATAAATGCAACCTCAGCCTTTGAGAGGGACTCTACCAGGTAGGCAAGAAACTACAGGTAAGCAATTGTGACTTTCAGGTAAACAGCTAAAAATCAGAATGAAAACTAGAAAAGCAGATGTTTGGATAACCATTAGGGAAAAAATTCTGCAGCATCTCTAGGTGGCAGATATTTCCTTCCAACCTCTTATAGTTCTTTGAAGGAGTCGACAAGCATTTGGGTAGCTGTGGTGTGGTCAATTCACTGTCCTTGGATTTTTAAAAGAGCTTGTGACAGTATTCTTGAAAAACGAAAGCTTTYACACAATGAAAGATAACAGTTCTCTCCCAGATCAGTAATTCATTGAAAACTAAGAAACATCTATAAAAAGAAAGAGCCAGCACTCACAGCTGAGGAGAGTAGTCACAGAGGCCCAGTGGCATCCATTTAGCAAACACATGCTGTTCAGCACATTTACAAATGAGCAGGAAAAGAGAGTGAACAGGGAGAGAAAACATTTCCAGGTGATACAAATTACTGGGATCAGACAAAATGCAATTTTGATTGCTGCAATCAAAAATAACAACTCCAGCATTTAAAATATAGGATTTGATTTTTTTTTACCAGGAGGAAAATATGAGTAATTTTA
This sequence comes from Parotia lawesii, assembly GCA_003713295.1. Classification (NCBI taxonomy): domain Eukaryota; kingdom Metazoa; phylum Chordata; class Aves; order Passeriformes; family Paradisaeidae; genus Parotia; species Parotia lawesii. The sequence goes on along the minus strand of RAHM01000079.1, from coordinate 1,774,093 downwards.
GAAAGGTCTTTCGAAAATCCCTGTTATAAGTCCAGAAAAGCAAACAGTGTTAAATACTAAAGGAAAATCTGAGAACAAATCAGAAAACATGGAAGGTGCCTGGTGTTCCATCTGTTTTGATTTTTGCATGAAATTCTGGTAACAACTTGAAGAGGAACACAGCAGAATGAGGAAAGGTAGAGTTTCTCCAGTGATTCTGTGCAATTCTGTAAACCGTGGCCTTGTTGACTAGAAAGGCTCTATTAACCTGTCAGTAAACACTGTAGGATTTATCAAATTTGCAGTGAATTGGAAAGTAGGAAAGTTTTGTGAACACTGCAATGTAGTCAAAGTCAGGACTCATTTTGGCTCTAGGTGCTCATTTACAAATGAGCAATTCATCTTATGAGACAGAAAGGAAACAGCTCCAGGTTTATGTCAGTGCTACGATGTGCAGTGCTTCTCATTGACAAGACTCTGCTTTAGCAACAGCAAGACTGACTAAGCTGAGAAAGCAGGAGCTGAATTTTTCTCTGACTTTCCACATTGTTCTGGGTAGAGTGAGGAGACTCTGAAAAGCATCTGAATGTGTTTAAGCTACTTAAAGCAGAAAACATGAGGGATGAGACAGGACAACGAGCACTAAGGAGGGAGAAGGCTTATTTATGATGGCACCAAATAATTGCTGTTCCAAAAAGACTGAGCAATAAGTGGTGAAGAAAGCCTAACCTGAGTCTATTGTGCTGTGCAGAGGGCTCTTGGGAGAAGAARYARAAGTGTCTTTGATCATTTGAGTGTAGGCAAAGAAGCCAAATATACTGATGTAGTGTAATCCCATATTGGCAGGTCAAGGTAACCTGGCATGTYTGCTCCRCAGAACATCAATATTCTGTYAGAGCACTGAAGATATTATTATGAGACACCTTGTAACTGGAGTAGCCTGTGTTGTGTGTTTTCAGCTGAGACAGACTACTCCTAAATTTATGAAACCCCATGGACAAGACAAACCTTCAGAGCCTTGCAAAGGTTTCTGGCTGGATTTTGTTTTCATGTATCAAGACTGCTAATATCTGTAAAAAGGATAGAGAGTATCTCAGAAGAGACTGACTGAGAGGAGAATGCTTATTAAAAACATAAAAAGGTCAAAGAAAGCAGCTGTGTGCCTTGTTTCAAAATACAACATTATTTTAAAAATAAAATGAACAAAGTATATTCCCTGTCATGTAGCCTCACAATAAACATGAATTTAATAACATTAAAAGTTACTATTTTTAACAGAATCAAAGTATTGATTGAATTCAGAGACATTCAGATTATGTCTTTGGCGTTGTTAGATGTTAAAGCATCATATTCTGCATACACAGTGTATTCTGGGGAGGAAATGGAATGTTCTTTACAATCACAATATGTCATCTCTAACCATATACTCACAAAATACATTTTACAATTAGGGTTTCTTCTATTGAAGAGTCAATTACAAAATATTTCAAACAAAGAGTAATATATCCTAAAAGCGTGTGTAGTGTAGTATAGTGCTTTACAACAGAATTAGTAAGTCTGAAGTCTGTTGCCCTCATKTTTGTGAGCTGGGGGACAAATTTCTGCCTTGGTATTATCCAGATCCTGTCTGCATGAATGTTGGTATACCCTGTTATATGGAACTAAGGATGCACCTCTTTCCCTTATGGAGCACTATGCAATAACCCTCCAATTGTTAATTTCATTCTATAGTTGCCAGCATAAATTATATCCCTCATGGCAGTAATGCACTCTTATAAAAGCTAATATAAAGTCAATAGAAAACAAAAGAATGACTCCTGTTGATTTCAGCAGAACCTGTCTCTATTTTTTAAACAGAAAAAAAAAAAAAAGAAATAACTTTAAGATATTGCCTCAGTACTTATTTTAAATGGCATATGAATATAAAGGCTATGTTTTTAAAGTTTGGAAGCAAACACCTAACATATCAATTTTTATATTAATGCAAGTAATGGATATGGATCACTAGAAACATTATACTTGGGTAGTGGCAGCCAATAGTTTAATTCATCCAAAATAATGGAATGGCCACTCTTCCCCTCTGTGACTCCCACTGGTTATAGGTCTAGACAATGTCACATCAAAGAGCAGCAGTTAACACCAGGGCAATCTGACACAAACCTGGAGCTATTTCCCTTTTCCTTCACATGATGAATTGTTCATTTACAAATGAACACCTTGAGCCAAAACGTTAATGCAGAGTTTGCCTGCATCCTACTGTTTGGAAGAATTGTTATAATGACAAGGCCAATTGATATTACATAGGCGCCTGCCTGATGTGATTTGTCATTGAATAATTCAATTAGCTAGTAGTTAATATTCACAGACTACGGTCTTCCAAATTAAATCACATTTCAAGATGCTCAGATTCTATTAACCTTTGTGTTTGTTAATACAGGCTGTTACTCAAAAAAACATACATTTTGTCAAGTCAGAGCAAATTTCTGGGAAAAGGGAACAGATTTAGATGAATAGCAGTAAAACAAAGCCTGTGCTTTTACTGTTCAATAACAGTTATTTCCCAGAGAGGAAAGTATATTTTAAGTCCGGAAATGTCTCAATCATTACCGTTTTTGCACCAGTACTTTCTGCTGCAATGGGAAAGGCTTGCAATGCCAACACAAGTGTGGCACATGGGTGGGCACATGTTTGCAGCTCCCTGGGGCTTGCACACCAGAGAAAGGGGATATCTGGAACACTGTGCCCACGTCATTGCTCAGCTTTGGTGAGCTCCCACCCATGCAGGGTGCAGAAATAATGATTTGCAGCTGACAAAGGTGCCACCTTGAGAGTGATGGTTAGGAAGGAAAAAAAAAAATAAGCAAAATATGAGATCCATTTCTGCAGAGCAGGGTCCATGTTATAAAGCAAGAAAGATGTTAGACATATCCACAATAAAGCTGGCTGCAGTGGAACACTGCAAGGCACAAGAATCCTTTCAGCACTCAGAATGTTAATCTTTTGGTGTATTATCCTTGAATATTAAGACAGAATTATCGAAATTAAGGACCTGACCTGAAAATCTTTTCCTCATCACTGTAATTACACTAGGAGATGTGAGAAGGCTGCATTATACCCTCCTGCAAAGAATTCCTAATAATTGCAAAGCACCTTCAATATCTCAATCACATATTTCAGCTCCTGATTACTTTTCTTTGTTTGTTTTGCCTTTGGTAATCCCTCCTCATACCAGAGCTGCTGCTGAATTTGTCACAGCTAATAAGACTGTATTTTTGCCTCTTTTGCAGGAACAAATGCTTGATTTGGTTTTAACAGAGTTTCCAGGCCTAGATGAGCAATACAAATATTCTGAAAAATGACACCCAACCACGCAATGCACAAGCTTTAGATTTGGTTACAGGGCACTGTACACATGGTTGTAACACAGCAGAGCTTTGAAGGTCACGTTTTCACAGTCTGCTAAGTAGAATCCTCATCAAAGCTACTGCAAAAAATATTATCCCAGAGTGTGCAGGAAAGAACACCTGATGATTATGCTCTCTGTATCGTGGCTAAACCGGTTTATTTTTCACTATACTGTAATGAAAAAATCCATACTTTAGACCTTCAAAGCTAAAGACTAGGGAATTCTGGGAGCTTTGTTTTATCGTGGACTTTTCAAGCCACAGACAAAAAGTTCTTGCAGTACACATAAAACAGGTCAGGGATGCCAATTACAATATTATTCCAGTCTTTCCAGCGCTGCAAGGGATTTCTATAAAAATCTTCTTCAGAAGCTAATACCTGAGTGTTTTATTAGCACTTTATTTCAAATGGCAGTGCTCATTCCATTTCACTTCTTTCATTTTCATTTAAATTTCCATGCTTCAGATTTCTTTTTAGTTCCCCGAGAACATTTTGACTATAAGGATAGATTCCTTGCAGCCTGACAGGAGAAATTAAAAACCCAAGCAATTCTAATTAAAGATGGCCAGCCCAATTTGTATTTGTTAGTTGACCTGGGGTGCAACAAGATATTTTATTCTGTGTAGGCAAGCTATTAAACAATTTCTTTTGATTAGTACGTGTTGACATCAAGCAGAACACATAGATGACAGAAATAAGGATAAAAAAAATCCTTCTCCTTCAATGAAAATGCATGCTTTCCTAATAAGTTAATCAATTTAGTGATGCTTCTAGGGAAAAAGATTTCTATGAAACACTTCAGCAGATCACCCCTTGTTCCGTTCATTTGAGCCTTTCATGTGTCATTATTATTTAGTTTTTAAAGATCATATAAATACCATTGTCCTTTCTTTTTAATAGCATGAGGAACTTTTCAAATCATAGCTCTTTCATTATATATTTTTCTAGTAAAAAACCAAGTGTTAATACATAAGAGAGAAGTCTACTGATAACTTTAACTTAGAATTTTCTCCTCTTCTCTCCATTTCTGAGGTGTTGATGTCTCACTGAAAAAGAAAAAGGTCCTTGTTCTTTCTTTGTCAGTATTTTTCCTGGATGCAAGAATTTGACATTCAGAGGAGGTACCAAGGAAACTAATCTTCCTCAAAGTACCACCAAGCTCCCTCCAAATGTTTTTCTGATTGCTTCACTGAGGCATTTCTTTAGTAGTTTGTTTATAAGTTTAGATCCAAAAATGGTTTTCTAAAACATAATCTCAAAAGGTAGACATGATAAAATTTCAATAGTTCAAACAAACAAACAAAAAAATCCTTCCCAGAGCAGGGATGAGGGCTTAAAGATATTTTCTTGACCCAGTAAAAATTAGCTATCATTTCACTATCTTGATCTCTAAAGATCCAGCCACAGACCTGATCCAAGAGCTGTAAGAAACCAGTATCACCAAACTTCCATGGATCTCAGTGCCATTTATGAGCTTCAGCACAGAATAGTGCAAAAAGTCAGAATTTCCAAGTGCCTACATTTGACAGAACGAGGGAAAAGTAACCACACACCCACCAAACTCCAGGGGTGGGAAAACAAAATGTAGAGTCATCGATCCATATTTCTTAACCTAGTTTGGATTAGATAACCTGGTCTCCAGCTGTCAGGAATGGTTAGCCCTTAATGCTGCAGAACAGTTTAGGGGTTTTATAAATAAGCAGCAGTATTCTGAGATGCTCTATCTAGTCATAAAGGCACAAAATCTATGACAGAAAATATGAGGTTTTTAATAAAAGCATACAGCAATAGTCCCTGAAAAAACTGATCATGARACTGATTTTCTAATGAAATTATGCTTAGGCAATTTTGTTATTTTCTGTCTCTCTTTCTGTCAGCAGTAAAGTAAAATATGTGCATATCTCATTTATTTATTTCTTAATTTTTTTATACTAGAAATAAATTTATTGCTTCTCTGAGAATAAAAATTCAAGTAGTGAACACATATAGTGGTCACACAGTCATTTAGTACTTAAGTTCAAGTCCCTGACTTCTGAAAGAGCTTTTTGCTTGTACAGGAAACATATTCCTATTGTTCACATTCCTATTCAAAATTGCATCTATAGACATTTTTATGAATAAAGATACATATTCTATTTCTTTCCCTAATTGTAGATATTCCTAATAATCCAGCCCAGAGGTACAACATTTGGGTCTTTCCGGATCTTATTTGCCTTAAATCTCTGGGTTTAGGATGGATTTAAAGCTGAAAACAGCCCACTTCATTTTTCTGCATCTTCACTCAGCTTCTCTGTGGGAGTCTGAGATGATTCCTGCTTCCATAGCAGGCTGAGATTGCCTCATGTCACCAAGCAGAGCTAACAGCACATCAAAGAAAGTTCCTACATAGAATGCCCAAGAGCTGTGTGTGTGAGTGGGGAGTTCTCTTTCTACACATTTCACATGTGGAAAAAGTCCTTTAATAAATGTATGGTGTGGAGGRCACTGTAACTGGACAATATTAGAAGCCAAAATTCACAGCAGTGCCTGTAGGAGCCTGACGCTCAGTCCAGAGATGACCACATCCCATTACACTGAGAGCCCTGCTGGGAGGAGGAAAGGCAGGACCTAAGCACACAACAAAACTCCAACTACCCCTTGTAGTCTCACTACCCCTCCTCTGTGGCAACAGAGCCCCAGTAAAACTCTACACAGGTACAGTTGAATTGTCCTTTGTTTTTAAAGAAGTTTATTCCTAATGAAGACCACAGCTGAGAGCCTCCATCAACATCATAAGAGGTGTGGTAAATTACAACCTTGATTGTTCAGCAGAATGGAACGGAAATGCTCTTGGATCTGGCACCAGGAGAAAATCATTGCAGCCTCAGATGCAGAGAGAAGGGGTGTGGGCAGGCTGCAGGGAACTGTGAGCAGCCTTCTCTTGGAGATGAAAATAATGCATTTGCACTATGAGATGTTGACATATTCCTCTCCCTTTCCCCCATAGCCCATGCTTTCACATATGAAGAGTTTTCTCCCAGAACCACCCATACAAGGACTATCCACAAGATAAATGCTCAAATGCTTGTTCTTTCTGATACTCATATTTGTAAAGTACTGTTTTCTGTTAACTCCTGGTGTAAGAGTCATTGCACTCCACTCCTATGGAACATTCTTAGTGAGCTCTTTGGACTGCAGAGGTTTTTCTTTTACTCCTGTTTTGCAGTCAGTCACACAGGTGACTTTTCTTTCAGTCCGTTTACTGAATTAGTTACAAGATTTGTGTTGTGTCTCTTGTTTAAAATCTYATCCATTCAGGGTGCAGCATGTGAGGCACAGAGATAAGATCTTGGAGTGTCAAGGGTGTAAATATTCCCATGACTACAAAATCAGCCATTTATATGTGAAGGCAGATCTAAATGTCCTTAGAGTCAACTACAGCTGCCATCATTAAAAGTCAGCACAGCAATGCACTTTGAATGCCATAAATTACCTCCCCATGGATAAGCAATGTCAGTGCAAGAAGACAATAAGCAACAAGGAAAGGCAGCTTTGGCATCATAAAATGAAGCAGACTTAATCCCAAAGGGTATGAGATCATAAGTGTCCCATTTACATGAAAAGAAAGGGTAAGAGAACAAGCCCCTTCAGCTGGGAAAGGAAAATATTAAAAATATATACATAAATATATATATATATAAAGAGAATCCTATGGTAGACTGATGCTTCAGTTGAGGCTGATAGTGCAAGAACCACCCTGAAGACAAAAGATAAACGGATTAATAGATTCTAGCTTAGGACAGACTGAAGAGAGAGAACTGGCCCTGTGTTCATAGCAATGGAGGCATTTCACACTCACATGCTATAAAATACAAATAGAGAGGCAAATTGTAAAGAGATCAGGAAAAACCATGCAGGACACACACTTCCCTAATGGAAAACAGTTTTTAAAAATACTGACTTTTACTGATAGCCACAATCATGCCTACAAACAAAATTGTCTTCTTACCTGCCATGAAAGAATTAAAACAACAAAACTCCCCCCGCCCCCACCATCAGCATTTTAGTGATAATAGCATAAAGGAATTTATGTGTGTGGAGATTATATACTTTTACTAAAATATGAATAAAATACCCTGGCACCTTTGATGGCAAAATAGCCGCAACCATTCAAGGGACAGTTCTAACACAACTCCAGCAGTAAAGAAGAAAACTGATAACAACCCTCATCAAAGCACAAAACTGGTAGACCCATCCTAACCCTCTCAAGTACACTTAATATAATTGTTTGCAGAGCATAAAAAGCTGTTAACACAAAAAGCTCATATAGCTGAGCCATGTAAGAACAGAAGGACTTTTGAGCTCCACATGGGATATGTGTATTTGGAGAGATTTGTTCAGAGGGAGACTCCTACCACAGAATGAAGCATTCATTCATTTAAAAACGGAGGCTGAAAGCCACTGATTGAATCCCTGGGTCTGAATAATGATAATTCTGTGGGTTATGTCAACTGTCAGGTGAGTTATATGTACAGTAGGTGTAGGTCTGAGTAACTTCAGATAATATTGGCACAGGCACAGAGCACAGGCAGAGCAAAACCTAGCAGCTCCAAAAATATATTGAGCAACCTTTCTTGTAGGTGAAGAATGTTTATTCATGTACATCAGAGTAACATCGTTGTGAAGACAAAAACCTCAGTGTATCATGCATATGAACGGGTCAGTGGACTCCTTTAAATATGTGCATTTGCCTATCAGGCTGATAAGCAGCTTTTGAGAAACAAGACACACAAATGGTTTTCACTTCCAGCAGTCTGTGGGGTTCTAGGCAGACAGCTGACGTATCTTTGATCTCAGAAACAAATAACAAGTTCTCCCAATAAGGAATGCTCACAGTACTCCTAGACTGAATGTGGCTATGAGACACCATTCTTCACTTAGGCATGCTGGGCTGGAAACAGAAGTTCATGAATGGCAGCAGAAATTATTGCCTTTAAACTCATGTCAGCCAGTGATGTGGGTTTTGGTGAAGAGAACTCTACATTTGGCAAGCAGACTGAGAAAGCTCTGAGATAGTATTGCCCAAAACGAGATTGCAAAAGGGGAAGATCAGAACCAGTGAACTCATGGGGCATATGAAATAGATCTTATTGTCTCAATATATTAGCTTTTATTTTCTCCCGTGGGTGACTATTTTGTTGTGCAAGGTGTACTGTACAGAAGAATGAAGTGAATAACTAATTTAGGGACCGGATGATGCAGATATCCGGCTGTTTGATGATTTTGCTTCCAAATGTTGAAAATCCTGTATGATGCTCACAAAAGGTAGCAGAGGACACTAATCCTTACAAAAAACTCCTTGGTACTTGTGTTTTGCATTAAAAGAACTCTTTGGATATTTGTTTAATTCTATTTTAATTTTTTGGTGAGGGAATGCACATGTCCGCAATAAAAGAAATTACAGCACAAGGGTTTTATTTATTCTCATTAACTGGAAATATCACTAAGAGTTCTTTCACAGTCATTTTTAAAATCATTGAAGTAATTAGCTTGAACTTTGCAGAACTTTACTGCCAGCTCTTCTTTCCTCTAGATTTATTCACCTTCAGAGGTGGCAACCCCGATGCTATATTACTAAACATCACCTCGCAGACTTGTGACATTGTTTTGTTCACAAATTATTGGCTGCTTGGATTAATGAAGCAAAGCAGCCACCTCCTGAAGCACTTCATGATCAATTTTCTACAGCGCAGAAAGTTCTTTGCTAAGTATAAAGTACCTAAATCTGGCTAAAAAGATTAATTTGCGCACGTCTTCTCTCAGCTATTCGTAGCTAACCAGTAGTGTAGAGTGAGAGGATCCTCATCCTCTGCTATTTATCCCTCCCCCTGACTTCAAGGCTGGGATGCATTAAGGTTGGGGAAAGCGTTGTCGCACTCTGACAGCTCCCGATGTATCCGGGGGTCCTTGCAGACAATGGCCAGGCAGTCATAAATTACATCAGTGTAGAGGTTGCTCTAAATTACTGTACGTTCAAAGAAGTTTAATGATGAGAGAATGACAGCCAGTTCTGTGGGAGAACCCCCATTCCAGAGCTGAAAAGACCTTGGCACAAGAGAGATTCTCGCTCTTTTTCAGTGCTCCTACACTATTTTAGGAATCATCATTCTTCCATGCTGAGAGATCATTTTCTAAGTCCTCTGTGTTGCCATAGCAAAAGCCAGATTTTTTTTCCTCCCAATGCCTGACAAAAAGAGCCCGTGCAATTACAGAGGAAAACAGTATAAACAAGAGTTTTAAGATGACTACAAGTGTTTTCTGTGGCTTCATTTTTTGATCTCCATTAAAGTACAGTTTAGTCTTATCAAGGGTGTAAAAATATGTCTGAATTCTTCCAGTTGTCTTCAGACCTGGGGATTCTGAAAACTGTTAATCTTGCCTCATGACTGAAAATTTTGTGAACTGGAGGAGAATGGCTGGTGCAGAGGAGGATATGCTTTCTATGAGACACATTTTAAGGGATGCATTCCATTCACTTATAGCTGTGGTTAACAGCTATAAAATCAGGACAGCCAGCAATCACAGAGAAATCACAATACTGAAGTAATCAGAAAAGAAATCACAACTTTCTCTACTTGTGAGAGCCTAAATATTGGAAAGTCACGCTTGGAACAGCCTAACACAAACACAGGTTCTTACACTTTAAATTAACCCTAAATGCTTCAAAGAGTAAAAAATAACCTGCACTCTTGCAATTGTATTAAGGTCAGTTTTAGACTAAACTTCAGATCATTGAGTCCTGCATGTACCTGGGGTCAAACATTAGAATTTCACCCCATATTATTAATGTGCAATAGAAAAAGACCTCAATCACTATAATCAGTCACTTAGCACAGCATGTAATTAAATATTCAGCATCATCGAATGCTAGCTACACAAAAGGGGTCAGAATGCTGCAGCAGACACAAACACTACAGCCTTTAGTTTATACCAATTTGCATTCTAAATAGGCACTTGACTTTTCCTCTGTGACAGTCTCACAATTGATTAGATAAATATTTTGCAGTAAGCCACAAGAATGTAGGGGCATAAATCAAGGTGTCATCTTTGAGACTGAGAAATCTTTAAACAACCAAAAAAAGAAATACTGTTGTTTGAAATAATCCGTTACTTCCAAAGCAGTAAATTCTTGATCAAAGCTCTGTGAAACTTCAACATCCCGTGTTTCAGTTTATGCCCTCTACCTCTGGTCCCTCACTGGACACAACTGAAAAGAACCTGGCTCTGTCTCCTCTACACCTCCTACAAATATCTACATCAGATATTTGTCCACATTCACGAGTTCCCTGCCCTAGCCYTTTTTCTCTAGCCTCAGCAGTCCCACCTCTCTCAGCCTTTCCTCACAGGAGATGCTCYGATCTCTCCATCACCCTCAGAGCCCCTCAGTGCACAGACTGCAGCAGCTCCCCCTCTCTCCCACCACAGAGCCCCCAGCTGTGCCCAGTACTCAGCAAAGGGAGGTCTTTCTAGATTAAAAACTTTAATTCTGTCTGCAGCTAGACTTTTCAGAAAGTGTGCAGTTTAGGATGTCAATTAATTTTTGTGTATGTCAATTCATGGCAAGAAATTTCTGGTGTGCTTGATTACTTAAAATCTTTTATGAGTTACTGCATGACTTAAGCAGACAGCACAAGACATTCTTATCACTTTAAAGGTTTAGAAATTTTAATAGGCTACCCAAAGCTGCAGCTAAGTTTGTGGTTGGCAATGATATAGACTAATTTTTGTCAGAAAAAGAAAATATACATTGTCATTTTCCCAAAACTACTGTGGATTTCCAGTTGCTGAATTGGGAGGGTTGTGGGTTTTTTTTATGTTTGTTTGGAGTTTTGTTGTTGTTGTTGTTGCTTTTTGGCTTTTTTCCCTTAAATTTCCTAACATAAATAAAAGAATTGAACACCAAGGGGTTGTTTTGCTTTGTTGTCTGGGGTTTTTTTGGATCATGACAACTCATTTTGCATTTCTTACAAAATTTTTGTCTAGAAGGAACTGACTCTCCTCCTAGTTCAAAGTGAATTGACATTACCCACCAACACCAGTTATTCACTAAAGAACCTGTATTCCCTCAGTGATTTAAGGGTTGCAGGTGGAGTGAAAAAGAAGCTTAGGAAAAAAAAAAATAGATAAAATATAAAKGGATCTTTTCCTTCCATTTCATACAAACATGAAAACCGGTAGGCGAACTTGTACAGCTTCAATTTACACCGTGTGACCTTCACTTATTTGGCATATTYGGGATGACTGAGATAGCATACTAGGAATTTATGAGTTGGTTTATGTGAAAAATGATTTGTCTGGGAGCTGATCCTTTAAAACACTAAAAATAAACAAGCCCACTTTTCAAGCTGTGCTAAATGCTGTCTTTGAATGCAAAGCTGTGTTTATCTGGGAGCTGAAGTCCAAGACAGAACAGGACTAAAATAGTGTGCTGATTGTTTTCCTTGAGCTGCACACAACAAACGACATCTGCTTATTCGTTTGTGTTTATTTTGTGTCTCTCAGTAGGTATTGCATAAAAAAAAGTGGCAGGGCGTCTGATTTTGCCTGAGAGGCATCAGTCACCCGTAGGCTGTGGCAGGTCTGTGATGAAGAACTAAACAATGCAGCTCCTCCCTGGGMTGTGGGTTTTTTAGGCAACCGTTGTGGATCGTACCAGCACCAGGGTTACCGCTGAAGACAAAGCCGCACTGCCCATGCTGCTCCTCCTCCTGCTCTTGGTCCCTTCCCTGTGCCTCTCACCAGCCCTGGGTGTATCATCTGTGTGCCCTTCTCATTTCCAGCCATCGTGTGCCTTTGTCATTTCATTGCAATCCATCCCCAGGGAGGTCTTTGGGAGCAGACTCACTAAACCTTTTCCATAATATGAATCTGTAAGGCTTCCCTGATCAAAGAGAGGCATGGGAATATAATTTGTGGAAACAAAATCCCACTTGTCAGAAAGTTCAGGATATTGAAAAGCACCTTGCAAAATCAAGCCTGTGTTTGCTACTTAACTATACATGAGCCAGAAATACAAACTTGGACTCCTCCAAATGTCGTTGAATTCAAGAGATTGACTTCCCAAATCAGATCTTTTTATGCCACGTTGACGCAAGGTGGGCCAGTTTTATGTCTCTCTGAATACCTTAATCTTCCCACTAGTATTCCAAAGCATGAGCAGAGCAACACTCATAATTAACAATTGTGTCACAGTCTATAAAAGGCTCTCTGCTCAGGAAGCTGAAAACTGAGCAGAAATGAAGCCAACACTTGCTGTTAAGGGCCCACTGCTCCTACACTGAGCAAGTATGAACAAAAGCCAGAAACTTGAGGGGAAAAAAGAAAAAGAAGTTGTAAAACCCTAATGATAGTTGATGGAAGTTTGACACATTCAGATGTGYCTTCTGATTCATACATGCATAAATGTCACATTTAGTTTCTAAAGAGATCTAAACTGTAGCTTTATCTCTATGCTAGTGGTAGTCACACATCTCAGCTTTATCTATTAATACATTCTTCCAGAAAAGCAACTCCCATCCCAGTCCTTGACTCTAATTTAAGGCACAGCTGCTATTTTCAGATATTAGGTACTTCGGATTTTGTCCCCTTGTCACGCAGAACGTGACTCAGATATTGACTGAGAGGAGCAGCACCACCCTCTTACAATTTAAATTAAAACTCTTCTGCATTTAAAGGAATGAATTAAAATACTAGCTAACTGTCTATGTCATGGGGATAGAAAGTGGAAGAAATTTAGGCAAGTGACTATTTCAGTCCTACATTTCATCTCTTTTYATATTATTAACTATTATTTTCTCCAAGGTGACCAGGCACAGAGACATGGCTACACCTGAATTCCAAGTGCCTGACACTCAGTGTGATTTGTCTTGTAGCCAAAACTCCAGCTTTGATTATGAAAACAGGAAGAGAGACCAGCATCTTCTTGTTTAACCATGGCTAGTGCTTTATGAGAAAGTAAATAGATGTCTTAAATATAGGAAATATGTGTATAAAACCCATGYGCAACTTGACTTCATATGGCTATATTAAGAGCAATTACATCACTCATAAGATCAATTGTGCCCTTTAGTAAACCACTGTAAAGYAGGTAAATCTACCAAAAGATACTGAGACCAGAAATTGAACTGTACAGTTGTGTAGTTCTTCTCTGTTTATTACAGTATTAGCTCTATTATTTTTTACACCCCACAGGAAACCACTTAAGTGAAAGTGAAAATGAACTCATCAGGTGATCTCGGAGCCCAGTAAAGAGATTTATCTTTCCGCTGTGGAAAGCATTCAGGTTCAGTCTCAACTCGCCTGTCCACAGTCTAATGAAAAGTACAATCAGCAAATGGCAACCAAGGACACCAGGTGGGCCAGTTCTGTCAGAAGTTGTTCTATTCCTGTCCTAATCCAAAATTATTAATGTGTCCTAAACCATTACCTACAGCTATTTATTTAATTAATTAATTCACATATTCATTACCACTATTTAATTAATATATTCTTTAAAACTATCCATTCCACAGTCCATTTATTCCAATACTTAAATATCTATGAATGGCAAGTCACAGGACTCAGAACTACTGTTAGTGGTTCTCTGCAAACTTTGGATGACATTTTTTCACGCAAGTTATTTTTACGTAACTCAGTTCACATCTCCAAATGGTAATGGCATTTCTTTATTTCCCATAATTTATACGTCTAACTTGTCTCCTAGAAACACCAGTTATTTTTTGCATGCAGAGTCTCCCAATAGACACGTATTTAATCCACCCACATATCCTATCTAGCCTTAATTAAAGGCAATGACAGTCTCTTTGACCATGTTTTGGTTGATGTTGGAAAGTGCTGATGTTAACTCCCATGYACTTGGTTCCACACTTGCTATTTCACCCAGGCTGGCTTCTGTCAGCAGATGGGGTGCATTTGTTGTTTGAGCCACCATGGACAGAAAAAGTTTAGGTTATGTGCAGAGAGGCATTCCAGTATTTCTGGATGCGTTCTCCACGCTCTCTCTGAGCTTCAAGGGTGTGAGTTATGGCACCTAGACARAGAGCTGAGCTCCACAGCACGAGCCATACAAACTTTTAGTCTCTCCCCATCATCAGGCAAAATGAAAGCTATCTCACACATCATGCTGAGTGTGGCAGAGTCATGATTTACTTGGTCCTACTACAGTGAAAGATAATTACACAAGTAAGATTTACTTCAAAMGTCAGAAACACCGCATTGCTCAAGTCAGCAATTTGTGCTCTCTTCATTTGGAATGAGAACTACCACAAAGCAGCTCTGCAATGGCAAACCTGATGACTGCATGCAGCCACAGCAGAAAATTTACAGAACCATACATATACAAAACTGATTAAAAACTTGTGTTTCCCTTTGAATATGAAGTTAAGTTAAGTTAAGGTGAAAGATCTTGCAGGCTGTCAGTGATCTGATGGAAAGACTACTGTGATCAGATGACATAGTCCCTGTTTCACAACATGAAGTCCAAACCACAGACTCCTTTATCTTTCTGCCACTCTCTCRCCATTACATTTGTATTAGTTCAGCCCCAGTGAAGTCTGTTTTGATGCAAATGTTAGTGCTGACTAACATCATGACTCTTGCTATGTACAGAGCCAAGTCATAACATCCAGGGACAAAGAGATGAAAACCACAGTCCCCTCTTCTACCTGGCCAGGGCTGCTTTCCCCCACCCAAATATCCTTGTGATCACTGCAGCAGCGAGGAATCTGAGAAAGCAAAAATGTACATCTCAGCCAATGCCATTGTAAAATTAACTAAAGCCATTCCTGCAAGGCAGCACACTGGAAATCAACGATGAGGAGAATTTTTGTGGATATTGTGGTTTTTATGTTTTTGTTTTCAAAAGGCAAAAATATTCTTTAACAAGTTAAATTTCACAGTTTCTTTTCAAGACATGAAAAAAAAATCTAGACTATATGCACACAAAACAGGGCCAGAGGTAGGTATGCAAGGGATGGGATGGAGAGTATTAAAAACAAAGGATAGCCCAAGGTCCAGACCCAGTCTTAAATTGGACATACATTCCTCTCAAAAATTTTCCTTTATCCATTTTTAAGCCGCATCAAGCAGGTACATGTCAGCATAAACCATTGCTGGAGTTTGAATTCATAAATATCAAAAGTTACTGAATCTGCAGACCTCAAGAAATTAGATTACATTCTATTTATACTTGTGGCCAGATTCTAACCTCTACTTTAACAGCCTCAAATTACAGTAGGTGTGCTGGCACAAGTGATTTCTCTGTTTACATCAGTTTATGTGAGGTCATACTCCATATGAGAGAGAARGAATGAATGGATCAGTATAATTTATACTATAGTTATGAGATATTGAAGCAGAATGTGAAAACTCCCGAATTAAACTTGTTCCAAACAGAGATTATTTATTTAAGATACTTGTGACAAGAGAAGAAATTGAAAAATGTCAGCAAAACAAAATTTTCCTCCATAAGACCTGTCAGGCCAGATAGGCATTTATAATTCCATTTTTGCCCTATTATGCATTAACCCATACTTAAATTGCCACCTGAGAGTTACTAAGATTCCAGGATTAAGTTAGCAATCCATTAGGTGTAAGAAACCCCATACAAGTACTGTCCATTTTAACACATATAGAAAACATACAAAGCTTCAAGGGTATGACATATAAGCCAGTAATTTTATATCAACYTAATTAGCTCATCAAGCCAAAAATTGCTTTTCTAAAAGATTTCACTTACAATGAAAAGAGTTTTCAAGCTCAAAATATACAAGATCGTGAGCTAACACAAACACCAGCCAGCTGTGTGTCTAACAAATAACCGACAGAACAACGTCCTCAATTTATTGTAATTTCACAATCTGTATTTTTAGGAGTTTTAATAATCAATCTGCATGTGGGCATCAAAGCAGTGGAGAGAGAACATGCATTTTCCATTGCCCAACAGCAATCTTTGAATAACCTAATCACTCCTTTTCTTTAGCAAATAATCACTTCAATAAAATTCAGTGCAGGATCTTGGTGGATTACTGAATTGTTTCAATCCAGATCTTGGTATTCCACATGGTTTGCTCAGAAGAGACTAAAGGCAGAGATGCTTCAGGAAACAGAAACACCACCCAGCTCCCTAGAGAAAAATATCAGCTTTCCCATGGTCTATGATGGGATGAAGATATCTTGAGGCTAGAGGAGCACGGTTAAATTGGCTTTTCTTTCCCTGATTGTTGTTTTCTGAGCATTTAGAAACACAAAACTTGGAAAATAGAAACAATCTGAGAGCTTGCACAGCACCCAGATGAATTATGAGCACTTCAGAAAATACTTGTTCATCTTTGTTGCTCTGTGGGAGCCAGCCTCAGGGGAGGATTAGCATTCGCAGTGAATCTCCTGCAGCCACTGGCTCTCCACTGTTACAATGCAGGAATTATTTCTGATAATGGTAAAAATTATGGTGGCCCCTAAAGGAAAGGATAGTTGCAAACTGTACTGCCAAAAGCTGATGGAAAGTCCCTATTTCTTCCTGAGAAATTCCGCATGATGTGCCAGCTGTGCAGCAACATTCTCAATATGTCCCAGCAGCCACACTGCTGGTTTACATGTCAAAATGTCTTAAATGCTGAGAAAGAAATGATCGAACCTTCACTTTTAAGATAATCCCTACTTTGTAAAGCTATCCTGATATGACATTGTGCTGTGAGTGTAATGCAAAATTATATCCATTGTTCATAAAGTCCTAAATATGTGCAGGATGTGTTTCAAAGCTGTTGTCTCTAATCAGCCCCATAAAGCCTGGCAAGAGTCTCTCCAGTAAAGACGGATGTGATTACTATTCTGATGTAATTCTGGCTCTAGCTACCTCTGAAAAGGACTCGAGAGATACACAGGAGTGTTCGCTCAATTTGCCAGCCTCTACAGGAAAGAAAGTGCAAGATATTGAGAGCAGCCCTGAGGAGAAGGACTTGGGGGTGTTGGTGGAAGAGAAGCTTTTCATGACCGTGCAGTGTGCACTTGCAGCCCAGAAAGACAATCACACCCTGGACTACACCCAGAGCAGCATGGCCAGGATTTGAGGGAGGGAATTCTCTCCCTCTCTGCTGTGCTCTGGTGAGAGCCCACCTGGAGCACTGCATCCAGCTCYGGGGCTGCCAGCATAAGAAGGACGTGGACTTGCTGGAGGCCACAAAGGTGTTCAGAGGGCTGAAACACCTCTCCTAGGAAGACAGGCTGCCAGAGCTGGGGCTAGTCAGCACGGAGAAGAGAAGGCTCTGGGGAGACCTTAGAGCCCCTTATGGGACATGAAAGGGCGACAACAGAGCTGGAGAGGGAATTTTGCAAGGGCATGGAGTGATAGGACAAGGGGGAACTGCTTTAGGCTGAAAGAAGATAGGCTTAGGTCACGTTTTAGGAAGAAATTCTTYCCTGTCAGGATGGTGAGGCCCTGGCACAGGTTGCCCAGAGAAGTTGTGTTTGCCCCATCCCTGGATGTGTTCAAGGCCAAGCTGGACGGGGTTTGGAGCGACTTGCTAATCTCATAACACATCCTAAGGCAAATCCTTCTGGATGGATAATGGTCCCCAAGACCCATCCTTAAGTGCTCAAATTTTTATATCACATAAAAGAGCAGAAGATTTTCACTTTGCATAAACAATTAGTTTAATGGTACCTTCTTCTTCCCTTATTCACAAGAAGGAATTTTAATGAGACCTTCAACATATAAAAAAAAACATGTACTARACTTCTAGCTAATTACAGTAGACAATTAGTCCAATTAGCTCCCTATTAGAGCAAATTATACTTTACTTAAATGCAATGCCTCAATTATAAAATGAAATCTTGCAATTGATGATGAAAATAATATAAAAGGAATGGCTGAAATAATGACCTGAATGGAGCTTCTTTTAAGCTGTCCTCCTTTTACCTGCTCTCTTTACCATCCCTGTATTAGACAATGCACTTATAATCAGCTAGCAAAAAAAAAAAGCTTTCTATAGGCTTTGAACTCTGCTTACTGCACCATCATTTGTCTAATCAAAGAAGCTCTGTCTGTTTTAAGAGAAGGTTTTTTGACATTATATCAGACATAACTCCAAGGAGTTCTGCATGCAGAATGGAGGGAGTCCATCTCTTTTTCTTTAAGGAGTATAATTTCCTCTAGTACATGTATAGATACACGTCTCATTAATCTGGATGCACTTATTTTTTGGTATTTACTATGCAAATTGCTAATTCTTATTTATATTGTATTATGTCCAAAAAAATAAATCCTTTTCAGTTAACAGCATTCATCCTAAAATGATGAATGGTATGCAAGGTAATATTAACTGCATTAGTCATTAGAAATAGTTGGAGAAAAATTACATGGTAATTCTCCATTACTTTCAACTGAAATTCATACTTTCTAAAATGAGCAATCTAAACATAATCACATTCTATGTCAAGCAAGATATGCTCAAATTAATTTTGAAAACATCACGTTTTAAAAGAAAAAAAAAATTACCATAGTACTTTTTTTCTATTCTCAACCTGACCTCAAATATTTATCATTTTCAGCACAAATATGTATGAAATGTTGGTCAAAGCTGGTGTCCTTTGCTAAAAGAAAAAATTCTAAACTGAGTTCCTATTTCTCCACAAGAGAGGGTAAAAAAGATGACTGAAGTGAAACAACAGGGCTCAGCTGCTCAAGAGGTTAAGCCAAGCTATTTCTCTCACTGAAAACTCTGGTCCAGTACAGTCCAAAAGCAGGACTGGAAAACTAAAACTCCTATTTCTAACCAAAGGTGGTGTGCACTGATATCAAAGCCATATCTCTGTTTCTGAATAATGGATTCTGCTGGATGTTCAGTGTTAGACCAGGGAGATCTTGGAAAGAGAGTACCGAATATTTTAATTGAATACCAGGACTTTCTTTTCACCCARTCTTTTCTGAAATTGCACTAAAAAGGAAAGTAGTGTCATCCAGGTTGTTTGTATCAGGATAAAAATCTTAATGAATATTGGAAGATGAGAAGCTAATAATGGTACAACTCCTTACTAACTCAAGCCTGAGATTTTACACCTTCTCTATGTAAGCCTGTTACTATATTTATCACTGACTTGTAAGATATCTAGTCTGAAGGGGAACTTAATCTTCAACAAAAGTTCTTGCAAATTACTCTTAATAGCAACACCTTTTTTCCCTAATAAGCCTACCCAAAATTAGCTCAAAATACATCATGAACTTGAATATTCAAACACGATGAGATAAATGTTCCCAAAGTTAATTCTAATCACATAAAATATTAACTCCCTAATTTAAAAGGARATTCCTGGGTTATTATTTGAGGAAAACAAGGATTTTCAGTGTTATTAGTGATTTGTACATCTCTCATGAAAGTAAGAGTTTTTCTGCATGTTCTTTACTATATAAAATGAAAGACTGGAGGCAAAATTTTCAGACTCGAGACAAAGACTCAATCAGATTTCTAATATTAAACTGGATCCAGTGTTGTTTAACTTATCTATCAAGGGCTCGGATGAGGGGGCAGACGCCTCCTCAGCAAATCTGCTGGTGGCACAAAGCTGGGAGGAGTGGCTGATACTCCACAGGGCTGTGCAGCCCTTCRGAARGACCTYGACAGGTTGGGGAGAYGGGCAGAGAGGAAGTATTTGAAGTCCAACAGACACTTGATTTTTTTTGATAAAAGGTAGAATCCAGAAGGGCAAAAGCAATTGCTCATTTCTCCCTCAGCAGTATATTGGTCACAGCACAAGCTGCAGTTACTGAAGGTCCATTTTCAAAATAAGAACAACTCTTCAATTCAAAATTGATTTCAGCGTCTTTGGAGGTATGAGGAAGCCACACACACACACAAATCAACCAAAGTAATACTCAGTTCCAAGGAGAGAATTATTTGAAAAAGAAGCAGCTTTCTGAGAGCAAACAAAAAGGAACAGCTAAAAAGGTAAAAACATTTATCCATGATAGAAAGACTATTAAAAGCCACTATTATTGTGAAGCTCGTGGTAAGTGTATAAAAATTTTCAAGACTATATTAAGGGAAGGGGAAAAAAGATGTTGCTTTTAAACTGTGAATAAAAGACCCTATTAGAAGTAAAAAGCCTTTAGCACAAGGCTGTAGTTATCACTTAATTAAAGAGGAGAAAGAATGCTAAGGAGCTATATTTAAAACAATAAAGCAGGATTCTGAGGCTTAGAAGGCTGTCCACATATGAAAATTAACACCACCAGCAGTCAAAAAAAAAAAAAMCACCCAAACACCAAATCAAACCAACTTTAGTTCTGAAACTTATCAAAATGAATCCACCAAAGAAACCAAAGTGTCCACAGATCCCTGAGCTGTAAACATGGTGCTACAGTTTGTGCTGGCTGATGCCACAAAAGGAAAGGCTGCAGTGTGGGAGCCTTGTGTCAAGTAGAACATTTTCTAGGACAGGATGACTATGGGCACCTTCCTGTGATTTTATCCATTTCCATGTTTTCCTGCCAGCTCACTGTAGTCACCAAAATAAAATATGGAMMTACATAGTGTCACCAAAATAAAATATGGAAATACATAGTGCTATGTATAGAAAACCACTTAAAAGTTAGCACCTTGATGATCTTTTTCCAACACCTCAAGTGTTCCATGGAGAAGGGCGGGACACCAGTGAATCCACCAGGTACCTTCCTTTGCTGAGCATTTTCAAAGTCTACTAGATAGTCTTGACAGAGCTCTTGAGAAACGAATTCTTCAGGAGATGAGCTCAAAACCTGGTTGCCACACTCTCTGTTTCTAAGCTCCTCATCAGGGTTAGACCGAGGTCCTTTAACCAACCAACCCATTCCAGCACCTCTGGCTCTCCAGCAGCTGGTTTTAAAGATGAAATCATGTCAATAAACACAACAGAAGTCAGGTTTACAAGCCATATCACCTTCATTGCCTGTTCTTGGACATTTCCAGCCCTCCTCACTTATTTATTTACGTCCTAATGCCTTAAAAAGGTGAAATTTTCAAAAGAAAATTGGAATATTTGTAAAGTCTTTTTTGGTCTTGTTTTATTTCAGCTACGTTGTGGATCTGCCTACTCAAATGGACATATTGAGAAAATATAAATGTAGCAGATGCTTACAAATATCCCCTACTTCTACAGTCAACTCTTCTTTACACATTTTTATTAGCTAGTAACACACAGAGCCTCCATGAAGTTTTTGAGGTAAAGAAGATTGGCTTTCTTTGAAAAGCAAACACAGCCACGTAACAAGCAGGTACATTTTCAAACAGAGTCTGTGTGTATATCACGATGGGCTCCATTGAGGRAATATTTGAAGAAAGATTTTTATACCCAGTTCTCATGGACCTGTGATTACACGGTGATGAAATCTAATTTATTACATTATTCACTAGAGAGAAGTTCTGGTACTTTTGGCAGGTTTCTCAGCATGCAAACAAACAAATGACTGCCTACATTGCCCAGCATAGAATTTGCTGTTCTTTGTTTTTCCCATAAATGTCTGCCCTTTATAGCTGCTCTGGGCCAGAGATTTAAATAAAATAAGAAAGAAGGCGGAAGTCAGCGGAACAAGGGAAGGAAGAGCCATAACCAGAAGAGCAAAATATTTGTGATTAATGAGGGCTGCTGGTAGCACAGAGCTCACAGTAGTAATTATGTAGCTTCAAATATAGTTCCAAAAATAATAGCAATGTACTATCACTGTYAAAATGCACTCCAAAGACTCACTTGTAACACTGCAGAGGCTCAGACAGAGCACATGGATGACAGGAAGGTCTGAAGATACATTACTGAGATTAGCATCTTCTCTTTAATTCAGTGTATGGGAGAGACACAGCAAATCCAAGTTTTTTAGCAAAGTGTAGGTAAGTTATTGACTAAATGCAGAAGGTTTATGCAAGCTCTCTGCAAAACACAGCAACTCAGCTTATCCTTAAACTGTATGCTACAAACTTTGGTTTTTAAGGAAATATTAGTATAATGAATCCAGATTTTTATTTAAAAAAAAAAAAAAAACATAATTAGAACGGCAGTTTTTTCCTGCCATGAAACACTGATACAAACATAGAGAGAAGATGCTGCTGGTAGGTGCAGTCCAGATGCCTGGTTTATTTGCCAAGTTTCACAAGTGATCATATTTTATAGAACAGTGTAAGAATGTCCATAAGAGAGGTCCAGAGCAAGGGTGAGGCAGGAGATTTCAAGTGCAGAGGGATTTAAGAGATGGTGGTGATGAATAAGCTCAAAGAGGTTGCTAAGTGTGATGTTGGGTATAAGAATGTGTGAGAAAACTCTACAGGAAGATAAATGTACTGAGCTCTGTTGTTTGTGGAACAGTATGTTACATATTACATCAAGTCCTTTCATTTTCCTCATGAACAGGGACTTTTCATGGAGTATTGAACAAAACTGAGGATATACCTACAAAGTCCATCAACATTTGAAAGCTCAGACCTGCTTAGCTGAATTCGTGTAACTCCTGGCATCCGAAGGAGGACTGTTGAGTTCCTGAGGGCTCCTGGGAGCACCTGTTACTAGAAACAGCAGAGAAAGGAAAAAATTAGAGAAAATGAGTGACCTGAGGGAAATTCTGGGACTCTGGGATCTACTCAGATCGCTTAGCTTTTGTAAGACAAGAATGTGAAGGGTGCATCTTTTTGAAACCACACACAAACTGTGCGGAGTCTTCTTATGGAAAACATTTGATTCTAATAGCCTTTGCTGTCTAAGATGAAGATGCAATCCCTTCTATTAATTTTGACAAGTTCAGCTAAATTGTTTTCATTATTCTGTCACCAGCATTGTTCATTTTAAATAGGTGCATCAATTGGAAATGGCATTAGCACATTAGTTAAAGGTTAGTTGTTCAAGCAGCATGGTGTATTGAAAAGAAAGATATACTAATTCCATTAAACTAGAAAGACACCTTTCCTTCTAAAATAATCTATGAGTACACCAGGACCCATCTAGCATTTCAATTGGCAGGATTTTGATGGCTGAAAGTGTAACTTGAATTTTCTCCTCTTAATTGCATCTTCTTCATTACTRTCTTATTTTCCCCTCATTTGGTCACTAGATTTCTATGTATTTTGCATGAACAGCTTCCTGGATTGTGCCTTCACTTTGTGCTTCACTGACTCTTGTGACTTTTTTCTTGTTGCAGATGGTTGACAGGGAATAGGATATAACTTATTAAATAAAACCCCACAAATTCTCCAGAACAACACAGAAGTTTGCCATAAATACATCACACATGATTTGAAGTCATTAGAAACACAGTTTAGAACAAAATGTGATAATGCCTTTAGATGTGTTAAATTAGCATTTAATTTTAATTTAACAAGGCTGTTGTATGGAATTTAATAGCATTCAACTGTGAGAGAAGCACATCTGGGAGCTCGATGAAGATACATTTTCTATCATTCAAGCCTAGTTAATTTATTGTCATGTCAACATCTTCACTATGTTTTTTTTTTTGTCAGCTAAATCTGTTGTCCCTCAGTATTTCAAATATCAGTTTAGTCCAAACACATGCGTGCATTGGGTGATTTGAGGCTGGCACAGTGGCTGGTTATGTGTGTGCACCACCTGAGGGACCACAGAGAGCTGGTGTTTGAAACTGACTGTACCTCAGAGAAAATGCAGCAGCCTCTTAGGAGTCCGAGCACAAAACTTGTTCCATCTGGTCAGTAGAAAACATTTCGTATGCTTCAAACGTCTTTTCTTCTTAAAAAAATACTGGAAACGCTACAGGATTTTTTTAAAAAAGATATTTTTTCATTTGATGGTACTGCCTTTGTTCCAAAAATCTTTTTCCCATATTCTCAGGGATTAATATATCTTAAATACTTGCAAATTAATTTAAAATGTTGTGATCTGGCTTTAAATATAACATCCTGATCTATTTTTTTAAATGCATTTCTGTTTTCATATCTACATTTTTAGGAACTACAGCACAATAATATACATAAGAGTGAAACTTGTTATGATAAACAGGAAAAATCTTTACAAAAAGTTTGAGGAAAAAGTCAATACCGAGAAGCAACTGTGCTTAAAACTTCTTTTGAAAAGCAATAGGGTTTTTTTTTCTCCTGTTATGCCACATTATGACATTAATTGATCATAATTTGAGGGAATTTAAAAACTGGATATTAGAATGAGATAGAAGACATGGAATAATTTTTAAAAATTAAAATTTCTCATAAAATTCCTATCCCAATGAAATGCAAAATTCAAGTTTCAACTTAGTATGGCATTTACTGCTTTATTTCTCTGTTTATCAAGCTAGCAAGCCTCTTAAGGTTGAGACCCTTTCTGTGCAGTGGTCACACCTTCTCTAAAGCTTGTCCTTATGCTACTTACACTACAATCATCAGACAGAAAGCCTGGGAGCAGATGGGATCATTTACTGGCTTTTGTTAGACTGAGACCCAAGAATCACTAAGAGAAAAGCCTACTGCCAAACCCTGAACTCATGTAAATGCAACTGCATGAAATGGCACTAAAAGACATCCCTTTTAATTAAGCCTCATTAAGTATCTTTTTAGCAATCAGATGGTATTGAGTTAACTGAGAGTAGCTGACCTATAAAATCTAATTCAGACCTAGCTAAAACCTATCTTGCTGCAGGCTCTCTTTCTTTTTTTGTCACACGTCACAAATGATCTATTGATAAAAACAGAACTTGCCATAAATAGCACAGCCATGGGGATTTGCAGTGTGACACTTAAATATTTCGCCCACTCAAGGCACATAAATTATTACCCAAACGTCTGTGGTCAGCTTTTACTGCATTCACTGACTCAAAGAAACACGAGCACCGAGGTACTCGTGCCACACTTCATCCTACAAGTGGCTGAAACCCACAGGGCCACRCTCTTTCCCAGCCTTGGATTGATGCAGCACAGCTGATCTCATGCATTTCCCCCCAGATTCTGTCATTCCCCTCCAGTAAATCAACCACGCTGGCAAGAAGGGGAAAACTCAGAGCTGTCAGATTCTGTCCAGCCGTCAGCTCCTCTAAGCCACGRGGAATTTGCGGCCAGATTATGACCACTCTATGTCATCTAAGTGATCATATTAGAAAATCTGACCAAATATAATGAGGCAATTAAGGGCTTAGTTAAATCTGATTAAGGGCATGGGAAAATTYTCATGCATAGGGAGACTGCAAAAAAAGCCTTGTTTACCTGGAGGCTCCTGAATAGGGAGAAGCTTGAATAAAGAATGAAAATGCCAGCAGAGCCAGAGCAGCAGGATCRGGAAATTTTTCCATCATTCACTCAGAAGAATGAGGATTGTGAGGTGGAACTCAAAGTGACATATATAAAATAAAATCACAGGGAGATATAACTACACGGGCTAACGAGTACAAATAGACCTTACAGMAACTTTGCCGAATTTGCCTAGGTCTTTGTTGGATATCATTTTTTTAAGGAGGAAAAAAGTACCATTTTTAATTTGATGATGYTATGTATAGCTTCTTTTAAATTTTTTACACCTTTCCTAAACTCTAGAATTGTATCAGTTAAATACATTTATTGTGAGTCTCCCTCACTTTTCTCTTTTGCGGTCTGGGAAATCAGATCAGAATTCTTTTTTCTAAGTACTGAACAGAATCTGATTCCTTGGGATCTTCGTGCCCGAAAAGAAATTTTGATTATATTTACCCACTCTAGCTAGACAATATGAGTGTCATATAAATGAGTCCCATCTTTGAAATATTTGTCCTCTTTTTATGCTTTTGAGATAAGTTGCATGCTTGTGAAGAGGAACATTCTTATTATCCCTGATTTACAAGTGGGGAGCTGAAGTATGAGGATAGACAGAGGTCCAGGTATAAAGATATTTWAATCCCCAGGAGAGACTCATGCCATGGAATCATAGAATGGCTTGGGTTAGAAGGGACCTTAAAGATCACCCAGCTCTAACCTCCCTTCTGTGATTTAATACGGCACTTCATTCCATGACAGAAAAGCTGGATTTAATGGATACTAACCCAGTCACCAGCTTTATCTTCTCTTCAGCTGCTTATTACTGGCTCCCAGGAGCAGATTGATCCAGAACTACTCTACAAGCATCTTCTCTGGATGATACTACTTCTTTATGAGCTTGCATGAGCTTGTAAGACAGGTGAATTTCTGGCGACAGGTGAATGTCCACATTTCCCACGAAAAGAATATATGGAGAAATTAAATAACCCTGAATAACTTCAGAAAAGGAAATATAACCAAATCTAGAGAGACAAGTGGGTAGCTACAGAAATAACAGAGAGTAATAAAATAAGCTATTTGCTTTTGTGTGCATTATCCTTAGCAATTAAAACATCTCTGTGAAGAACACAACCTCAGGAAATGCCTAGCAATTGTTTCCAGCCACTCAATACAGCCATTCTTAATGTTTATACTTTAATTGGTTTCTATAAACCTCTTTACCAGCTCATAACTCCATAATTCTGCTACATTCCACCAATTAAATGTAACAGCACTAATACAAAGTTCTGTCAGTTCTTTAATTTGTTACAATATTTTTTTTTTTCTGTAAGTGCAGTCTGATGATTGAGAATTTGTCACCTACTGCACTTTGGCTTTGAATTTATCCAACTTCCTCATAAAGTCTCCTTTGTAAATGCTGCCAGCTGGAATTGCCACCTCATGGCCTTTTTACCACTGGTTCCGTGCTATTATATGAAAAGAATTTAATGGCAGCTCTGTCGTTGACTTCAGTAGTATTGGAATAAAGCTACTTACAAGGTAAGTGAAAAAAGAATTAGTTCACATTTGGTGTCATGAAAAGCCCCATCTTGACGAGACAAATTGGCATAGCTTTATACATAAATGCCTTCTTTACTTGGATAATAACCTTTCAGAGGATAGTAGAATTTTATTGCACTTTTAAAAACAACTTCTACTGAGATTCATTCCAGCTGATACTTACTGTTTGATACTGCTTAGTAGTACCAGAAAATAATATCAACCTTTTTCAGTTTATTTATTCTCTTGGAATTCTGTAAGGTTGTTTCCTTTAAAATTAGCCTCTGTCATGTGAATAAAGAGGAAGAAAAGAAGCCTGTGTGAAATACCCCTGATCTCAGCTGGATCATCACTGATGTTGTATTTCTGTGCCATATTTGTTGCAGTATTATTCAAGGCAGTGGGTGCTGAATGATCTTCAATGACATACAATGGGGAAGTTTGGGTCCCAAATTCCTTATGCCAAATGCCTCTTACCTAAACTGGCAATAATAAAAACAAAACAAAACAAAACAAAACAAAACAAAACAAAACACAATGTTCTACCTCAAAAAAAAAAAAAATTGCAGAGCAGGAATGCACACAACCTTCTGTTAAACACCTAAAAAAGCATTCTACTCAGGAGATCATAGAATCATAGGTTGGAAAGGATCTTAAAAATCGTCTTGTTCCAACCCCCTGCCATGGGCAGGGCCACCTTCCACTATCTCAGGTTGCTCCAAGCCCYGTCCAACCTGGCCTTGGACACTTGTCTAGGCAACCTGTGCCAGGGCCTTCCCCCCCTCACAGGGAAGAATTCCTTCCTAATATCTGACCTAAACCTACTTTCTTTCATTTGAAGCCATTTCCCCTTGTCCTGTTACTACATGTCCTTATAAATTGTCTCTCTCCATCTTTCTTGTGGGCTGGAAGCACCATCGAGGTGCTGGAAGGCCACAATKAAGTCACCCCAAAGTCGTCTCTTTTCCAGGCTGAGCAATCCCAATCTGCCTGGAAAGAAGACAAGTCATCTTTTAAAGCTTTTATATTGTTTCATATATCCATTTGCTCCATCTGCCTGTGATGTAGCCTGGAAGCACCAAGCCCAGCCCAGGAGCTGCCTGTGCTATGTGCAGCACAAAGTCCTCGGATTCACCAACTTCTGCTGAAGAAATAAGAGAAAACGAAAAAACTAAGGAAATGGTGTGGCTGTATAAAGAATAAAGAATGAAGCATGAAAGAAAGTGGTGTCATCACAACAGCTTAACAGATGTCTGATGATGCAGGGATGTTATTAGGTCAAGTTTCTAAATTAAGTCTGTTATCTGTGACATGGGACTTTTGGACAGTGTCTTCCTAAGAACCCAGCTCAGTTTCTTCCGTTGAAGACACAGAAGTTAAGGATTTGTACCCTCAGAAAAGGCATTGTTAAAAGGACATGGAAAATGCAGTCARATGTCCAAGTGTAAACGAATTATCACTATGAAGTTTTCTGAAAATTCCAGCAATCATTGTTAGCATATCACTGTCTGCAATCAGAGCTATGCAATCAGAGGAATGCAGTTCTCCCTATCTCCCTTCRAAAGCAGAAAACAAGCTTGATCTGCCCAAGAACCAGACGGATTTTAAATTGCAAATRTATATCTGATTGTCTGGTTTTGTTTTTTTTGAAGAGTTACAATTAATTTAGATTTTGTAATTGCTTTTTCAGCCTTTTTTATACAATAAATTTTTAAACAAAAAATAAAGCTATTAAATATATTCTTGATTCATTAAAACTGTGCTTATAGCTATTTCAGTGATTAACAGGCCTTGAGGGAAGTTTCTTTAAATAGTTTGCTAAAACCCAAAAATTCTTGTAGCAATATGAAGCTCAGATTCTTTTTGTCACTGATATATTGTACTGTATTCACCCGATTTTCAAAGATCTAACTACAGGAAGGAATTCATGTGTTTCAAGCATATAAGAAAAGATAATGTCTCCTAATTAAAATTTGCATCCTTTTCCACCTATGAGTATAAATACAGATAAAAAGATGCCCTTTTTTTCCCCACATGAGGTACATTAGGCACCATAGTCCTCCTTTTTGCAGTGTGCAGGATCACTGGATTAGACTTTGCAGACTTTTTAGACAGACAGAAAAAGGTGGATGTTGTTTGAAATATCTACTTAGATTTCCACAGTTTCTGTTACAGGTTTAACCCGATTTCTTCAAATTGACCTCTGTAAAACAGTCATTGGAGCCACTTACAGAACAATACTTTACTAAGAGCATTTTTGTTCTGTTTATATCCACCGACCCAGAGTGGAAATTGCTCATTTAATTTCACCACAGCTTTGGAACATCAGGTTGCACAGGGCTTGTCAGGGCACACAGTCCAGTGCTCTCAGCCAACAGGAAGAGTTACGGAGCACAAAGCACATGCAGAAACGTAATTGAGAAACTCAGGTTGTCCTTTGTATCAAAAAATCCCCACAGGACATGCTGTGATGACTCTATGATTTCTCTTCTTTGTCACTCGTGATATTTGTGTTACACTGGAGCCCACGGCTGCAGAGCTTGCTGCCCCTTCTCCAACAGCAGCAGATTCCAAGTGTGTGATCACACCATCAATCCTCCAGCTCACACTGTTACAACAGATGGTACACAGAAAACCAGGGTGTATTTGTATGCTGATAAAGTAAATAAAATTATATGACACTAAAATGCTGACATCAGTGGAAATGGTAATGAAAACCTACTAGCTTTAATGGTAATGAAAACCTATTATCTTTAACAGTGCAAAAAATTATGTTACCAGAATTCATTACATATCTGTGGAGGAAAAAAATCCCACATGGCTTTTACTATAGAGCCTGTGTAGTGACSTCTAGAGAGAAAACAAAAAGGGAGGTAGAATGACTCTAGATGCATAGGAAGAATGCATAAACCCACATAAATATTTGGATGGCACACTTTTTCCTGATCCTCAGCCCCATACTCCTCCCAGGTACCATGATGATACACAATAGAAGGGACAATACTGCTGTTGGCATCACAAGCCATGAGCAGCAGCCTCTTAAAACTTTGCCTCATAGAGCACTCATTCTCACTATTTTCTCCTAAGGAAGTTTTCTCCTTCTCATTGCCAATTTATCCAAAATGAGACAGTTAAATCTATTTCAAACCTCTTCTGCTGAATTCTAATTACTTTGATGTTCACTGTATTGTGTTGAGCTCTTTCTCAGGAGTGAAACATTTCCTAGGAATTGCAAGTCAGAGCAGGGTTTTCATTTGGTATGAGGCCAACATATAACAACAGTCCTTTTTATGGATCTGGTTGTGTGCCTATAATATAATAATTTATGAGCACTGCATGTTTCCAGTTCTAACATCTCCAGGGTAGTTCTGAGTCCATATGAACACCATCTTTACTGCTGAAGGACAAGTACCCAGCACCAGCTACTTTTGACATGTGTTGTCTGTATCAGRTTGTTGTAATACTTGCTGTAAGTTGCTACTCGGCCCACAGAGGCAACAGCACTTGTGCCTTTTGGTATTCTAAATAAATCAAACAAAGGAAACAAGGGCAGTGACTTTCCTCAGTTCACCCAACACACCACGGTCAGTCCAGAGCAGAACCAATTCTTATGTGCTCCTAAATACCTTCTGGACTCTCTTGGTATTTGCAGAATGAGGAGCTCTCGCAATTCCTGACACAGAGCAGCTGTGTAATGCCTCTCTAAAGTCCTGCACATGATCTGAGGCAAGAAGAATGAGCAGTACACAGATTGCTGCCTTGTTCCACCCCAAAGAGTAATACCAATTAAGCTCAGAATTACTTTGGAGAGCAAAAGTGGAGTCTGTTCCTCTTCCTCCCATCAGTAAATAAATAAAAACAAAAGCTAGGTTTCCTGCAAACTAGGAGACACTGCTGAATTTAAATGCATTTTCATGTTCATCTTCCATCAACAGCAACTTGAGGAGACCTTGGGCATTCCTCGCTGAGCCACTAAACACAAAGGATATACACCAACAACATTAAATAAATAAATAAATAAATAATTGTAAAGCTTCAGCCCTGACAGAAGAAAATACACTCCAAAAATACTTCAAGTATTTTCCAAGGAACAATTCAGTTACTTGACATTCTAATAATCTGCTCTTTCCTCATCTGCTTGTGGAGGTTTAACAGCAAAGTCAAGCTCTGTGTCCTTCACTCTGTTATCCTTTAAAAAGATACTTTAATCATTCGTCATTCCACATTTGGTACACTACACACACAGGCACAAGGAGATTAGTGAAATCAAATCTCTTTGTCTTTTAATATCTACAGCAGTGCAAATAAAAATAGAGAAATGAGAGGAAAATACAAGGAATGGGAACAGATGAGAACAGAATCTCAGACCAGGCATAAGAATCCTCAAGGACATATAAAAAACAAACCACTTCAACAAACCAATCTGTGAAGTCAACYGCATAAAGCGAATTATTCAATCAAAACACAGCAACAGGTTGAGAAGCAACAATAAAAGATTTCCTCATCTGCTTCTTTGTTTACTGTCCACTAATATCTTCCCTCACAATTTGAAAGGAAGTAAGGAAAATGGAAGGGAAGGACAGAAAGAGAATCATCTTTCTGCTCAGCAATAATAGCAGAGGCAGAAGCAGATGCTACTTCAGGGATCAACCTGTCCCCTTTAACTTTGCTTCTCCTTCTGCAGCAGATGTGCAAGCAACACATACAGCAGCCAAAAACTTTAATTCAAAGTATTTTCAATTTTCCCAGGGGTTTTAAGTATATTTTATGTTGTTTTTTTTCCTGTGACCCAGCCATGCTCAGTCTCCCCTCTTGTTTGCATCACAGTGTGGAAGAAATGTTCTGTGTGGCTACACAAGCACTCATGTGCCAGAATAATTATTCCAAACAGCAATTTCTGTTGTTTTGTCATGACATATCTTTTGTGGTGCGAGATGTGAAATTTCACACTTTCTTTTATTTGAACCATTCTAAAAAATGAGCATCAGTTCAGTACCAAATCTGTTGAATTCAAATAATTAGATGGATCATCCCAGCTGAGCTCCAGGCAGACATCAGCTGCAAGAAGCAACACATCTCCCTTTCACCAGTGTGTCAAAAAACACACAGCTTTAAGGTTTGATCAAATGCTAGCATAGCACTAAAATTAAAAGCCCTGATTCTAACTGGTTTGATTAATAGATCTATCTATCTATCTATCTATCTGTAAAAATCTGTTAAATCAGGTTAACAACCTAAAAAACAGGTGCTGTGAGAACAAATTAGTTCTTGCTCAGCCACATCACTGAGCAATGCAATTTGCAAAAGTGCTGAGCACAACAGGCCCTTTTGACTTAACTATAACTATAAAGCTCAGACCTGCTTCAGCAAAAAGTGAAATAACCTATTGTAAGGAGCTTACAAGAGGAGCCTCTCTCCATAAATTTGTTTGTTTAACTTCTTTCTTGTAGCATCCATCACACAGATGAGCTTTCTTGCTTGTTTGGAACATCTCAAAGTCTAATAAGTTAAAACCTAAATGAGAGAGGAGCTTTTCTCGACAGCATTTCCTTCACCTCAACTTCCTTGCTTTAACATTTTCTACTGCAGTACCGGCCTTGCCATTTTCTCCACACTACCTCTGGCCAACAGGGAATGTCATCAGTCAGAGCAGTCAGTTTTCCCCTTCCCTACAGAAATCAAATGTGTCGTCTCTGCAGTGCTCTTGGTCTCTGCAAGCCAACAAAGTCACAGTCTTCACACCCCTTTCAAACTGGGCAGGTTCTGCTCCCAACACTGAATCTGTGACAGGGAGTTGGTTTAGTGTTAATTACAATGTCTCTGTGTTTTTTGAGCTGAAGAAAATTAGTGTGGGTGCTGTGCAAAGAGGAAGCCTGATGTAGAATTGTACGATTCCAGCGTTTGAAGGGACCAGGCATTTCAAGTTTCCCATAAAAGAAGATACTGAGGATTTAGCACTGATACAAATGAGGTTCCATTTTAGATTGAAATTTTTTAAACTACTGCTGTAGATAACTTCTGGGACTTGAGGATTTTTTTTCTGTTTGTTTTAAACAACAGAACTCTGCTTATTAACACTTATTAAAACCATCCTACAAATTACTTGATATTTACCAATCATATCATGAGAACAATAGACATCCAGTTGGATGAAACTACTTATTTTCTACTTTTTCATATTCTATATCTACTTTTTCCTCTKGTACGTACTATTCAAATGATCTGCTGGGTTTTCTTTTTTGTCATTGCATTTTTAAAGGGCTTACCTTGTCACTCATTGGAACCTTTGTAGTGCAGCTCTGCCCAAGGGTTCTAACCTACATAGCATTCCTGCCATCACTCAGGCACAGAAATCCTGAACTCACCTCATCAAAGACAGATCAAACAGTTTGGGCCAAAGCTCCAGCTGGTGTAAAACTGCAAGGCACCTTTATTTAAAAGAAATCTTTAAAGTAGACCTTTCTTCCCAAAATGTGCATTAGACACGGCTGGGAACACAAACACCAACGTGTCTGGAACTCTTTTACTCTCCAAACCAGGTGCTAAAAGCACAGCATGTGCACGACACAGCCACCACCCTATTCCCTGGGGTGAATTATTGATTTTGAGATTCGCCTGCAAATCGTGAACTTTCACACAATCCTTGTAGCTGACCTACATGACATTCCACGAGTTTCTGTTCCATAATTAAATTCACCTTAGAAGCAAAAATGCAGAATTTAGCGTAGCACAAAGAACAACCGAGCTTTGAAGTCTAATCTTGCCTAAACCAAGATATGATTTTGTCAGTGAAGATTATAACATTTACACACTTTTCACTTGTCATAACAGATTTACTGCTTATTTTCTACAGCCTTTCCTGGGGAAAAGCATATTCTTGCCACTCTAATGTCACAGCATAGCTTAATAGCTTAAATACAGTATAGCTTAACATTCAAAGTTTTTTTCCTCTTAGCATGGCAAAAGTAGCTGAAGCACAGATTTTGAAAAACTTCTCATTTCTGCAAAGAGTTTTGGTGAGGAAGAACAGATTAATGAGTTGATCAGGAGCCAAACAGAAGCCAAATTCTGAATCTGGCCTGCAAAATGGCCCTAGGAAACACTCAAGCTCTTACTATAAAATCTTCTTTGGCCTTTTTGTTTTTCAGATTTAAATGGACATGATAACATCTTATGCACATCTGTATAGAGAGTTCAGATCCTACCATTCATTTTTGAGTGCCAGGAAGTCTCCACATTATTACCAGAGACTAGAATCATTCACCTCACCAAAACTCGGGGTTCTTAGTGGGTCATTTTGGATGAGAAGACACCATTAAGAAGGAGACAGTATAACTTCAGTATTTCAGTGAAAAGTATATATGTGAAAATTACTTGGATCAGGACTACTGAAAGAGAACTAAACCATTTCTCAGCTTTGCTACTTAAAATTACTGGACTAATTATTTATAATGGAGCTGGTTGGCCAGCAGACGAAGGAAACATGGSAAAAGGCATTACAATATATACAATAACCAGAAGCCTGGATAAGAAACACCAGCAGTCAAGTTTTGAGTCATGATCCAAAATTCCCAGGAGGTCAGAATGGAAAAAAAAATCAAACTAAGTGAAGGAGAGACATTTCTGTGTAAATGTCCAATATATTAAGGTACTTTTTTAGTTTTAGAGTTTCACACACACATAGCCAACGTGATTTATTTCAAAATTCAAACTTTAARCATTTAATCATCAGTATAACAATTACAAGTTCTTTTAAAAATATTSTGTTGTTCAGTCAGAGCATCACCCCAAATTAAATTATCCATGTTTAAAACTCAAGACTTTAATAAAAAGGCATATGAAACAGCCCCATTTTTCTGTTCTTACCAGTTTTCCAAGTGATTGTTTAATTCTACTGGAAATGTGAGGTATCCTATTAATGGGGAAAAAACACAAGGCTGTGCTGAACTGAGGGATTATGGCTGCATATTTCTGTAGGCTGATTGCACTGCCTCACAGTGATGCACTGTCCAAGCACCTAACATTCAGCAAAGGATGAAAAAACATAAAAGGTATAATACTCCTTTTGCAGAGGCAGCCTCATGGAGCAGAGCGGATTCTGAGTGAGTACCTTATGTGCATTGTTCTTTTGTGCTCTACCATCATGCTCAATTTTCCATTGCAGCACATTGCCTTTCACACAGATGGATATTTTATGGAATTTGCTAAGGACGTTGCAAGGCCAGAGCAGAGCATGGACATGAATCTAATTTGGTTCATGTTGGTGCAGCCAAATGTTTGAGCAAAAACTTTCTTTTTTTTTTGTTTCTTTCCAAATTGTGTTTCTTCATGCCCATTTAGAATAAACAATTTCTATTCTTTACGGATCTCATCTGGTATGCAGCTCTGAACTACTGTCTGACTCTAGATTTGCTACACTAAGCCTTTTCTGGGTTGGAAATGCTTCCAATACAAGCTCATAGAAATTTCTACCAGCCTCAGGCTTTTTTCCACACATAATAGTCAGTCTGATGTTAGGAATACTTATGCCACTATTTATATCAAATCTGAAAAAATTAGAAATAGGAATTTCCAGTACAAGAGATCTGATTTTTTTGACCCCTTTAATCAAGTAAAGCTTGGTGTCAGCTCATCTTAAAGTTCACCTAAAATTGAAACCAGTCAGAGATAGCATATTTCAGGATACCCCAGAATGGAAAGTTCTGTGCTGCTAAACTGTTATAAGATCAGTAAAGTTTTTACTGAGCTAGAATCTGATGGAGACATTTCTTAATGCAATCAAATCAACTGATTGTGCAACTCCAACACCGTCCAATACCTGAACAGCTCACCTACTATGCTGGTAATATTATCAGTTCRTGTAAAAAAGGCTGAGACACACATTCTAAGTACGAAAATCTCAAACAAACATGAATTTCTTTTAAAGCTGGAAAAATCTGTACTCACATGTGACTACAACTACAACCAGCCTTCCCACCCCTCCAGTGGACTCTGATATGTTTTGCCTTCTGTAAGGCAGCGCTACAAAGCCACCCACGTGAATTCAGCAATATTGTTTGACCTGTGGCTTAAGGCACAGATGAATCATTGCAAATCATCTCCTGTTCTAGGAAGTCAGAGGCTCTCCTGCTCAAAGACATAAAGCAACCAGCAGAAGTCACAGCAAGAGCCACTGCAGACCCTGTTACAGCCAGTTCGTGCTTTTCAATATTGGCAAACACTGCAGCAAAAAAGGGAGCTAATACCAGATAGATTTGACACTTCTTTTCATCAGGACAGCCATGAAAGGCTACTCTTCTCTTTCTCTAAGCCATTTTAATGTTGCTACAGTTCACTGCCACAAACTTTGATAAGAATACACAATTTGCTTAAATGCTTATTAACCGATAAGGAAATCCAGACTTATTTAGGAGAATGAAGGTAAGAAATCAAACATTTAAAATCTGCCATTATCCAAAAGGGTCACACTACTCTGGCATGGTCTATGTTTCACGCCTCTCATATATAATTGTTTGATTTAGTGAAACAAACTTTATAATCTTGCAGCTCAAAAGGAATTTGCATTAATAATATTACAAAGACAGATAAACCTCTGCTAGCTCATACCTCAAGAAACATGCCTTATTTAAAATATTCTGACACTGGAGTGCCAGTTTCACRTCTTGGCAAATGTCATCAGTCAGGTTCTTTCTACTTTTAAATTACTTCAGTTTCTTTTAATTGTGGCATTGCTTTAAAACAAGGAAACAAATCCATATTATTTTAAAATTCTAAAGAATCATTTGTACTATCACCAAGCATTTGGTCTTAAAAATTACTTAAAATTTTTCAGCTTTCATTAAAAAAAATCCTGAGGATCTGAGCACACATGGTAGGCCATATTTACTCAGTGAAGAAGGATGCATGGAAACATCCAGCCTGTGAATCCTCATCAGGCTGTGTAGACAAGGGACATGCTAAGCTGTCAAAGTCCAGGATTCCTTCAGCACTTCAGCACAAATGCAGGTGCCTAGAGAGTTGTACAGGTGTGCAGACCCTCAACTTAGATGGAAAGAAAGGGACTTGTGCCCATCATCAGGTCTATGTGACCTAAATGTGCTCTAGAGTTGGCAAGTTCCCTCCCCCGTGTGACCTTGTGTATTCCTGTGACCTCCATTTCACTCTACTGCTGTAAAAAGTACTCCCCAATTTCAAAAACATGATTTTCATCCAGATTTTCTAACATTGGTTTCTCATCCATCATAAGTGTTTGGTGTTACACTGTACTCTTCCTTTATATTTACAGATTGAAACTTGTTTGGTTCAATTTCCATTGCATGAAATATAAATGCAGTTGCAAATAACTAATCTGAGGTCAGCAGAGTAAGAAGTCATCTAAGGTCAACAGAGAACCAGGCAGTGAAACAATATTTTTCAAGACTGTGTGAAAAAACTGAAATGGAGCAGCTCACATAAACAGCATATTTAGCTTATTTCAATGTCTTTTCTTAATGAACCGTTTAGAAAATGGACAAATGCTTCACATAAATCTCATACTCAGCAGATGCAGGTCTCAGAAAGAGGACTCTACAGATCCTCAGTGGTTGCACTGGGAAAAGCATTATCAAGTTTCACTGTCTTTTGGGCTGTACAAATTCTTCCAGAAACACAGGGAAAATGTCGCCTCGTGTTAAATATTGATGCCTGCTCCCATACAGTGAATCATCCTCCAAAGTAGCATTAGGGTAGATTTATATTAAAAACTGTCACTGCAAAACTTCATTCCTTTATACGGGCAACACGAACAATGCTGAATATACTGCAGAGCACAGAAGGAAGAACTCTTCTTCAGTGGAATCTGTTCTCACCTCATAAAATGCTTGGTAATAAGAAAGGCACAATTTTTTCCCATCACCTTTTGTTCTCTCTCTTTTTTTTTTGCTTTTGCTGTTTCTCCTACTTTTAAGTTTCCTTAGGCATCAGTAGACAAAAATATTACCCATAAAGATCTGAAGTGGCCATAGTCAGTGCAGAGCAATGCCGGCTGCAGGATCTAGGTCTGGGGGCCAGGTTGTTCCTCACTTTTCAAACCATTTAACTCCACCAAGCAAGCACACCAAATGTGCAAGGAAGCACACCAAATGCACTGCAATATGTTAATCTAGCCACTGCCCTGATTTAATTGGCCCAGAAAATTGCTTGAGGTATTTGGGACTGCAATTAAGGCTAGAAAACTCTGGAAACACAGTCTTTGGTGGTGAAGGGATTTTTTTTATTATTATTTTTAAGAAACCAAACCCTCTCTTAGCTAAGACTCTTGGGCTTAATTAGAGATTAATTAGAGTTACTTGCTGCTATTTAGTTGAATTATAGCTCAGCAGACATATTTTAAGTGGCAGGTATAAAATTTAGCCTTTTCTAGCTCTCCTTTTTGTCTCTGCCTCCAACAACGAGAACTTCCTCATTCAGCAAACTCATTCAGTTCAAATTAGAATAATTGTCCATCTCTGCCCTTATCTTCACAACTTGAGGATACCTAATATAATTTGGCTTAATGAGATGAAATTAGTTTTAAGAGAACAATGACCCTTGCCTGCCACTGTTACCATGCTATTGCCTGTGACCCTGCAGTTGGGAAAAACACTTACTGTGCACTGGAAATGTCCAGCCACATGCAAAAGACAAAAGTAGGGAGGTGACTGCACCAGAACAAAGGGYAAATTATCTAGTATAGTTCACAAATCTGAGATAAAATCTTATATGAAAAGCACAAATAACAGTAACTCATGTAGCAGCTATGGGTGAGATAGGGGGCTCCACTCCCATTTAGATTCCCAARCAGAGAACAGATTTTTTGGTCTGTAACAGAGCTCAGCACAAGGCATGGCTAAAAAACACAAAGCTTGACTGCAGGCACYTAATGTTTCCTTAGCAAGACACCCATGCATCATGGAACAGGAGGTCAAACACACTCCTCCAAAAAATTCAGTAAAAATACACACTGAGGGTTACGCATAACAGTTTATCTAAATTAGCAAATCCTCAACAACACTGACTTTAATTTGACTTATCCATTTCTGAGTTTRCTATTATTCTAGACAACAGCAGCAGGCACAATTTCAATACTTACATGATTCATTTTCATTAAGTTGGAATGGCATCATGTTGTTATTGTCTGGTTATTTGAGTTCAGTGGGGCCAGCAGAATGTTCTTCTGTTGGGTTTGGTGGTTATTTTTGGGAGAGGCTGTTTTGTTTTAATCAGACTGTTCTCCAATCCTGTTGTCACAGCAACAGTGGACATAACTAGCTGACACAATTTTTTCCTCCAAACCTTCAGTGCTATTCAGATTGCAGATTGAATTTAATAAGCCAATTTAACAGCCTTCCTGAATCTAATTGCAAGTATTTCTAACAGTACGACATTATCCTTTTCAATATGTTCTGAAAGATTTCAGTAAATTCCTTTCCTATAGACTACAGTAGAGAGTTTTCTTTGCTTAAATATATCTTAGGAGCTTCTGTCCCCTTCAATTTCAGATAGATAAGCATTCACCCTTGTAAAGTTGGAACATTTATTGCAATTTGAAAAAACTTTTAAGAATAGAAACATTTAGATATCTGTGTTTTACAGTGACAAGGCTGAATTTCCAATATTATACAGTAAGGACATATGCCTTTGGGGTGTCCTTTCAGGAAAAAAATCCGCTCAGTCTACCAGATTTCCCCCTGATTTTATGGATTCGACTTGTAAGAAGCGAATATATTCTAAGTATGAACATATTCACCTTGAAACAATAAAACTTAGTGCAGTGCTCTCCCCTGAAAAGAACAGAGCAATTTTAAACTGGCCAGCCCATGGTATTATACCAACACACTCTGAATTAGGCACCTCTCTTAAAAGGTCTCTAAAACTCAGTGGTAACATCTCCATGGCACTCTCAAAGATAACCACAACACCAAGGTGCAGCACTGCTGTTTTTGATACAGGTGGATCATTCCAAGCTGCTCTCACAGTGTTCTCCACAACCCCACCAGGTCAGAAAGCAACAGTGAGGATATTTAGTCACACAGAGCCATGACACTGTGRGCATGCACAGTTATGTTTCACTAAACTTACTAGTATTGAAATTTATCTGAAAGGTGCCTTTGTGATTTTTTAGGAAAAATATGTTAYATGGACTATTCAAATTACAGCAGGAGCAGGCCATGGGTTTGTCAAGCAGAGCCTGCAATGACAAAGTGCTGTCCTGAGCAAAAGGAATAATGGCCTTGAACAGAAACAGCCAAAAATTCTGAGTCTTCTGCCCTTTCAAGGAAAAATGATGATGCCATATATCTCTAAGGCATCAGAGTTTGACAACAAGCAGCATCAGGTCACTCTTAGGATTGGAAGTGGTGCTTTGTGCTAGCGTTTTTCAGAAGGAAAAATTGTCTTTTAACACACAGCACTCTTTTCAAGTCACAAAGCACATTATATTCCTGTAGTGTTAGAGGATTTGATAAGAGAGATGCGTGAAGTCATTCTGAGGATTTCTACCGTGCAACCAAAACGCATCACAGAGGGCTTTGTACAGACATTAAAGTTTCTTGAAATCTAACCAGTTCAGATACTAAGAGCTCTCAAATATACTAGAGCAAAAAAGAAGAATAAAAAAAAGTCAAATTTAACCTGCTTTTGGTCAGGTTTATGCAGTCTGTGGTAAACTCGGTGCTGCTGGGTGAGATTCAGAATGCCTGAGCTAGTTGTATCACACAATAGTCACAGGTTTGATTTTGGGTGCTGTTTCCTGGTCTTCCCTGCTTTTCTGTGTTGAATTATTGGAGTTCAAGGCTCTTGAAAAGCTGATTTAGTTTACAAAATAGTGTATGGATCTCTGCTATTGCAGAGAATTAATTCAAATCAATATGACTGTGATGGATCTTAATGATGTTTCACAATGTGTGCATGCATACACTTAGGAATTAATTCAACGTAATTGAATGAATTTATATAATTTAATGTTTAAATGAGACCTGATTCCCCATACTAGTGGTTTTCATATCTGTTTTTCCTGTCAGACTCCACTACTAAGGCTCTTCAGCTTTGTGTGCTATTACCTTCTCAGTTACTCAATTAAATAAACACTAATCAGCTTATTTAATAAACTAGATTATAGTGTCTGTACTGGCCTAAGTTTATAACAGAGACAAACACRGATATTTAAGATGCACAATGGGTTGTGTTAAAGTAAGCAATGGACTTCTTATTATATTATCTGGAGATAGGCAGATGCCTGACTAAACACTGCATGTTTCCATGTGTTTTTTGGGGAAAAAATTGAGGATCAGTTCATGACACCATTCACAATTAAATCTAGGAAATAGAAAAGACAGATTAAAAAAATTCAACACATCTTCAATATTAAAGTTAAATAAATACCCCTTTACATGCAGCCTGTTTGGGAACATCTGGGATCAGTCTTTGCAGAACAAACTGACASAGTTCATCAAGAACTGAAGCAGCCAGAAGCTGACTTTCAAGCACACATTTTTTTAAATATGCATCTCTGTTCAGGTTTTTCCCACCTAAACCATCCATTTTGATAAAAAAGATCTGTAAAGGCAGGATTACAYGGCATTAGTGGTGATGCTGGATCTGACACTCTGTCAGTAGAATGTAGTGCTTTGTCTCTTTTGGGTTTCCTAGCCTGGTGTAGGCTTTGTCTGATGTTTGCCCCACTTGTGCATTCCCTCTTGTCTCATACAACCAGAACCAGTCCTGCTCAGAGCAGTCTGGGGTGGAAGGGTTGAATCCCACTGAAAGAGAGAAGGGACAGGGCTGTCTCAAACTGCAAGTTGCACCAACCACAAAAACTGCTGCTTTCTACCCTGCTTTCCTAAATCCTCAACACACCACCAGCTTCTCCGTAACTGGAGCAAGTGATTTTCAAAAGCAAGTGAAAACTTCACTTTATTTTAGGAATTACTATGTGGTTTATTCAAAACAGTAGAAAATCCACATTTGGCATTTGAAGGAAGCTGTGGGGCTTAGGGTTTTTTTCTTTGTTTGAATGACCAAATCCATGGTTAAATACAGAAGATGATATAATTTTTAATAGTTTCTTGGCCTTGATATGAAATTTTTTAAAGCAATGTAACCCTTTCCTTCAAAACAGTCGTGCTGGCAAAGATGAATGTTTCAAACTCTGTTTTGAAGCAGATCTACAGTTAAGATCCAAGGAAATCGCTGAACATAAATCAAGGCAGACTTGCATGCACATAGTGTATTTTGAAGAGGACTCCGGAGTAAATATAAAGTGATGCTGTTAACAGGGTGCCTGATCAAGCTTGACAAACTGTTTCTTCTCAAAGGCACAAGAATCAACAGCAAGGTTATGGGCAGAGTTTGTGATGGAATCCCACAAACCTTTCACATATTCCCACAGAATTCATGAAGGGCCTTACTGAAGAGCAGTTTTAGGATGAACAGATGATGAAATATTAACTGATTTATTTATTCCTAAACTAGGAAGGTAGCACTATGCAAAAATTCTGAGACCTAAGCAGAAGCAGTGCTTACTTTACAGTAAGGCGTGAGGCAAAATTTTTAAATTTAAAATTTTATAACTTTTTTAAAACCTTAAACCAGTTCATCTGGAAAAGCAGGACTCAATATTTCTTTTTAAGAGATAAAAAAGATACAAGCATAAAAAAGAAATCAATTGTTTTTCTACTCAATCAAAACATTTCATGCCTAGACAGACCTTTTTTTAATTTTTTCTTAGTTTGCTGTTTCAGAAGAAAAGTCCCAAAAAAGCAGTTAATATTTTTTATTCCAACTGACCCAAATTTGTTCTGTGTTTATTCTTGGTTCAGTTTCTGAAAAGAAAATCAGTTTTCCCAACACCTTTAGCCAACTTGTGTCTCACTGTTAAGATGTGTCTAAAGATTTATTTGCATAAAAATTCTTGGAAAAGCAACTTTTTAGCAATGAAGCTTCAGGAGATCAAAAACCTCTCTCTGAGATTTACTGGAGGGCCTTTGCACAGTACTGGTCAATCACAGAGGTCAATCTCTCCCATATGTGGTATCTAATATTAGATCTTTAAATCTATATTTAGAGACCAAAATCTTTGGCCTGATTTTTAACAAGATGAGCATTTCTTGCCTAACTGCAGAAACTGAAATTCAAACAATTTGCCTTACACTCTCTTCTCTCTCAATGTCATGAAAATGAGAAATGAATGTAAATGTAAAATGGGAAATAGAAGACTTTTGAGCTTCCCAAATGCACTGTGAGGATAAAATGTCAAGTCTGATGAATCCTACTATGATGTACATTGTGAAGAGTTTATCAATAATATATCAGGAAAGGATTAGAGGCAATGTCACTGTAACAAAGTAGATTAAAATCATTCTAACTGCTTTGAAAACCACCTTTCCTTCTCCCTCTGCCCTATCAGCTCATACCCAACCAACCACCCTCTCTCATGCATATATCATTATTCTCAGCAAGTAACAAGAATAGACGAAATATTTCTGCCTTTCATAATATTTCTTGCATTAATTGAGACTAGAACTAAGAGAAATGTCACTGCTCTGTGGAGGAGCTGTGGGCTACAACAAGAACACTGGCTTCACGAATGACAATGGGACTAAAACCACAGTACCTCAGGATCACCATTAAAATGTCTCTTTCTCCATCAAATCTATGCACAGT
The DNA here is from genome assembly GCA_003713295.1 of Parotia lawesii. Lineage (NCBI taxonomy): Eukaryota > Metazoa > Chordata > Aves > Passeriformes > Paradisaeidae > Parotia > Parotia lawesii. Next base: position 1,730,249 of record RAHM01000079.1, on the reverse strand, counting down.
TTGTTCTAAAAGATGTCCTTTGGATAGCTAAGATTTTATCTAGGAAACAACAACCAGTCCACATAAACAGCCACATTTTCTGTAGCATCACCACTGGAGTCTGGCCTGGGAAATGCTCACCAGAACCTGCTGGCTCTGATGTGAATCCGCTTTGGTTTCTAGTACCTGAGCTGTAACCCACCCAGCAAAACGGAGCAACCGAGAATAAAAGTTATCAGGATACTAAAGACGACCTGTGGGTGTCAAGGGTACTGATTACTAAACAGCAATGAATTGTCAGGTAGGATAAAACTACAGACACATGGCTACCCTAAAGTTAATACACTTCCTTCTCTCCTTCCCACCCTTGTTCTAAGCTGCTGCAAATGATGTGAAATAATGGCTTTGACAGACATATCTTCCCCCCAGACCAGATGTGTTGGTCTCCCTTAGGTTCTTTAAACAGACTGAAGGCAGATTTTAATCTTCCTGTGCCCACTGTGGCAGCTGTACAAACACTTCATTAACATGAGAATGGTGATAAGTACGTGCTATTAAAATTGGGGAGGGGAGGCAGTGTTTTTCTGTATCCTTTATATCTCACTGCATTTTATGCTATGAGTAGGTGCTAAATCGGGAATGAATAAATGCATTTCAAACCCGCATTTGGCATCCAATGTATGCTTGTTCTCTTACAGATGAACCAAATTTTCAGATTGACAATTTTTGCATCTATTCAGTGCCAAGGCAAGCATGTTGTTTAATATGAATTTGAGAAAATATAGCAAGTTTTTTTCTCTGAAAAAAACTCTAAACCCATATTCTTAAAATGCGTTTTATCGCAGTTTTCACTAGCTTAGAACTCAGGCTATGGCATGTAGTGTCTGTTAACTCTGCTACTACTATGGCAACATGGTGGATTTTCTTTCAGGAAGATTATGAGTTACTTTTTTTTTGAGGCCTTTAACAACTTTAAATTCAACTGCCTTCCTTAGCTTCCTCTTGATACTTCACTAGAGATGTCATTACTGAGAATTTACTGAGTCACTCTCAGTAAATGGTGAGTGCAGGATTATTTTTTTATGAAGAGGAGAAGCAAGACAGTTGATCTTCTGCATATTTAAGAATTTATTTGATGTCAAATTAAGAATTTGCAAAAAATGCACTTTGCCAGGCCTAGAAATCATCCCAAGATAAGGTCTACTCTGTCTGCTGCTCATAAGGGATACAGACATTGTCCCTACTCTTCTAAAGTGCTAAGTTAAAAAACTGAACTGGAAAACTGGCAGCTCATCAGTTTCCTTGGTTTCTCCCTTTTCATATACACACATGAGCACATAAAGCATTCTCTGTAGGCATATATATATATATATCTCTTTGTGTGTGTATATTTATATAAATAGATACATTTCTATATATATGTATGTATAAATAAATGCTTCTCTCCTGCACCAGCTGTCACCTCTGAAGCATATGCCTGGCCAGAAAAGCAGACAAATGCTTTTTGAAGCAGATACATCTTCTATTTCCATAGTGTGTTGGCAGGAGGTGGTAGTAAGGATTAAGAAATTGGTTCTATTCTTGCTAAGAGCCAACTGGCTGGGAGGATGCTTTGGGGCACTGTGGATGTGATACGTTGGTAGTTCCTGAACTGAAGAGAAAGAATGAATTTCTGTGTGGATATCTGAAATCTCTGTCTATTCCATGCTCATCACACTGTTACCTCGCCTTCCTCTTTGCAAGGATGCTGCAAATCATGTCTGATGGCTCCAAGCCAAAATCTGACAGGCTTTTCTTTTCTCTACCTCTCTGACATATGTAGTGCACATCCAGGCTCTTTGCAGCTTGTTCAAAATTCAGAAGGTCAAATTTTGCTCTCAGATGGCAGCACACAACTCTCATTACCCTGATTTCAATCTTACTCTGGTTTAACTTCTGCATAACCTCTTTGCAAATAGCAATGTGTCATAGACAGAGGAAATTAAAACTTGGACAAAGCCTTTTAGCCAAGCACCAATAACTTCATTAAATTACATTGCCTATACTAAGACAGAGAAATCAGGAGGAACAACAGACACTCAGTTCCTGCTAAGATCTCAACCTCATTTCCATTCTACACAGGAATGGGGTTCTGGTTTTTCCATAGGTCAGTAAACATAAAGGCCAACTTCGGTGTGCTGATGTGCCATCCTCTACCCCCTGCAGACTAAATGCTGCTCTAGCACACTCAGGTTTGTTCAAGACCATGGAACCATGGTTTGGTCTTTAGTCTGAACCTTCCACTAACTGAAGTGTTTCCTGCTCAGTAATGAAGTGATTACCTGTGACACAAGATGGAGTTACTTCAGTCTCTGGTGACTGTATGACATGGACTTGGTTAAGTCTGGAACTAAGCCCTGCACATTCCTGTTCCTACTGCCTTTAAGGGTATAGGCCTTCAGTTGCTAAGACAGGCGGAGTATGGTGGCTGGATGTGTCTGACAAGGGCTGCACACACTGCTAAGCCTGCTCTGTGCAAACAGAACCTGCACTCCTGTGCTCCAGGGGCTGCACACACTGCTAAACCAGCTCTGTGCAAACAGAACCTGCACTCCTGTGCTCCAGCTGCATCCCAGCCTGGAGCTGTCCTAGTGCACGCTCAACCCCCTGCTCAAAACACCAGACGCATGGAGTGTCTTCCACGCACTAGATAACTTCCATCTCATCCATACCTAATGCCACAAATAACCCAAGGATGAAGGAGTGGAATTTTTGAAAGAAGAGGAGGAAAGACAGACTAGAAACTGATCAGCCTTTCTCCCCTATGTAAAAGCACACCTCTCCTAATCAATCCTGCTATTAGTTAAAAGTGGTGACTGTCCACTGTGGGCACTGGGCACATGTGAAGAACCTCCTTCTTCAAAGACTGCTAAAAAGTGCCTGTTCACTTCACAACAAAAACCCCACAACTTCACAACGCCCAGGGTAACCACAGGAGCATGACTTTGCCCAAAAGCACAGGGGAATGTTCCAGGTAACACAACACATCAAGGGCCATCCACCTGGCAGGTGAGTGCCCCTGTGAGGCCCGTCTGACTTCAGCCACAGGTGATAGTGGCATCAGACACTGCCACAGTGCTTCTGCAGGCAAGCAATAAAATGAACAAGTGGCAAAACTTGGCATCAAACAGTCCTGTGTGGGAGTTCCTGGTCACCACACCCTGGCAGCCCTGAAGTTCCTCTGCGTTGACTCCAAATTCACAGCACTGCAATTGAAAGTAGCTTCAGGTACTGTCACTACTGATCCTGGTTGACAGTGATCAAAATTACTGCATGAACCATTATGGTTTGAACTGAACAGGCAGTACCTATAACTGAGAACCAAACCAATTTCCAATGTACAACAGAGTGGGGAAAATGGGAAGATAGGCATAATGACTACTAGTGAGTGGGTTACACATTCTTTTTAATTTGTCACAGCTTTCAAATGTCATAACAAAATAGAAGACATTGACATTTCCCCAAGAGCACATAGAAAGTTCTTCSTCTCCAATCACTGCAGAGTTAAGCTAAAAATTTGGAGTGCCATAAACTCTATCTGACTTTTTTTGCCTTTTTAATTAATATTCAGCTGGTGATGAAAAAGGACAGGCATCAATTTTCAGAATTTACTGTACTTTATTTATTTTATTTTTGGTTAGTTCAGAGAAAATGTACATAGGCAGGAGCTCTGACAGTTACCATGGCCTCTTTGCTGCAGGTAGAAAAAATGTCCCTCCATCCAGTTAAAATTGATACCGAATGTTCTTTTCTACKGAGAAAAATTGGTGGTAGCTTGAAAACAAATTACACCTTAAACTTTCCTGCACAGTGAGCAGTGCTTTGTAAAGAAAGAACATGTTCAAGAAATCAGAATCATATAGAGATCAAAAAAGATCTCCAGCTATGTATACCTTTGAGAGAAACTGATAGGACGAAACAGAACTATGCAGTTCCTCAGGTCTACACTGACAACAGAGGAACTTCCTTCCTTCCTTCCTTCCCTTCCCTTCGAGTATATTTTGTGTAAAAACTGAAAAAACTTGATCCCATAGTCCAATGGTCCAGGTATCATATCCAATCAGATGCGGATAGGAAAATATGAATCAAAACTTTGCAGGTCAGAAACCACCTCCTCCTACAAGACATTACATAAACTGGAAGCCATAGATTGAGATTTGAATTAATTTCCACAAAAAGATGTCACCCAAGTGGAAAGGTAATCCTCACTGAAACTGTAATTCTAATATTGGCTGTTCCTTGAAACCAACAGGCAATTATTTACCATATCACAATGTATCCTTATTGCACTCCCGTAGCCATCCAAGTGAGTGAAAAGTAGAGCTCAAACTCTATCTGAACTGAGGATTTCCATGGGGTTAAGAAGGAAGAGGGAGGTTCCATAGGATAAGCTCATGGGAAGCTGCTTCAATGTTTGTCTTTTTGTTTTTGCCAGGACAGATGGGGGAGCTGTTGAGTTTGGAATTTATTAATTTAATATTTATTAATGTTTCTATTTAACAGCTCCTTATAATAGCACAATGTAGGGAAAAAWATCAACCTAGCTATTAAGGACCAGAAACTAGAAACTTTCTCGTGCTCCACTAAAGTGCTAGAGTTCAGAATGAATTCCCAAGCACCTTCTAACCAGCAGGGATGTTGCCTAAAAGGCAACTTGAGTAGTTTGGTTGCAGTACAAGGCACAGATGGCTATTCTGCATGTCAGAGAGTGCTCTGGTCACCAGACTGTAGGGAAGTAACAACTCTTGGCTCTTCTGCCAGCCAGTCTTGGAAGAAAGCAGAGGTATCCTCTGCAAGACAACAATCCCTACAAAGGCTCCTCCTACACTGTCTGAGAGACTGGAATAGGGATGGCAGGAACAGAGATGGCAGGAAACCTTATTTTGCTGCCCCTCGTAGGGCCTGCACAGAGTCAGGACTGAGCCAGCTCTGGCTTTCAGCAGCACACAGACACCATGATACAGAATTGAGTGTTTTATGCAAGTGGAAGGAGACTCAGAGGTCAAACAACTCTATATGGAGAGTTAATTCAAATATGCAGTTTACTAGCCTGTATCCATGTCCTCTAGACAGCCCCATGCAAAGTAATTGGATCCTGGAAAATCAAGATCCATTACTGCTGGGGATACGATGAGAACACAGAGACTAAAAAGTGACCTCCTAAAGGCAATTTTAGAAGCACAGCTTGTATTCAAAAATCCACATGAAGTTTCAAGTAGGGTTTCTGATAGAGGCTGTGCAGATCATTACAGTATTTGCTAACTGGTACATGCCAGCCTTTTGGTGACCTTCTGGAACATGCATCCTGCTGAAATTAAAACTATAACAGAACATGCTACATAAGCATTGAAACTCTCTCAAAGGCACTGAATACATGCTCTGGACAGGTGAAAAGAGAAATGGGACTTTGCTTTTAAAATTCCTTTTCACTTAAAGCAGCAGAGACACAACCTTGCATTATCTTTAAGGACTGCAACAAAACACATTTTGAAAGGCAATCTTTCAAGGGGACACTAAAGCAATGTGGTGGCAGAAGTAATTATGCAGAAACATTTTTACAAATAATGAGAAATATCTACTTTCATCTTGCCATTTCTTGGCATGGACACTTATAAGAAAATCCTTTTTATTTCACTGCATTTTCTGTGAATGATTCGGGCTTAGAACAGAACCTGCAGAGGAAATGAAAAATGCTCATTTAAGTTTCAGATATTTTATAATCAATTAAAACTTTGTTCAGAGCTTTGGTTTCAGTCCCTCTCCTTCTCCCTAAGCATCTTCCCTCATCCCTTCTATACTATAAAAAATATGAAAAAACCCAGACTTTTCTCCCTGGTGCTGGACATTGCATATGAAATATTCCAGAATGATTTTCTCAAGCTGATAATTTACTTTGCCTTCTAACATATTGACAGTTACAACTTTTGCCATTTCAGCCACCCTTTTTCTTCAGACTACACCTCTTAGAACACCCATGGAGAACAAGTTCACGAGGTTTAGGCAACTTATTTACCCCCATCTGAGTATTGTCAGCTGTGCAATTCCTGAATCCTTTCAATCACTAACCAAGTTTCACGCTTACTGTGTGGTTATACAATTCTGTACTCCTTACAAAAGCTTTGATGGGGCTTCAACATTTCTGCTTTAGGCATCAAGGAAATTTAAAGCCATAGATATAAATCTTCTGGAGGATTTCTTAATGAAAAGCCTAGCAAAACGRGCTGTGGACTGAAGTACCACCTAGACAGCAATATCCTTTAGAGTGCCAAGTATGCCACAGTAAGTAGGGCTGTAAACCCTGTGACTTTTTGAGGCTGTGAATGAGACCAACTGTTCCTCTGTCCTTGTTAGAGGAAATTGTCCCCACTCTGGACAGGCATAAGCCAGAATGGGGATTCATATGAGGAGAAGGAATGTATTCCTACAGCTCCCAGATYGAATGACAGATTTTTACACCTACATGCTGAGAATGGTGGCCCAAATTCCTGGTTCCAGCAGAAGCGAGGACATTGATGAGTTTATTTTAGTGATTAGAGTTGCTCCTTACATTACTAAAAATATATCACAGAGGTATTGCAGGTTACTTGAAACATGTGATTTTAAAATGTATGTTATTCTCCTGAGCTTTAATTGGCCTGCAGCAGTCATTCTTGTGCTTTCACTTAGAAAAGCAAAGCCGTCACCAACAGAAAAACAAATACATGAATCAGGTCTGGGAATGGTCCTGAGAGAGGAAACATGGTAACGATAGCAGTGTATAAAATATCAATCAGTGGTGTTTATGCACTTTACAAGGTTTTACTGGGTAATGACTGCTCCAACCTAATTCATGTCTTAAAATCCAGTTAGGAGCGGGGAACCTAGGACTTTCTTTAGAGGACTGAAGAGCAGTTTTTGTGGTGGTGGGTTTTTTCCAAACTCAGACAAAGAGAATAAGTGCTGCGGGTTTGTGGTTTTTTTATGGTAGCATTCACCTGGGATGTAGATATCTGACATTTAATCACTGCCTCTGAGAGGAAGAGGGTCTGCACCCCCAYGTCTCAGTCAGAAACTGCTATATCCAACCTCTTCTAATGCTGCCACTCTATTCTTTTTAGTCTGTTTATTTTACATGCATAAATCCCTTCTCTTCCTAGCTTTATCTGATTTTATCTGCCTTGTATACAGGCTAGAGGAGACTGTCTTTAACACAGACAGTGCCTTTGCTCTTTGCTGCAGGCCAGAGAACCCTTCTCATCTGAGAGCTGCCTGGCACTCACAGGGGCTGAGGCCCCGTCCTCTGTCCCCAGGCAGAACTCCAAATTCAGAAATGACAGTCTCCTGGCATCCCTACAGTGTGCCACCAGGGACAATCAATGAAGAATAAAAAAGTCAGTATTTGTGGCACTGGGGCGGTAATTTTCTGTCACAAACTCCAGGTTTTCATGCAAAGGATATGCAGGAAATGAAATGCAAAAGCAAAAATAAAATTCTATTTTAAAACCCTATGTGAGCACTTGACTAACTCCATCATTCACAAACAAGGTTTCCYAGGTGTTATCCCACACAGAGACAACAGCAAGGAGTCAGGCAGGTGCAGTTTAAGAGTCTCCTGATAGCTTGGATCCAATTTTTGCAGCTGATGCAACCATTCCATTTGCACCTTCATTGACCATTGCAGCACCATGCAAAGCAAGGCAGCATGAGCCAAGTTTGGCTTACTTTAGTYTTTATTTTGGCAATACACAAAACCAGTTCAGCTACAGAGGGCTGCTGGGAGAACCCGGGCTGCTGTTCCTTCCTACCAAACACTGCATGAATTATGCACTCGCTGCCTAATGGTCCAGCGGGTCTCTCTCCCTTGGCTCSAGGCCTCTGGCCTTGCTCCTGATTGCTGCTCCACAAAATTATCTCYGGCTGTACATACACAAGGAAAGGGAAATCCCATGTCCTAGGAGTTTACTGTCTAAACAGGAATGAAGGAGCTGAGAGCTACTTTTAGGAAGAAGGGCCTGCAGGCAACTTTTAAAGCCTCAGGCAACCAAGGGAGCAGACAGGCTGAGACAAGGGGAGTGCAAACCACCCAGCACTCAACAGGGTAAGGGAAGGCTCTGAACTCTGGTCTTAACCAGAATATCTCTAATCATTACCAGAGCTGCATCTTAGAGCAATGGGATGCTACTGATAATTTGTGTGTTCTGGGAGTTCCTGTATGAGGTAAAAAAGAGATACAGTGAGACCTTCAGATATCTCAAAATTTCAGGCACAGAAAAGAGGCTTTACGTGTAACAATTCCACTTCATCATTGCTAATCTATCATCAACATAAAAATCAAGCCTAGTGTTGAAAGGAAGTCTGCATCACTTYTTGTCAAAGCTGTTTTTCAGTGTAATCAACATAAAAGATTCTGCTAAGGTCTTGAGAGATAATAATGGCTTGCCCTAGGTCAAAAGCCAAGCTTCTTTACCAGCACCASTCTTTGAAAATTTAGGTTTATATAATAAACACTTTGGACATGTGGAAATATCAGGCATCTCTTATTTCTTGTTGTTCTTGACACAGTTTGTTTTTCTTTCTTGAGAAGTTGCCAAACTCAAACTGCTGAGTGCCATGCAGCAACAATAAAAAATTCCTTAACAGGACTGAAATTATTTTTTCTTGATTGCAGCATCTCAAAACCCTCAATGTTTCCTCTTAACTAATTGTACTTAAAAAATGTCCTCCCAATTTAATAAGGATTCTAAAGTATGTTAGCAGTCGCAAGGGAGGAGTCATAGATGGAATTTTCTCTTCCTGGATTTAACGTCTTCTGGAAGATGCCTGAGACAGTGGATGACAAAATCTGATGGGGATTACAGCCTTATTTTCCTAAATAGCTCAAACCTCAACTTTATAATGTCTCTGATTCATTGGACTGTATAATGAACCCTGAAAATTCTTGTTTCCTTAATGTGTTTATTATCTTCAAGGTAAAAACATGGGGTTTTTTTTACCTTGAATTTACTCTAAATTCAGCTAATTTTATTCTAAGGGCTCCAACACAGGACTGAGTGTTAGTAAGTAACTGCACCAGCAATACCAATGTGCATCCTCTGAGCTGCCGGCAAACAAGCAGTGATGCAATAACGAATTGCTTCTGAAGACCTAAACCATGATGCTGCCAAAAAGCCCAGTGCTGGTTCCAGCTAACCCATCTGGCTCCTTACTTCTAAAGCAGGAGCAGCAGCACAAAGCTGTGGCCTTTGACCATTAGCAAGGTAAGCACAGAAGCCTCACTTACGGGTCACGTATGTATAAACATAGAGAACACACACACACACAAAACAGCATTGCAGAACAGGCACAGTCAGACCTTTTAAAAGATGACCATCTATGATAGCTGTTAAAATTTATTTTATGGTGTTATGTCATTACAGGTGTCCTGGTAACTTTTGTGAGATTGAGAGAAAGTGGCAATTATTTTTCGGCTGCTAACAAAAACAGGTGTTTAACTAAGAAAATTAAATACTCCAGCCAAGGATATTTCTAAGAAATCTGCCTTCTGTCATGCACTGTCAGCTTTCCAGTGTGAAAAAATAACTACCTTTAGTCATAAAACTTAAAAGTTTTTTCATATCAATTTTGCAGTTCCGACATTGAATCTGAAATGACTCTTTGCTGATTGTGAACTGTTTACTCTTTCTATCCTAATTTTGTTTCTTACTGCTGTCTAAAGCTGATTATTTTGCTGATCTCTGATCCCAGCATCCCTTAACACTTAAGAAAGAATCCTGTTTTTCTAATAAATACAAATCGTGCATCTGAATTAACTCAACCATAGTTATTGAAAATATGGAAATAAACGTTTAGCGCTAGGCAATTTGGAACATTCCTTTTTAGCACCTATGGAGTCATATACATGACTGTAAATAAAATTTACATTTTAGTCGTAAATTGCTATGTTTATTCTTCACAAATGGAATCTTACTATGCACATCATACTTTACGTGATGCAAAACAACCCAGGGTGATCAGTGTTAACTGAAGGCACGTGTGAGACCACTGAGCCTTTATCTCACAGGATCCCCCCCAGAAGCAGCATCCAGGAAGCCTTTCTGCAGTGTGCAGTGGGAATGGTGACGCAGCTCCATGGCACTGCTGCTCCTGCAGAACACCTTTCTGAGAGGTTTCAGAATAACACAAAAGTTTCCTCTCTGTGTGTCCAGCTTGAGTTTCTAACAGCTGCAGAAAAGGCAKTTCTCACTGAGCTGAAGAATGCCAGACAAAATGGTGATTGACCTTAATTAAATTCATTATCACATCATACCTGTTAAGATCTTTAATCTCTRTAAACTGACTTTTAAGCTTTCCTATAATCATCATTTCTATAACTTCTTTCCAATATTTTTTCCTATAATAATCACTCCCTGATGCAGCTCTCTCTAAACAGTGAAATGCAAATGAACTTGATTTGTCTCACAAAAACCCTTAACTCCAAACATAAATTGTGTTGATTGTAAACATCCCACTAAGAGGGAGAGTGGGAAAAAAGTGAAATGAAAATGCATTCGGTTCTCTGTGTGAATGAAGCTAGCTAATACACCTCCCTTTAACTGCAGAAATATCTTGTTGGGAGGGCATTTTTTGTTTTAGTTTCATTTTTCCAATTCGCCTTTTTTTCTGTCTTCAGACAYGTCTGTTTTCCCTGGGGCACTTTCCCACAAGGTTCATCCTGCRTCTTTTTTGCTCATTAACAGCAGGCATGAGGAGCCCACGCACGGCTGTGATAAACCTCTGCTGCTGTGCTCCACACCTACAGGTGTAGAGGGGACCAGAACAACACTGGAAGAAAAGCAAAACAAAACMAGGCAAAAAACCCCTAGCTCAGTTCACTCTCCAACGTTTCTGCCAGCTTTGCTGTATATTTAATAATTAAATCTAACAAAATTTTGTGTTGCTTTGAGATGCTACCAAGCATAAGCACAGTGATCTCTAACACAAACAAGGGAAGAAATTTTGTTAAAAATGTAATCTGGCATTATTAGAATTAACTATATCCTTCTCTTCCATCAGGTACAATACGTGGCAAATATGGCATTATGGTTTTTGACGATAAATTGGCTGAYTCTCTGGGCTTTCTAGGGAAAGAAAACTTAAGGCCTGATGAATTTTTAGGGGGAGAAAAGACAAAGAGAAAGCACATTTCTGATTGCTCTGTGAATCCGTAAGAATTCATTCTTTGTGCTGTTGGCACAACATTGTGCATTAAAAGACAAATCGACAGAGAGCTGGCGTTTCAGTAGATCACCTCCTTGAAGCTGGCTTTTTTAAGGAGTGATGAAACTCCTTCCCACAAGAAAACAATTGTTTCCCATACTTTCCAAGAACTTGTTGGAGAGAGTGCAATGAATACGTGAGACATAAATCATAAGAGCAAGCCAACCCAGAGAGCCAGAACTCCCATTCCTCTGATAATTACATCAAATACCAGAAGAGAAACCTTGTTTAACCAGAGCCTGTTCATTCCAAGGAAGAGAAAGAATAAGTAGTGAAGCAAAAGCAAAATTATTGAAAGAATAATACCGAAATTTAGTGTAGAAACTGAGATCACTTCAGGACAATTTCAAGCTCTTCCTCACCTGTTAACAGAACTCCAGATTCCTCCATCACTCTCTCTGTTGCTGTGGGCACTCAGAGTGCTTTAACCTTATAACCTCCACCTGTAGCTACTTCACCTTCTCRTATATTCTGCATTTCTCTTTTGAGTGACTTCCTTACAATCCTGAAGAGCAAGAGAAACATCCTAATGATTTCCCAGCAGCCTCCTGTGCCCCGCAAATGTCCATGCTCCAGACAATGTTAGTTYTCCTGCATCTTTCAGTGCATCAAGCTGCAGAAGGTTCAGTGCAGCCCTATGGTCATATCGTTAGTGCACCTTTGCTTCATTACCAGGGTGATATTCAGTACTAGGAAATCTCACATCYCTTCTACATTTGATACCTTCTGTCAACCAGTACAGGATCAGACTTGTTTCTTTTTCTTATCACTCCTTCAGGAAAATATGTTTATATGAGCAACCTTTAGCTGTTGTGATTAAAAAGCAGCCGAGATCAAGCACAGGTGCCACACGCCAGCACGATGTTTTCTAAAAGAAATATTGCCTGATTTACAAATAAGCCCTGGGAACTCAGAGATGGGCAGCAGAGCTTGCATTGTAATAGTGGCTGAATTGGCCTGTTCTGCTCTGCTGCTGTTACCATCCTGATCAGCCCAAGGATATCCTTGTGRAGGCTGTGCTGTTCAATATCCCAAACCTTTTAACATGGTAATGTAATATATTCCAGCTACAAGTTTTCACAATATTATGGAGTAGTATCTCAATAATGATTCAATAAAGGGATTTTTTTTCTGCATGGTCTTGTCACCTGTGACAGGGAAGACCAGGGAAGWCTACAGCACAAACAAGTGGACAACTTAGGGCCAAAAATATGCATTTCAGACAACGGAGTTCACCCATTATAGCATGCAAAGTCTCAAGAAAACACATACTTTGATCCTAACAGGGCAAAGGTGCTGTTACTGGGRTACTGGTTCAGGCTAAAAGAAAACAAAATCTTCACAAGGGATATGCTTAGCCAAGTTTTGAGCAGCTTTCAATGAGAATTAACAACACACCTGCATTAGTGATTTTAAGTACTCCTCCAGGTTTGCAAGAGAATCAATTTAAAAATAAAATTATCTGGTTAGGTGTTAAAGAGTGATTTATCTGCTCAGAAGAAAATATTTTTAATGGCATAAATRCATTTGACATTTCCTGGTAGGAACACTATTTATCTTTCAAAAGATCAAAAAATAAACATATCATATTTACRTGCCTGTTTACCAAAACATAATCTGAGGTTTTACAAGGGTAGAGGAATAGATGTATTGCTCTGTGGCATGACTCAGGCTCCTCAGTGAACACCTACAACTGTTGTTTGACGAATATTCAGATTTYCTCCCAGACCTACAGTGGACACTGGATTTTCAAAGTGATATTTTGATGGAATCTGATCCCTTGCCACAAACACGGAACAGAWATTTCCAATAAATGGTTTAAGGTTTTACCCTGAACAACAGACATTTGGGAAAAGTGGAATATGTACAAAGATTTACTTCCCAGTTTCTTACTTTAAGTAAAACCTCTATGAAATTGGCATTTTTCTTTAAAAGTGTTTGGTTTGCTTATGGACTTTTGCCTCTTCTGTTTCAAACTTCAGATAACTCAAAACCCTTAATATTTTGGCTCCTCTGGGCCAGGCAAGGTCTGAGGTGACAGCAGATCAATGCAACATGGTGTAMTGTTTTCAGTACAGACAGAACATTCCTGCCTTTCCTTCCACATCTGCCACATTACTGCTTGTCTGGCACAGGGACTGCAGGTTGCAGCTACCTCCAGACAAAACAAGTCAGCATTTTGGGCAGGGTACACACTGTGTGTGTTTTGTTGTGGCTGGGATTTGGGAAGTGGAACTACAATAAYAGATAAAACAGGTTCTGTGGTTGTATTTCCTTCCAACAAAAATATCTCTGCCACTAAAGTGCCCAGTAAAAGAGGACATGACAAACATTATATAGAAGGAAAGGTAYACTGCAATGAGAAAATAAACAAGTGAAAAAAGGGCTACAATCCCCCAACCAATCAACCAACCAACAAAAGAAATTAAAAAAGTCACTTACACCAAAACCTTAGCTTRGTGTCATCCCAAACAACTCACAAACATCCAGTCTCACCAAAAATTATCTCTGTGCTTTGTTTTCAAGTCACACATCCCTGAAGTCTTGATATATATAACTAAACTCAATTCCTGGCCGAGCCAAAATCAGTGCCCAAGGGTATCTAAAATACTCTAAAGTATCCTGTCCCATCAGATTAGTAAAACATGCTGTTATAACAGGAATACTGCAAACAGGTACCCATCAGGATAAACACACTCAAAAGTAGATGGAGTAGAATCTGTCAAGTGGCTCAATGGATTAATTCATGTTCAAGATATTAAATGCTGAAGAAAATAAGTGGTATTTGTGCAAGACTTAAAGGACTTCCCAAAAGCACTAAAGCATGTTGTTTCTTCAGCTCATCATTGTGCTGCCACATCAGGCAGCAARAAAGGAAAAGATGCATCACTAATGCAAAGGTAGATTTCACTAATGTTATGCTCCCAGCAATGTCAGGAGCTCAGGATGAAGCAGCAGAAAACAAASAAAGAAATCAATTAAAAATATTTAGTAATCTATTGAAATAATACTGCACTAYCCTTTCAACAGCAAAAGACCATCAATGCTGCAGCAAATTTTCTAGGAAGCACTAAAAAGCTAAACAAATTTAAAGAGAAATATGTGAACTGTGAYATATCTGCTTAGTGTGTGGTTACTGGGTTAGATAACCCTGTTTTCTTGGGAAACTTATTGCAGAAGTCATCAGTCACTTTTTTTTTCCCATTCATTTAATTTTTTAACAACCCTATGCAAAGTACATGATCACTGCTCTTCATCAGAAAGCAAGTCAAAGTTTTCCCACTTTCAGTTGGCAAAGCAAAAAGTGCCAATATAAAGTGGCAATACATTGTTTAGCAATGTCTTGGAACAACTCGTCTTTATGGCCCAATCCCCTCAGCTGCGAGCAGGCTGTGACAGAAGCGTGTTGCACAGCAAGAGACTGATCACTTGGGGTAAAGCTGAAACTCCATCGGGTCATGGCATCAGCAGCAGTGTCAGCAAAACTTCCTTTGTGCCCCTCAGAGAGGAGCTGGCATCTGCTTTCCCCTGTGAGGCACCACTGCCCGTGCCTACAGCCAGCTGTTCTCCACTGAGATCACCTTTCAGGAATGTCACAGCTGATGGCTCTCACCTTGCTCTGCTGTGGCTGCAGCCCAGCTAGAAAAGGTCTAGGACTGTGGGAATACTCACGTAGCCCTAATCTGTACATTGGCCTCCAAAACTCAGCCTCCATTGCACAAACGGGCAGATTCCAGTTTACAAACACAAAGGATAATTTCTTTGCAAGCTGTCAGCAATGCAACTATCCCTTTTGGTGGAAAGCAAACTAAACAGGGCAGAGGAAATGCCTGTATTTCGTATGTGACATTGCAGGGAATGATAAATATGCACAGAATTTGTTCAGAATAAAACAACATTTTAGCCACAAAATGGTAGGTCCACATCTTCACAAAGTGACTTTTGATTTACTCAGCCATAAATTTGAAGTGCAATAGAAGAGTTCAATTTTGTAGACATATCAGCTACAATATAACCCAATAATGTAACTGTACCACAGGTATTCAATTTTTTTTTTTTTTGCAGTCCAAACACCATATTTTTTGTTTTCCATTTCAATACAGACAGACAGTGATGGATTATTACAATTGTAAGTCTATAGTACACATCCTGTGTGGAAGCATGTGATAAAGATTTTTTTCTTCCTTTTTTTCTGTATATGTGCAGCTCCATGCCCAATTATTTGTGTCAAAGTGACAGTACAGTGAGTTTCTACAGTATTACCTATGCTGCAAAATCCTCTTGTACAAGTGATTTTTATGCTCTTTGAAATCTTGTGGTTGGTTAAGGGATATGGTAAAAATGCATGACTGAAAAATGCTTTCAGAGGTTTATAATCTATTACTTGGATGCTGAGGCACATCTCAGTGGCAGAAATAGGGCATCTGATGCCCTTCAGCTACTCTGAGATCACACAGAGCTCCTGCCTGAACATACCCACAAGGCTCAGGACTGACTTCCTGAAATTAAAGAGCAAGCAGAATTAATATGGAGTCTGCCTCTTCGGGCTTGTCTAATGATGTACTGGAGAATTTCTTTGACTTCAGCTCTCTGTGGACAGCTAGCCAGCAGTACAATCGCTCTGGTTTCATCACAGTGATGTGTGTGTGTCTGTGGTCCAGACAATGAAAACTGAAAATGCACCTTTCGGCGTTTGCTCCGTGCCTTCCCCACACACATTTGGGCTTTATGTGTTCTCTGCAAAAGTGAGTGCACAGGACAAGATTAAYGACACTGTGACTAAGCCTTCACCATTGCCAAACACTCAATGTCAGTAAGATTTGACCAGATTTGATGGGCTTGAAGAGAAAATTAAAATCACGTCCCAACCAGGAGTTCTGCCTTTCAACCTTTATAGCGCTATGTCACGTCTTTCTCTGTGTGTAATCCATTTCAGTGCCAACGTACTTCAGACACAAACTAAAACTCTACATTAGCATTACTTAGGAATTTTAGCACTAGTGCTCAAGCAACAGCAGCAGGAAAATATTTATATTCAGATTCAAATGGTTGTATAAGAGACACTGAACTATAATCAAACCCTAGCACAGACATTCATTAGCAATTACATTTTTTTACAGTTTTCTAAAATGCAAGTCATGAGAATCAAAAGCACATAATTAAGAGCAACATTCAAACAAGAGCTTTTATTTATATCTAGTCAACATTTCTGACATACATAATTGCAGGCCTTAATAAATATGATTTGATTTATTAAAGATGTATAAAATAAGCATGATGGATATGCAAAGTTGGTTTAATTTCTTTCTAGAGAAGAAGCTGTATTAAAAATCAATTAGGGAAGGGACAAGTTGGTATAGGGAGCCAATAAAGAGATGCATCAGTACAGAACTATTAATGAAAAATAATATTCCTTTTTATTCAGTTCCTTAATTATTAATTTTTTCATAAATTAGTAGTATTATATTTTAATCAAATGCACTTGTACATTTGCAAATATTTCACAAATTTTGAAAATAATAATACGTCATAGTAATTTGAATTACCTGGTTTTTTGCTGTGCTTTAACTCTGTTTTCTTTGAATATACTGTTTATTTTCTTCTTTTTCCACTATCTGCCACAAGCATTTTAAAAAAGGGACACAGTGAAGAGTGGGCAGAAATACACTTCACAGAAGCTTTATACAAACACCTCAGAAAAAGTTTTTAATTAAACTGAAGTGCCAGATGGCTCTATTTTGACCAGAAAAAGCTCTCATTTCAGACTTTTGTCTCTACCAAACCCAGTGAGGACAATGAGCTATCTTTGCTTTTGAACTTGGCCATAAATATAACTCTTACCCACCCAACCCCAGAGTGAGGGGGGTGCTCCAGCCCCTCCAAACCCCTCGGGCTGCCCTGAGATCTCGTCAGGGCTCGGCCTTGAGGGGCAGCACCTGGGCTGGGCTCCCCTCACAAACCCTGTCTGCTCCCAGGAATTCCTGCTGCCTAACGAGCTCCCGGGCTTTCATCAACAGCCTTGGAGGCTTATTTTCCTTCCCTGAATAACAGCCCGAGTGGAACAACATTTTTGTTATTGAACTTCCAAAGAAAGTTTTCAACCCAAAGTGAGCCCAAGATGGAAAATTTCTATGAYGGAAGCCTGCTGTCTTGGGGGCCTATAAAGAGTGAGCGACAAACCACTGATTGTTTTCTGGTTCATGTAAAAACTAAACTAAAAAAAAAACAAAACAGCTGCACTTTTTTATATACATGCTAACTGACCCACGCCTACAAAAACAGCAATAAACCCTTTTTGATTTTCATTTTCTAAGAGGCCGAAAGCTCAATGGATGTGAAGGACTAGCAAGAAAGTCTTCCTCAGATATGCATAAAACACACCGAAGGTGTGAAAAAGAGGAAGGGCCTGAACAAGCCATTCGATTTCAGGTGAGAGGGCAATACATTACCATCCCTTCTCTTTTCTTTTCCCACCTTCATTTCCTAAGGACTCACTGAATTTTCATCAGTCTAGGATCTACACATCTACAAATTATATCCCTCTGCTACCTAGGGAAGCCCCATCACTTGCAGATGTATCTCAGTATAAACTACTGTTGTTGAATACACAAAAGTCAAAAAAAATAAAAAGCCCAAAACCAAACCAACAGCTTTTTTTTTTTCCTCATTGGTTAAACAAAAGCAAAACCAAAACAATACTTTATTTCTCAGAAACATGTCTGAATGCATAAAAGCAGATTGTTTTTCACTAAGGAAATCCCATTTTTACAAAGTAATTTTTAAGAGATTTGTACAGGTTGTTTCTTTAAATTCATGCTCTCTGGCCAAGTTTGACAAATTCCTTAATATGGTCATTTTTCAACTGTATGTTTATTGAATGTAGAGGTCAGTGGTAAGAGGGATGAATAACTTCGACCAGGTTTCACTGCTGTCAAATAACACAGTAGATGGAGTTTCTAAATTCCTCTAATTATCCAAGAACTGTAGCTCAAATTAATTCTTCCTCCTCCACCACAAAAAAAAAAAAAGAAAAAAAGAAAAAAAGGGGGGAAAAAAAGGAGGGGAAGGTTGAAAAGCAATTTTTTTTATTTTTCAAACTCATGATTTTCTGTGGAGAAAAGGCGAATTGAGGAAACGAGAGCAACTCTGGGGTTTATTATTTTTTATCATGAGATTGGAAATGCTGAGTCACTTCTGTTCTATATATCTGTGGCAGCAAACAAAACACATGCTTATGAATTTCACAAGGAAGACACCAGGAGTTTTATACTGACAGATGCTGAAGCACCTCATTTTACTCATGTTAGTCCTGAAATTGGAGAGGGACAAGTTGTGACAGAAATGCTGGATGCAGACATCTGATCTTATATCCGGAGAGAATCTAGTCACAAAGGCTTGGTATGGTCCCAAAAGCAATAACTATTTGACAAGAATCAAAGCTTCTTAATTTAGGCTTGGTACCAAGATCATTTGGCTTGATTTTATCTGGTCCTGGTCAGAAAACACCATGCTGCACTGTTTTATGTGAATTTATAAGGCTGGATCTCACCTAGCCTGAACATCTCTGCACTGAGCTAATTTTCACGGCGCACCAGAGTCTGTCTGATTACTTACTGGAAGCATACAGGAGCTAGAAAAGTGCTACTGATTGAGAAAAGCAAAGGATAGAGCAATTTTAAGCACAAAACAGCATTGCTCTGTCAGATGCCTGCAGAATCACACCAAAATATAGTCCAGCCATTTTTTGGACATGTACATGATCTACTTTCCTCTTAAACCCATAAGTAGCCTGAGTTCTGGCATGAGCTTTGAAGAGGATAGAATCTCAAAAACTATTCCAAGCATTTTAAAACATGAGAGCCTTTCATAGGATGTTCTCCATAGGAGCTCCTTAACTCTGATACTTCTGCAGTATTATTTTAGACTCTTAGTCAAATTTTAGGTCTGGTGCGGACAAGACACATGTACTGGTCTCTGTGAAAGGATGGTGTTTGTGCCACTTGCTACTCTTTTTTATTATTATTTCTTCTCTTTATTTTCAATATTTTTTATTTTCAATAGCATTTCAGCATTTTTCCAGGAAGGCAGCATTTTAGCATTTCAGCATTTTCCAGGCCATCACCAAGATAGGAATTTCTCAGTGTATTTATAACTATTATGTAGATTCTCTGAAAATACACAGTTCTTTGATCTAACTCAAGCTAGTCAAAGAGATAAGAGAAACAGATTGATACTGAGCTATTCTGAAGCTTGGGGAAAATGAAACAGATATAAATCAAAGAACAAACATTGTCCTCTGTGATTCTGGCTTCTTCTGCAGGAGTTTCTCTCACGCTTTATCACCAAAATGCATGTTTGAGGTATATGCTCTACACTTGAAATTTTCTAATTAAATATGATTGGTAAAAAAAGCAATAAGTAGTGAGCAATAATATAAATATATCTGTCTACTGAACAGCACTTGATTGCTCATTCCTCCTCACCTCATCCCCCCCCTCACCAGGGGAGTACTTAGAGGGGCCTGAGTCACAAGACTAGTTCATGAGACTGATCCAGATACTGAAATTATAAAACTGTGATTAAAAAAAAGTAAAAAGCAAATCATTGAAAAGAAAACATCCTTAGTTTAGACACTTCTGGATAAAATGTGTAATAAATTTGGAGCTTATTTGGAATACTGAAAAGGAAGTGGTAACTCCATGTCTGATGATAATCAGGCACTCAGTTCTCTGTCCCAGTGTACCAAGGGAACCAGGAGTGAACTGGACATTGGCAAAATTAGTTTGAGAATTCTTCTGTCATAATAATGATGTCCAGAGACAATATTCTATTAGGAATGTCAAATAAAGGCATCTAAATAGCTTAAGCTAAGGTCTGCTAAACTAGGAAAAGAATTAGATATTGTCATCTGTGCCAGGAAAGGACTAGACCTGACAACAACCGTGGCTCTTCAGTCTTATTTTGTCCTTTGGAAGAGTCATTCAACCACAAGAAGGAAAAGTAACAGCTGGAACAAAGCAGCCATAAGAAAGTAAAACTCTATGGGTAAGACACTGTAAAAACCACCTCTAGAAGAAACATCATCATATTTCATAAGTTTTCATGAATATTCAGTACAGTAAGAAATTCAGTAAGGAATTACTCAGTGGTGCTCTGGGAATAGCAGAAATAGTTCTGTAAGTATTCCAGGAGAAGAACAATTTGGCATGCATTATGTAAAAGAAACTTCAAATAATCTTTTAGTCTGAAAGTACTGGCAGACTTCCAAGGATCAAATATTTGGGCAAAACTCTGTGCCTAGGGAGTGATCAAGGGTATACTGATAAAATCTGACCATTGTGAAGACTAATTACTATATGCTAAAAAAATAGAGAAATGCAAGTACTGCCAGGCTGTGAATAAAGAAGTTATAGATTTATCTGCTTATGCAAAGGACAATTTTTCTTACATTTCTGGACATTAAGTCAGGAAAAATATTGGTGTATAGTTGCAAGGAGATAAAATAAGAACTGTGATGCAGGCTGTGTAATTATAATGCTTCTTGACACATACGACTACACTGCATTTTGAGAGCTGTTAGTGGCAGAATTGGCATCATGATAAAAGCAGAGTGTTCTTCTTAGAGAGTCTGGCTTTCCAGTTTATAGGAAAGAATACAATGGTATTAAGACACACATCTTAATGAGAAAAGGAAAACATTTCTGCCATTATGCCATAAATACAGCATCATCAGTTTTAACCTCCAAGAGGTTAAAAAAAAAAACTGATTCTAGCAAATCAGTTAATGGGTGCCTTTTTGGGAAATAATGAGAAAAATAAAATTATAAGGAATTTTTCAACTAAAATGGTCCTGGTACTCAAAGTACACAAATTCTCCCTTTTTTCTCTAAAAAAACCCCAAAACAAACAAACAAACAAACCCCAAAAAAACCAAAACCAAAACAAAAAACAAAAACAAACAAACAAACAAAAACAAAAAAAAGGCCATGATATTTGACTCACTCTAGAATGTAAAGGATTTAATCCTGCTCCTCTTCAGCTCTCAGTAGTTATAAAAATAACACTACATACATACTAAATCTTGAAATTTATCTGTACTGGAAAGAATCAAGGTCCAGGCAAAAGAGTCTCAATAAAATCATCCCTGATCGATTCCTGACAGACTCCTCTGACGGTGTACACTGAGCAGCCCTCAACAGAAAGATTTGGCCAACTGGGGATCCCTCCATACATGGAAAAAGAGATGGGACTGGACCCCTTGAAAAGAATCAAGCCTGGCATATGTGGTAGTCACAAAAAGTCACAGGACAAACGACACAATTAAATCAGACATGAAGTTGAATTATACATGAGATTAAAGCAATCTTGGTGTCATAATAAGAACTGCTGTGCAGTGCCAGGCCAAAGGGCCAAACAGCTGTGAGAGTTGCCAATAGGGCATGTCCAGAGAAGAGCATGCCAGTGACAATGTCTTTGATGTATGGGCATGATTACTGTACGTCTGAGCAGCCGACTGCATGCGGAGCTAAAAAAAATTATTTGGTATAGGACTAYGCCTTTCCTAAGGTTAAAACAGGCACACAGCATGCCCCAGGCCCTCCAATTCCTGCCTSTCTCTCACGTTTTGTAAATACAGACCCAACTAAGATGCAACCTGCAGGTAAGTGACCTGATCTGTCACACTGTGTTTGTGACATACTGCACAACAATATGGCACYCGTAGTGAGGACACCGCAGAAAGGGGGATATTGCAGACTCCTGACAGGGAGGAACGTGCGTTAATCGACCCCATGAACAGGTCCTGGTTGGTCACTGTGTCTCCAGGGGGGAATGGTGATGCCTTGAGACGCCACCTAAAAACAGAGACTAGACAGGAGTAAGGGAATAAAGGTCGGTGTTTATTTGAAGGGCTTTCAAAGGTACACCCTGGGAGCCAGAGGAGGACCCCAAGATGYCAAGATGGACCCCAAGATGGACCCCAGATCACGAGTTCTTCAGACTTCTATAGGTTTGGTTCATTTGCATATCAGGGTTAATTCTCCAATTAAAGCTTCAGTTTAATGATGTAATTCCCCTCAGCTTGCCCCCCTTTAGAGGCTTTTTACTTTATACTTTTAGGACCTGGGACGGTCTGGGTGTCCTTGGAGAGCAGGCCTGGAGAGGCTTTGTTATGTCTAACCAGCATGAGAGAGCAGAAGTGAACAGGCTACAAGAAACTTCAGTTACACACTAGGCAGTACAGGATTTAAAAAACGTAAAAGTTAAAACCTAAGGCATCAATGGCTGGACACAAGTCCTTTTTGGTGACAAAGTGCTAGAATTTGTTTGAGCGAAACCTACAAAAAGGTTGAGGTCAAAGTTTTGTCTTTAAAGGAACTCATGATTATTGTCCATTTTGAGGATTCTCATTTCTGCTTTTCTATTTCTTTTACTTTGCTTTGTAGTGTCCAGTGGAACGCAGCATATCCGAGCCGGGATAAATACAGTGTGTCAGCCCTTTGAAATGTGGCAGCTTTGACAACTAGGAAGAGCATTTTGAAATACAGTTCCACAGATTTGCCACACCACCAGACAAAAATGAAAAAAAATGTCAATAATGTAGGTATTTAGTACTCAAGAGGGCAGATGGCAGAAATTACCTGTGTTCTGGTACAGTGGCAGCACAAGAGACCAGCTCCTCCTCCTAGCAAAAATCTATATTGTAGGCAAGGTGGAAAACCATGGTAATTTTGACCAAAAACATGATAGATGATTTTTTTTTTTACTATCTTTTGGATATATCAAGATTTATCACAAACCATTTCTCAGCACTGGCAAACAGTGCAAGAACCACTCTGTGTTTTGTGGGTCTGGACTCAGAAAGAGGATTGAGATTCTATTAGAATGAAATATATTGATATCTTAATCCAAAATGTCTTTTAATTTTGAAAATACCCCTCCTTTTCAGTTAACTTGTCCCCTTATGGTTTTGCTTTTCAAATAGCAAGGACAGCTATATTTTAAGTGAAACCCTTTGGTCTTGGTTCCTCATCAAATTACATGACATTTAGGTGTGCTTGGTAGACAAATATCTGTTATTTTTATAGTTCTGTTGAGAAACTGAGGTCCAAAACTAGGCCAAAGTATATTGTTTGTATAATTAATATTTATGGTGTTTCTCATTAGGGTTTATGCCTAAATAAACTTTATTTAATGATAAATTAACATGCAAATTAACATATGTCTTAGCTATTGGGCTATCATAGTAGTTCTGTCCTAGCCAAAACTATTGATAAAGAAAACTGTGAGACATTAAAAAAATCAGAGTAGAGAAAAAAAGAATGTCAGTCCTCAAAGTAAACTGTGCTTCCCTAATATAATGCCTTACTCACGGGGCATTTATAATCAAAGAATAACAATGCCAAAGAAAATTACTACATATGTGAATATCTGATGCTGAAAAGAAAACTGATTGATAAGAACAATATTGAGACTTAAAATCACCTAATCACAATCAGTAACTTTTAGTCTGTAATCTGCCTGCACCACCAAATGCATATGAAAAAAGTCAAAATTGCACTAGTTCATTCACTGGAACATGCACCTGAGAATCAAAACACAATGGCAAAAGCTTCAGGGCACATTTCTCTAAATATTAAATAGATGAAAATTAAAGTACCAGAAGTCCAGACAAAGTGGTATTATGCTCCACAAGAACTGAACATTTGAACTTTTTGTGGCAGAGCGGTTTGCTTTCAGCTGTGTAAGAAGTTTTTCCTCTACCAGCAAGTATTCTCCTCTGAAATAATTTCTAATGCTTCACTGGGGGTAGAAGGTCAACTACTCACACTGGGGAACCAGAGAACTGTAGCTTGTCCCTTCAACCTTTTCTCCAAAGTTTTTGGTCACACCAGAATCTTCTCTAACTACTTTTCATCACCCTGGAATACGTAAGTAGCAATACTTATCTGCCTTCTGAAGATATTTCCCAAGTGGAAAACACTGAGATATGACACTTATGACATCAGCAGAAATACAGTTAAAAATTCTTTTTATTGTACCAATAAATGTACAAATTTCAAATCCAATCATTTTATTCAAAATATAAAACCTATGGATGCCTGCATGAAGTTCTTTTAACTTCTCTCTGCTGAGAATTACAAATGCGGCACATAGACCGTGTCAACACCGCCTTTTTTTCCCTAGACAGAGCTTTTTAAGCAAGCTGCCTCAGAGGCTGAAGGACATTGAGCTCAGTGTGGGCAACAGAGCTTCCTAAATGCCAGGAGATGCTGTGAGGTAGAACCAGCAGTGAGGTAGCAAGACACATCTGAGCACACTTTGGTCACACTGAACAGCACGAGTAGTCACAGATAGCTTGCAACTGCTTCCCCTCTGAGCATCAGATTTGTCCTCTCCATCACTAAAAAGATAAAAATTAAACCCAGGAGTAAATTGTAAAGTGTGTGGGATTGGTGACAGCCAGAAACAGCTTGTTTAAGGACCAAAAATTAGTGCATTGTCTGTGGCACTTTCTGGAAGAAGTATTCATAGTTGTCAATCACTTCTGATTGTCTTAACCACCAGAATGTGTTTGAGCTTGGAAACTAAAACATTTAAGCAAATCAGGAACGGAAGTGCTATTCAAAGCAGTAAAACACCATGAATAATGCTTCCTCTGCAAAGAACGTCACCTTCAGAGAAGGCAAAAAAGGAATCAGAGATACACAAATTGACTTTATGATCATTATTTAATGCAGAAGGACATGAGGGTCCTTTGAAGCTGAAAATTATTCTAATCAAGCTATTATTACGTGTTTTCATCCTAAATCAATTTCCTTCTTAGGCTTTAGCTGAAATCAGTGAGGTAATAAACGTCAGACCTGTAAATTCAACACGAGAGAAAGTTCATAAGCATTTGTTCCTTAAAAAGATTTATTACAAACTCTGACATTTTTTCCCTGAAAGCCTGATGATGGATGTGCCAAGGTTCATAGCTGTGCCTGACAGGGGTGGACAACGTAAAACATAAGAAACAGTGCTCTTGTAGAGGAAAGACAAAGAGCCAAGCTTAACCTCTTGGAAAATAATTACAGCTCGTGTACAAAGACAGCCACAATTTACTTTGTTATCATATTAAAATGTTGGTAAAACTACTGAATGATATCCACTTTCCCCAGAGAAAGAAAGCACAGTGGATTGACAGATCCTGGATTCTAACAGGAGCCTCCAGAGCAATGTGACAACCCAGACAAGCAACCTTCACACTCAGTGTATAATAATTTCTCTTCAGGTAAATCAGAATAATTTGGAGGTTTTGCTTACTGAAAAAAAAAAAAAAAACCAACCCAACATGCAAACAAAAACCACTTACAATGGACCAGTATAAACATTTTTTATCTAATTGAAATTGATCACGTAAACAGGCACCAGTATGCAGAACAGAACCCATGGCAGGTCCCCACTAGCACTTGTATAATCTGCAGACACAGTTTGAAATGACCYTGTTTATAACCATAGCTGCCTTTCTAGCAGAAGACTTTAGAGTTCTGCTGGTTTCCCTGGCAACTATTAGTAATGCAAGAAAGATACAACATAGAAAAAATTACATTTTACCCAATCCTGTTTCCAGTAACTGCTAATTCACCTCTCATATCAAAGGGAATTATACAAAAGAATTTTTCCTCCCATGTCAAGAGTGGCAAGAGTAACAGATAACACAAAACTTTACCACAGTAAAGGCCATTTCATACCTCTTTAACCATCACATCTGATTCTGCCTAGACCAGTACAAAACAAATGTTAACCTTTTCAAGAAATTTTCTGCTTTTCATCTGTGTAGGTGAGCACTGTTGTGTTCCTGGGGAGATCAAGACAGGGAGGTTAAGCAAAATGCAGATACTTCTCTGTGTTCAGCTCTTAGCCTTTTTGTCACCATCCTCCTCTCCTGCTCTGGASCACACGGCACTTCAGCAGCGGGGAGCAAAAAGCACATTCCACAAGAGGCACTTCAGCAGGGCTGAGGTGGTGACTTCTCTGTTTATTCTTCCTCATTATTATTCTAACACCAACTGAATTTAGTTTCTGCAGAAGTGTCACACTGATATCTTCTTTTCCCCCAGTGCTGGTTCTCACAACCTGCCTTGGCTGCTTGTACAGATTCACCTTCTCAACAAGGATGTCACACTCAAAAGGCAAATGACTGCCAAGTTATGAAATCTGTGTGGGTTTATCCTCTGTTTGGCAGAGTCAGCATTTACATGGACAAGTAATACTTAGCCACATCGKAAAGCTTTCACCAGAACTCAGAAAGCAGCAGAATACCTCGAAACTTACAGATGAAAGGAAACATTWTGTGACAATCACAGCTGTGAAAAGCAGGGCAAATCTCCCCCTCTGGCCCCTGCCCCCACCAAAAAATAAAATCAGGGATTGGTAGAGAGTAGGAGGAAAGGGTTAAAGATAACAAAGTAAAGATTAAGTAAGTCTCCAGCATTAAATGCATTTTCAGCCCTTTACTGACAGATCTGGAGGGGGAAAAATGGTATTTATATTTCTGAAAGACTGTGTTTAGAGCAAGATGAAGGGGACAGAACATGGAACCAAAGTGCACTTTTAAAGAGGGAACAAAGGTAACAATAACATACGAAGTTCATTAGGTTTTTATAGAAATTATTTACCCTCTCTATATAAATTTTCATCTATAAGCTAGAGATTTACATTTCAATAGTCCCTCTACATGTCCAAAAACATTTTCACATTTTTACAGAACACATGGATAATTCTCAAATCATTTTTTCAGAGAACAAAAACCAAATGAAGGCTCTAGCCTATTTAAAACCCTGAGTCTTCACCCACAGGCTTTTCTGTCTGTGCAAGCCCATCYCATTAACATAATTTCAACTCAAGACTAATTGAGTCAAGCCAAATGTAGTCGACAATAGCAGAATACACCTGCTCTTTCTAGGCATTTCTAGTGAATCAGATGCACGAAGCCTGGAATATTATTAGCAATCTTTAATAAAATGCACCAAAGAAAACCGTGTGGCTTAGTGATACCCCAGAGCAGTTAGAGTTTTCAAAATGTAAGTCCAGAGAGTGCATAAAATTACTTCATGAGCACAAAGGGGATGAAAACAGGAGTGGAAAGAAACAAATTGTACCAAACTGACCTTCCGTGTACCAAGTCCAGTGACAACCAGATCCTGAAGGCACATGTGCCACTCTCAGAAAAGATATTTGCTTTGTCTTTACTTTTCACTTGGATCTGCAGTTGTCCTCATCGATTGACAGTGCAGTGCAGGCTGGCATAGAGAGGTCTGAGCCAGCTACAAACAAGCAAATGCAGGAGTGAGGTGCTAATGAGCACAGCCAGCACAAGCAAAGTGCTTCCAGCTGCTGCTCCCCCGTTGGACGCCCCTCTGTGCTGGGTAGAACCAACCCCCCAGCTGTAAGGTTTGACCCTTCACCCAGCACCAAACTGTGCTGTACAGGCCTGTGCTATGTAGAACTTCTTAACAGACATTGTGCTGTTTGTTATTTTTCACAAAACGATCCATCGCTGGCAGCCAAGGGCCCGTGAAACACTCTCATCTTTCACCTTCCTATTCTTGAAACAGTGTGCGGCATAAATGTTCACTGACAAAGCAGCCTTGAAACATAATCTGAGTTGCTGAAAGCCAAGTGAAGGAAGTAACCAGGGGTTATACAAAACCATCAATAATTCAACCCAGAGACTTTGAACATTTGTATATGAATCTGTGTTGTAACTCCTGTAAACACAGCCCTTTACAGAAGGAGCATCGTGTAAATTCCCAGCACATATTTTGGAAATTTACTGGTGTGAAAATACTGTTCAATAGCTCTGTCATCTCAGAGACACAGTCAGTCTTGTATCACTGGGGAGCACACACAGAAGATGAGATAGCCGTCCATTACTCCTTCCTCTAACTAGATTCTCCAGTTTTAAACAAGGTTTGCAGAGAATTGCCTCATGAAGACATATTTAGGGTTATTCCCACCATCTTAACCCAACAAGCAAAAAAGACTGTTCTAATGTTCAGATTGGATTTGATCTTTAGCTCTCACTAAGAAGTGCTGCCCTCTTAATAGACGTAATTTGCAGGTCAAAAGTGATGACAAGTGCACTTTTGTGGCCTTTAACTGTATAACAAGTTTGGGTTTCTGACTACACTCATTCAGATGTCCAACTGACAAGCTCCATTAAAAAGTAATTGTGGTTAAAAAAAAGGGACTAAACCGCAGAAACTTGCTCAGCATTTTGGTATTAACCACATAATTTCCCCATGGCTATGCTATCCAAGAGTGGAAGAGTCCCCATTTTGATGAGCTGAGATAACTAACTCAAGCTCTCTGATGAATTTTCATTCCATGACAACGCTTCTGCGGTCTGATGTCCACATGTGCTTCTCTTCTTTGGCAGTTGTGGCTTATGCAGAGAACTCACAGAGCAGAACCAAGGATTTGCACGTCAATTCCTCAACCACCCTCCTCTGCCCTTGAAACTGCACACAGAGAAGGGCAGTTCAGTCTGCCTCCCTCCTTTTCTTTGGGAAAACACACGTATTTCTTTCTGCTGCCATACACACATCGTGCTTATTAAAATAAGACCCAGCAACTTTAATTAGCCTCACTAGGTCATAAAATCAGATAATTATTTAGGTTGGAAAAAAACTTGAGGTCGAGTCCAAATGCAAAATGGCACAGGCTGGAAAAGATAGAATAGATATAAACCCAAATATAGCTCTACTTAAAAGGGCAGAGCTCCCCAGATCCCRGGGTACACCATAGAGACCTCCAACTAACTCCGGAGCCAAAACCAGTCTAATTGTGTTTTCCTCCCTTTGAGAGACAGTTTTTTGAAACAAAGAACATTTCCCCTTTGCTATTTGAAAAGTTCTTACCAAAAATGGTTCCAAGCAAAGGCTAAAATTTTGTGACAGTAGTCAAATAGTTCAGGAAAAACATCATCCAGTTATTGAAGCTTCCAAAAGATCCCTAAGGGAGAGAAAAAATAGTATTGGGTTACAGGTATTGCAGAAGACACATTTTTATAAAATAATGGAAATATTAGCCTTAAAAACTACCAAGTCTGTGGGATAAATAACCCATACAGGGAAATTCAGTCAGCAACATTTTTATTCAATTGTTGTAATCATTTTTTGCAAGAAATAACACCTTCACTGAACTTTTCCTTTACTTTTAATAATAAAAAAGACACTTCAGGACTGCAACTTTAGTTTTTATTATTATTAAAAATAACAGTTGTGATGATACTTAGAGCAAACCACCAATTTTTGAAGGATAAAAAAAAGTTAAATCTTGGGTAAAAACTATTTCCAGCAAGGATTTTACCCCTGGAAAAAAATGATGTCAAGCATTCAGCTCAATTTAAGTAATTTTATTTCTCCTAGTAACAGGAAGTGCTTCAATGAATTTAACTTTGTTAAGTGGAGACAAGCCTTGTTTTGAATGTTATTCAATGCATCTGGAAGACGACTAATAAAAAAAAAAGAGGAAAAAAAAGAGGCATTTACTAATGCCCTAGAAATTGCTCATCCTCTTGAACTAAAAATACTGAGTATATTGAGACTGTTGAACATTTAAAAGAAATTGCTCACAGAACAGGAAGAAAACTGGAACTGCCAGATTATATTAAAGAGTGTCCCGAAGGCAGGACAGCAGGACTACAGCAGAAAGCAAAGAGAGAGACACCAGGCACTAACAGAAGCAGGTATATAATGACTAATGCTCATCAAAAACCTTTCATTCTCAGTATATTCCTGACCCAAAAGCTTTTCTCCTGGGGATCCCTGGAGTTGGAATGATTCAGTCTTTGCTTGATGAATGCATTTAAATATGGGCAATTTCCTCTTAATATGTGCATCTGGCAGTGCATTGACATCCCAGAAACGATTTTTTTAAATGGTCCTGTAAAAATCAGCAGAATTATAAACCAAGAGGTGGGGAGCGAAGGGTTAATTCTGGTTGTTAATTTTGGTGCCTGGGAGTCAGAATTCCTCTATGGTCGTGGGAGGAATGATCCAGAGCATCTAGGCTATGGGCTTACAGCTCCTGCCACTCCCAATGCAGGCTGTGTGAGATAGAAGGCTGCTTTCACCCTGTGTCAGTGCTCTGAGAGGATGTCTGTGCTTGCCTTGGCTGGGGAGTGCATGAGAGTGTGTGTGTGTGTGTGAGTGTGTGTGTGTGTGTGTGTAAAAACACCAGTGACCTCAGCACTTGGGAGTTTACATCAAATAATGCCTCGCTAACTTTTGCAGTGAAGGAGACCTTAAGGCAGTAGCAAACAAAAACCAATTGGGTTTGATTGGAGGTACTGAGATAGCGTGAGGCTGTTTCTGTAAATATTTGAATAGTGCCTTAATTCAGTGGCTCTCCCAGTCCTAACTCCAGCTCTGACCTAAYTGGGTCGAAGGCTTGTGCATGCCCAGGACAAGCAGACAGAAACATCACGTCTGGCAGTACTGAGTGGTGCCCTTGTYACACCCCAGAGACTGCAGCAAAGGCAGGTTAGGCAAAATGCCCAAAGCCAAGGAGAGTGGGACATAAATAGGRACTGAATTGGGGATAAACTCTCACCCATTGACTTGTTTAAAGATGACTTCCTTATGTGCCCTGTCTTTAGCTTTACTTGGTTAGTGGTATTGTTTTTCAACACTAGTATCTCTTTCTCCTTTAACCAAAAAAACAAGGCTTCATTTAAAATAGAAGATTCTGTTTTGCTCTAAGAGACACAGGTCCACTGGTAGAAGCAGGAAGAATAAAGGTCACAGGAGACATAATAAGAAATCATGTGTCAACTCTGTAGGGTAGTGTTGTTATCCCAATTTCACTAGGGAAGGAAGGAAGCAGTAGGAACAGCATTTAACAGGTAAATTACAGTCTTCAGTATGGCTACAGCGAGAAAGAGCAGTGCATCTACCATCAAGAAAAATGACTTGGTAAATGAAGATACAAAATTCTTAACAAGCAAGTTTCACACAAATTACGTTGTAAAGGACACATCAAGGTGCTGACTTTGGCGTTACAGTTGAAAACAAAACAAGCACAATTTTTCTTTTAGGCCTCAAAACCAAAGTAATTAGGATAAGAGCTATCACAGCATATATCATGACTGAGTTAATACTTTAAATGAGACCTACCATAACACAGAAATATACTCAGTTGAATATATAAAAAAACAACACCTAAAGGAACCTGCAAGYGTCGTCTGCAATAGGGAAGAAATACATAAGTAAAAAGAAAAAAAAATACTCTCAGTGACCAAAKTTTCCTGGGACATACCACGTATAGTACATCAATTCATCAACTTGCAGATTATGTACCAAATTTAATGTTTCATTCTTTACAAGAGGAGATAAATTTCAGCAGCCTCAGGTAGTGGTGCATTTTACCCAGAAGTAAGAATGCAACACAGATGTCCTGTAAGTGTTACTTTGTTATACAGTCAAACATTTTTGATGTGTTTGAGGTAAAAAATATCCATGAAATTTATTTATGAAGTTCTGCCTTAAGAACTATTTTTTTTTTTTCATTAAAAACCTATTCAGGAACATCTTGTGCCCTAATGCAGCACTGCCTCTATGGGTTTATTGCATTAACTCCAGTCACTGTTGTAATAAGCATTCAGTTTAGCTTCTATAAATTCTGACACTAACTTAGACCGTAAAGAATTTTTCCATATTAAAATAGAAAATCTACTATTAATCACCAGATTATGCAAAATCATATTAATGGAAATATTTCTAAGTTTAGCAAGTGAATCATCAATGGAAATTGCATTAACTGAGATGCATATCATATCCAAACTGCTTCAGATTTACTATTAAATTTAATATTTTCTTACTAAAATTACTGTTTTAAATACTCATAAATAACAGATTATGGAGAAGAATAAATTTGGGCACTGTTATTCTTAAGACACCTCTTGTTTTCTGTGTGTTATAGAAGTGTTTCCAGTAAAGTGTTTTGCATGACATTAATTAAAATACAAACCAGAACTCTTTCCTCTTAACAGAACTCCTTTAAGAGAGTAGCTTCAAAGGTGTGAGACATAACTTTCACCTATGAAAGAACAATGATCCTCATGAATAAATGCCTACAAACTTGCAAACAAACCAATTTCTGAGATACAGGCTACTGGAGGCATGGRTTATACAGTGAACATACAGCATTTATCACCAAAAATATAATTATTGTCAGCACACCAAACACTGACTGCACAGTAATTTATAATAAAAGGACAGATTTACTAATGAAATGCCAAAACGCATTAACGTCTATCACAAAATAGAAGAGTATATGTCTTAAAGCCTGTTAAAATCAGACGCTCTAATATTATATTTTTTTCAAACAGATCTACAATTTGATGTTCTACTGCTAGAGGAAATAGAACAAGAAAATTGACTTTTTTTTTACTTTGATGATACAGAAAGATAACCCTGGKTTGTAATTCAAAGGTTGACTTGAAAAGGTTTCTTTTTCATTCATATCAGTTTTCTTTTTAATATTTTTTTTTCTTGGAGGTAATATCAAGCTATAATTTGTTCTTGCACACACTTTGATAAAAAGAGGGGAAAAAACCGCCCCAAAACCAGAAACAACTCCACCGGTAAGATCAGCTAAGGTTGCTTTGGGGAAAAGCAAGATTATCACATTTCTGTCTAGAATTTCACTCAGTGTAAATATACAAACCAGCAACCCCTCATTTCACACAGGCGGATCAAAACACAGCAGACTTCTATTGAATGAGTTATAAATTTTACCTAGAYATGTTGATCCCGCACGTCCCTGGGATTTCTGGACATCTGTCTAATCCCAAAACCATGCAGCCCTCCTCTTGCACTTCAGCCGTCTCACGCAGAACGGATGAACCCTCTCTGTCCTACTGGAAGTTTTCTCTTTCAGTCTCCTCCTCCTTTCTCTTCTAGCTCTTCTCTGGACCTATTCCAATATCAGTTCTTTTCTGAAGCTGTATAACTTGATTAAAGTACTAGTAGCCTCTTTAAGGACCAATATTGATATTTTCCCATTTCACCTACAAACACCTTCCTTAGGCAAAATTCCTGTGCCAAAATTCCATGTAGTKTTCCAACAACTAAACCATACTGACAGCTGTGGCCATTCTGTCATCAAAATTTTATCTTTGATCTTCTGAACCATTGATAACCTCTAGAAGAAATAGCCATGACTTCCCCATGTAATATGACACTGGTACATCACTGAATTTTGATATCATTCCTCACTCTGTTCTTCCTAGTTATACAGGACTTTTTACAAAACAGTGGTTCTTCCTCTACACATGATTTCCATCTTTGTGCTCACTGCAGCTTTAATACTTTATACTTTGTGCTACAGCTCTCCAAAGAAAACACCGAACAGTCTTGACCTCATGAAAAATCCTTCAAAAATTTCAATAATAATGCTATTAGCTTTCAAGTAAATGAGATTTAAATTCTCCCTCACACACTATTCCAGGTTAATAGGTTGAGATTATGTTTTGTACTACTTGCAATTTTAATTACATGATTCATCAGTGGCATCAATACTTGTGTTCTGCATTACTGAATCCATTTTCTGCTTTTGCAACAAAGAGGCTGGACTCACATTCAGAAAAATAAAATAAAATAAAATAAAATAAAATAAAATAAAATAAAATACCCAGTAATAAAAGAGCTAATATACCTGAAAGAGGAGGGGGGAGAAAGAAAAAAAAAGAGAACAATTAAATGAGACTTAAACATAAACAATCAGAAGAATGATATTATTACCACATATCCTTGCAAAGATGATACACCTAGCAGAAAACTAAGTCAGTTCTATATTCTTCTTCATGACTTCAGGCTACAGTCCCAAGACGTTGGAACCCTGAATTCTGTGAATTTCATTCTTTCTACTCTGATAAGCAATGATCCTCAAAAGCACACTCCATTTGATCTTAAGCCTTGGGAAAAACTTCCTAGACTGTGTGATACTGCTGAGATTGTTGCTGTGTAATTAAAAGTTATATCACTGGGTGAAATATGTAGAGATATAGAATTTAGGTTTATGAATATGTAACAAGATGGAGGAGTCTGGCTGTGGGTTTGTACTTCTTTCTTTTTTCTTCACCAACCTCTGTTTTCTGGTATTGGTTCAAGAAATCCACAAKGCAGACCATGTATAGATATTAACTGGATTTTAAGTAAAAACATATTACTTATCAATCTATAATTGGGTAGATTAGAGTATAAAAGACCTTGGAAGTAGCACTCAGTGGCCATTTTTAGCCATTTTTTCASTTTGCTAACTAAGAAGCACGTCTCGTGCAGCTGTGTTACTGACAAGGAAATAAAAACAATCTGAYACCAAAGAAATACCATAGTCTCCTGCTTCCTGATTCAAACTCTAAGTAAAAAAGAGTCACAAAAACAAAGAAAATCATATCGGCACAAAACCGATATTCTAGATTATGACATCACCTAAATAACTAAAACTRTGTTTTCTGTTCTCCCTGCCCCATTTCTAGCACACATATACACCAAGTAGTGCTAACAGCATGAGTTATGATTTTTCATTAAAAAGGCCAAAGCAGGTCAAAGTAAAAGATTTTAGTTCCACAAAAAAMCAGCTTTATTTTTCCTGAAAAACAGATAATTGTTCATTATTTAAATCACTGATAAAAGCAATGCCAGTTTCCTACAGCCCTTGCAAACCAAGACACTCAGATACAACTAGATTATCTAAAAGTCCATGTTTCTTTCTAACCACTGAGGAAATTAAGTTACAAGGAAGTTATTGACTCCTGAGACAACACCTGAGACTATAATTTCTTCCTTTGAGTCACTCTTGGAGTAGAATTCTGTGGTGTCAACCTGGCACTCAAAGTCAGAGGTAAGACTGAGYGTGAACACACTTTTTTCCAGGCTAAACACTAAGAAATAATTTAGCAACTCTATGTTTCTGAGAGATGAAATAAGTAGGGTCAGACCTACAAATGTATAATGTAGACACCAATCTTCAAATTCGATGGAAACAAGAAACCTAAACCATGTGCATCTGTCATTACCGTTCAGAGACAAGGTGCACGACAATAACAACAAATGAAAACCAAACACAGCTAATAAAGTTCCAGAGACGTAGTGCCAGCAGTTTCGAAGGATGAGGCAGGAAATCATTTACCCAGCACAGTTTGACTTTAGACATGCCCTTCAAATACTGAAAACACAAAAGCAAACTAAGTCGGAATATCTTCCTACACAGTTACAGGGTCAATATTCGAACTGCTGGGGGAAATCTGGCCTGTGTTCTGCAGAGGGTCAGACTACAAGATTACAATGGTCCCTTCTGATTTTCAGATCTATCAAGCTATGAATAACTTTCATAAATTTCATTAAATAACTTTCTAAGACAAACAGAGGAACTGGAGTTTAAAAGCTGAGCAGGCAAAAAATTTTTTATCATCTTGCCCACCAACTGAGTTTAAGTAATATTTGAAAATATCTGAAAAAAAAAATAATATTCTAACAGTAAATAGCAGTTTTCACAGCTTTACCATGGTCACTATAGCTGGTTTTGGTGTTTCAATCTACTTACTACAGAGATTCATTCAAGAGTACAGCTGCATGGAAACCTGACTAAAACAGGAAATTCCCCTTGGCTGAAGATTTTTCCTCTGTTTGCAAATGAACACAGTAAAATTAACTGTGAAATGCCTTCTTTGGTAATGGGCTTACAGATTCTTGGCCCTAAGAAGGTGAAGCCGTG
The DNA here is from genome assembly GCA_003713295.1 of Parotia lawesii. Lineage (NCBI taxonomy): Eukaryota > Metazoa > Chordata > Aves > Passeriformes > Paradisaeidae > Parotia > Parotia lawesii. Next base: position 1,694,231 of record RAHM01000079.1, on the reverse strand, counting down.
GTTACATATCCACTTTCATCTGGCATTAGCCCAGGATGTTGCTGAAGAGGAGCATCCATCCAGACATCCAGACCAGCTTCCCTTTCCCGTTCCATGAGAGGACTGGTGCGGCTCACCAAGTGACTGCACAAGTTCTGGTGCGAGCACAGCAGAGCCAGGGAGATCCTGTAGCCGTGACAATTGGAAGACACGACCGAATTTAGGTCAGATTTAAGTAATGCCATGATCATGGTCTGGGTGTCTACCAGCTCAGTTGACTGAGGAGCCCAAGGTGATGGCTCAAAGAAGAGGAATATTTACTTTCTCACTCATATTAACTCTTATTCCCCAACTCRAGCAGTGGACATGGTGACCTAAAAAGGTCATTACTTTTGTGCTTGTGACCCAAAGATTTATTCAGTTTAGCAATTCCCTTATTACAATTCACACTGCATCATTGCAGAGACCCAGAAAGCAAGCTGCTGAATACAAACATTTGAATTAAAGAAAAAAATCAAACTCTATCAATAAAGTCTTTATATGCATACATAAAGGGAAAACAAACACTCCCGTCTTCATTCTCCAAAGGAACTCTGATTTGTGTGTTATATGTTAGGAATTCTATCAAATGACATGGGTTTTTAACTATGGTCATATCATAACAAAAAGAATAATGTCCTCTGTGGGGGAACAAACACTTAAAAAGCAGTGTATTTTGACAGGGAAAGCTTGAAAGATAGTGCATAAAACAGTAAAGATTAAGATAACTTTCTCCTCTCAGCCTTTAAAGGACATAAAAAAAGTGAAATAGCTTTCTCAGGGTCCAATTTGGATCTAAGTTATTGATTATTACTATATAAAAGAACRTAATGAAAGACCTCCAGGATCTACATAAAGCATTTCAAGTCTCTTAAACTACAAAACTGAGAAACATCTGGCAAAACAGGAGAACTGCACTAATGTGCTCATCAGATCTTTAGGAGTTTTTTTATATCCTTGTGTCCCGTCTCACTAAGCTGCGAAACTCTACAGCTGCTGTCCCTTCATTCAGGGCATTTCTGGAAAGGCAGAGAGGAGGCATCCTCTCTGACCTGAAAAGGCTTCCAGTTTACTATCACTATTTGCATGACCAAAATACTTATCAGGCCTTGCCCACTGTACCAGWTGTTTTAAAGTATAGATGGCAGAAAACATGGTCCTGATATTGCACCAAATCTCCAGAATGTCTTATTTTCACAGTATTTTTATGTCTCCATGAGCTCCTCTAGACCCCTCTACTCCATGTTTGCCAGGTTATCTATCATTCAGCGRTCAAATAAAACCAGGTACTGATCCCCAAGGCCTTGATTTTTCACAAAATTTATTTTGACACCCATACATAGAGTAAATATTATCTTGGAGACTAAATATAAATAAAAGTCCCCTTTTGGTCCACAAATATAACTTAAAGAACTTTATGTCTAAAGGGAATCAGCACTATTTCCTCAGCTCCCGAGAAATAAACACGTACCCATGAATCTGCCGGTTTAAAACCAGAATACTGCTTGCTACAGTCTTTCATTTATTTCTATTTATAGCTGTTAATTTTTAAAGAGACCAAAACAGCAAGAGGACAGAACAGTCAATCCTGTCACACTCAGAGGAAAAACACATTAGTCACCTCCTGAAGTGTGGCTCCTCATTCCAGCCCTCCTATGGCTTCTTTAGCAAAGCCAGTGCTCTGCTTTCTCTCTGTGGCCCAGATGCTGTGCCTCYCACTCCGTCTCAGCTAACCACGCTCACGCTTCACCTGCCAGAGGGAAGCAAAAGAGGAATACTCTCCCCAAAGCCGCAGAAACTCGGCCTTCCCAGCCACAAACTGACTGCCTCGTTCCTACTGATACAGTTAGGGATTCATTTCCCCTCTGAACACAAACACACATAGGAATCATAGCCATGGACTTTCTATCCCAGAAACGTGGCAAACGCTGCATAAAAATGCTACAGTAAACACCATAATCTCTCTCATCCTGCAAAGTGTTGATAGGTGGGATGGGACATGATTTTGGAYCTGAATAAGCAATGGTGTAGACATTGTGGAACCCTTTTTTAATGTTCCCCAAACCCTTCTTTACTTTCATGACAGAACTCACTTCATTTAAAAATCTGTTTTAAGAAGTTTATATGGGAAGGACTGAGTTCATTCCTCCAGACCTGACAGTGTGTAAAGCCTGATGGACTTCCTTCACAGAAGTAGGTTTACTTTCATGAGGAAAGTTTTAGAAACAGATTTTTTTGAGCCTCATTTTCATCTTTCAAATTCAAGAGTTACACATGAACACACTAATGCTTTTAGCTAATTATTCAGATTTTTATAATTCAGGAAACATTATGTTYAATAAAGGCACTTAAAAGACTGGAATTCCCAGACAGCATTTTCTAATGATCTGTAATGGGTCTTTTTTTCCAGCACTTTCTCCCTTTACATTTTTTATAATTATGAGTCTGGTTTTGATAATGAAGGAGCTGTCCTAGAGGTTTGATCTCCTAGATATGTTATCTTTGTAATGAAACAGTATCTCTTCCTCCCTTCCCCCTCCAGTGACTCTTCCACATGTTATCAGGTCTGCCCACCTGTCTTTCCCTACTATCTTCCCAATTCTTCACCTGGCAGTGGTCTCCCTGAGCTGTTCCAAGGTCTTTCTCCTGCTGAGGGTTTACTATTTCTTTACTTAATTAACATGATAAAGGAAAAATGTCCCTGCAGAAATTTTTCACATCGGAAGAGTAAGTGCCTCATAATACCTGAAAAAACAGAATATGTCAAAAAATATTGCCTCATAAATGACAAAGCATTAGTATTTGGAAGTGAATGTGGATCTGTGGTGGTTTAACCTCAGCTGGCAGCTGAGCCCCACAGAGCCACTCGCGAGCTCCCCTGCACCAGGGGTGAAAGTGAGAAAACTCGTGGGCTGGGATAAAGGCAGTTTAACAGGTAAATCAAACCAAGGGATTCATTCCCCACTTCCCAGGGCAGGCAGGTGTTCAGCATCCCCAGGACAGCAGGGCTCCATCACCTGTAATGGTGACTTGGGCAGACAAACACCATCACTCCAAATGTCCCCCCTTCCTCCTCCTCCCCAGCTTTATATGCCTGAGCGTGGTGCCAGATGGTCTGGGATATCCCCTGGGTCAGCTGGGGTCAGCTGTCCTGGCTGTGTCCCCTCCCAGCTCCTTGTGCCCCCCCAGCCTCTCTCTGCTGGGGTGGGTGAGGAGCAGGAAAGGCCTTGGCTCTGGGTRAGAACTGCTCAGGTGTTGGGGTGCACTGTGTGCTGGAAGAGAGACAGACCCTGAGGGCTGGAGACAGCCTCTTCCTTGGACCCAGAGGTGACCCTGGGAGTGCATCCAGGTCACCAGGGATGGGCTGAGAGAGGATTGTGGGTTTCTGGACAGTGTTGGGCCTATGGGAAGTGATAATTGTATTTTGTGACATTGTAGGGTATTGTTTACCTGTTACCATAATAGGCAATATCTGTGCACTATCCCAGGTGATTGGGGGACACTGAGGCGAACATCTTTCCTGTTTATATGATGTGATATCCTGTTAGGTGCTGGTATTTAGGGAATATTTTCCTGTGTAATAAACGCTTTGCACTTCTCCATCTTGTGTGCGGAGTCGTGCCCCTGCGTGAATACTGCACTCAGGTACACAAAAACATCCTTGTACTTTCAACACTCTTTCCAGCACAAATCCAAACCATAACCCCACACCAACTACTACAGAAATAATTAMCTTTATCCCAATCAAAGCCTGCAAAAGGTTTTTACAAGGGGGAAAAAAAAAAGAAAGAAAATTTAAATGTATTTACACATAGATATTATAATGTAGTAAGGAAATAGTGTAAGAGAGCTACTTTTATGAAATTTTAAATTGAAATATTATCTTTGGTACACTTAAACTAGAATCCAATAAGCTTCCTGATGTGTATAGTTTTCTTACTCATTGACTGTGCAGAATTTTGCAGGGAGTAGAAGATTACTTTGTGAATACAAATCAGCGAGTGAAATGTAAACTAAACCTTTGCACTTGCAATCTGCTTAATTCAATTCAAGCAGAAATTATTTGTATACTTTCAAAATAATCAAAGAGGAATAACAGTTGTTACAAAATGGAAGTATTCTGCAGAATGATCAACGGGGGAGAAACCAAATAAGAGATTTCTTTTTTGACTATCAGTTTCAAGATGAGAAACATTTTAGGTACTCTCCTACTAATTAAGTCATTATGGGAGATCACATGAGAGAATGGCACCTGGGCTAAAAGAGAACAACAATTTATTACTTGAAATATTACCTGTCAGAACAAAGAACAATACAGAATTCCAGTTTCATAAAAATACCACAGAAAGGAACTGTGGTTTGAAAATTGTTGTATTCTAGATGAAAAATAAGGCAATATAAATGAGCAAAAGAGAAAGATTTTTTTAATCCCATAGACAATAAAAGTTGAAGATGGTTGTTTTTTGGKTTTTTTTTTTTTTTGCAGCAATTACCTGATTACATGATTATTATGCAAGAAAAGCCTACATCATCAATTATCTTTACATCTGACATGACCTTCTGTCCTCCTTTTGCTATACCCCAAATAACCAATTTTATGTATCTTCCAGAAATCGCAAAGTAGAGGTACCTGATAGACTGCCCAGTTATATTTAGTTTGGCCCATAGCAGTAGTAGCAAACATCTGATGTGGAATCTGCCATGAGATGACGAGTCTTATGACAATCACAATTTCACTTTCTCAGCACTACAAAAGTTTTGTCCTGGGTCTACAGTGCAGATGAAAGATATTGAGAATTTACTTGGCAAGTTAAAAAAAGAAATAAGAGGGAGTTTTTCCTTTGTCTGGAATACCCTTACCTCACCAAGAAGTAGAAGCCAGGCTCTCACACCTGAATAAAAACAGATTGCACACCAGCAATAAATGCTTGTTTCTTTTCCCAGTTAGATATTTAGAGATTTAAATAATCAGCATTCAGAGATGGATTTATGGAAGGGAGACAAGGAAATACAGATGCTGAGTTCTCTTTCTCTCCCTACCCACACTGCAGAGGTGGGAACTCCCTGTCTATCATCCCCTGCTCCCTCCTGCTTCCAAGATCTTATGGAAAGAGAGTAACAGATTTGAGGCAGGGATGCTTGCCTCTATCCAATCACGTATCTGAGCATGGCTGCAAAATCATGGTGCTGTCATTCACAGCCAGGCTGCAGCCACTTGATCTTTACTAAGAATACAGCTAAAATTTTGTTTTAATTGGTGTGACATCCTTTGATAAGCACTGAGTCTCCCAGATACAAGAGTGCACTATTAATCAGCACAGTAAAGACATCACACAAAGCTTCCTTAGCAAGATAATATTTCTCATGTAATTAGCTGTAAATTAACAGTAAAACTTCTACCTAAAAGAAGAAACATTACAAACGTTCTAGTACAAACAACTGGAGTAGGAGCTTTTAATTCTTGTGAATGTCTGCTTCCACAATTGGTCTCTGCTCTTTTTTTCTAAGTGACAGTTGTAGCAAAAGTAATTTTTCCCCTTGTTTGAGATAGATGATGAGGATTGTTGTTGTTGAGGAACAGTCATATTACAACTGCAAAATTAGATCTGACTAAAAATCTCTCCCAGTTTGCTGCATCCTGATACCTAAAATTCAACCCCTAGAAAAAAAATAGTGACATTTTTCAGCTAAAAAGGCAATGTAGACATATGTTTTCCAAATTGCATCTTCTGCAAAGATCATATATCTGTCACCCACACAGTCCTCTTCCATTTTTTTCTTTCTGGGTGTATTTTAAAATGTCACTTATCACACAGCCTTCCAGTTTGGCTACTAGCTTGCTAAGTGAGCATCTTGTTCCACATATTCATTTTTTTTTCTGTTGAGATAATCTGAACACTCTTGCTAATTTTCCTCAAGTTTGTGTAGAACCGTCAATATTAGAAACTCGTTTTTATCCACAATTAATTAGACATAAGGCAGCTTCATCAGAGACATTCTTGGTTCTTGGCTTTCTGAGCACCGAGACATGGATAAGCCAAAATACTAATGTGGTTGGAGAAGGGTTTCTTTGCATGGAATCCTGTGATATTACAGATGGTGGCAAGACATGAAACAACACAATAAACAGTCTCTTATTTTTTTAATAGAATGTTTTCCCAACTGCATTCTCTTTGGTAATTGGATGCACTGAATCTAAAAACCTCCACTGTATAAACACAATAAATTCGTTGGATTTACTGTTTACCAGAACTCATAAATGAGGCAAACACTGTGAAAGATATTTTAGGATTAGCATCTGTATGCTAGATGGTCCAAATGCTAATGAGGACATTATGCTCATGCAAAATTTCATACTCATTTTTGAGAATTCTGCCTGTGCTGTTTGTTGCATGGACTCCCAGCACTACCTGCTATGTAATATAGGAAGGGAGCTTATTTCTCATTAATTCAAAAATTCAAGACTCCTCCCCTCGTGACCTTTGCAGCACAAAAAAAAACCACCTACTACTTTTATTTCCTAGAAAGACACTGGTCAAACAGTTAAGTGACTATTGATCTCTATGRAGGTTAGATAAAAGGGTATTATTGCCTTAATACAACGCGGTATTGTATTATCTGTTCTGAAAAATAGATATAAAGAAACTCTAGAATGAACTCCCTGAGGGGATCCTATAGTTTTCATATTCACAGAATCTTTCCACAGAGTTTAAAAAGGGGATAAATCCAGCCTTAAATAAGAATTCCTTAGCTAGCCTTGAGTTCATTTGTATTTCTGATAGGTGAAAAAAACCCCAGACCTTTGTAATCCACTTGCAGTGTAGCCAGGAATTACCAGATATATCAGAGCACTCAACTTTTATGGATCTAAAATTTCTGTAGACATTTCAACTGATGATTTTTAGGCTTGTCTCTCTATTTTTCCACATAGAATTTCCCTTCGCCGATATGCTGGTTTTAATACATATATCCCATCTCAATAACTAAAGCATTTTTCATGAAGTGATCTCACATTCTTACCATTTCCAGGGCTGGAGAGCTTTTTTTGTAACTTGAAAAATATGAATTGTGTCTTGCAGACAGATCTTTAAGAAAAGAGTGAATGCATTTTATAAAGTCAGGCTTTTCAGCACACTCTGGATGGCCAATTATTTTTATATTTGATCTTCTGTGGTGATTCTCCAGATTGTCAACTTTCTCAAAGAGCTAAAATATTTCCTTCTTATGTTATTCTTTATCCTTCTTAAAGCCTGAAATACCATCTTCTGAATTACAAATCCTTCCCACTACAGCAGTTGCTCAAATGTGTATTTTATTTATCAAATGCTCCTATGTCCTCTCAACCTTCCATTTCACTGGGACCACTAAGACAGGACCTCTGCAGAAACACCTCTACATAAAGAAAAAGAAGTCCTTTGTGTGCATCAAATTGTACAGACCTGCAGTGGTGGAAGAATAACTTATTAAGTGATTATCTACAATGAAAAAAGAATGGGTGGATCAGATTTAATTTTTGTTTTAACCTAGTTTTTCTTCCCAAATGTGTTGTGAATCCACAATTTTAATTCAGTGCCTTATAAGCTGTATTATCCTTAGAGAGAGGGAAATACTGGCCAGGCAAAATTCAGAGCAGGTCTGTGAGACCACAGAACAAGAGCAGATGTCACTTTTTGACAGAAGAGGCAAAAAACCTGCTGAAAGGGGAAGAAAAGGTTAAGAAAAGGTTATTGGTTGGAATTCCTAGTGCTGAAACTGGCTTCATTTGAGCAATTCCATAATTATTTAAAGTGAGGATTTTAGCTTACTGTCTCCTTGAAGGACCACAAGCTGGTTTTAATTCTTGCTGCTACGTGTTTTTTGATAGTTAACAATTTGGAAAAAAAACCAGGAATTTTCAGTTTATGCCATTTCATATTTTCTTAGAGAAAATATTAAAAACAATTCCTATGCCTTAGAAAAGTGCTCAAAGTAATTCAAAGTATATCATATTCTGTGAAGAAAGGGCTATTGCAGTGCCTTACTCAACTAGTTGGTGTGAAGAGCAAGATTTATATTTTTTACTTGTCTGAGCACTGTCAAATCATTCTGTTAAGAGCACCTTCTAGAAAAATTATTGGTTCTAATGCTAAAAATGTCTTTCTAAAGAGGACAATAAATCCAAGGATTTATTAAACTAAATAAAATAATTTATAGGTCATGATTTTGTTTCTCCTTTTCGAACATGCCAAACAGCTTATTAAGTAAATGTCAACAGTCCTTGTACAAGTTTTGAGACACTTTCAGCTAGGCTTTGTCTCAAATTTTGAAATTCATGTCCTCCCACAGCCCACCCATAAAATAAAGGGTGTTCTTTGGAGCTGCAAATGCTGAACCATTTCTTTAACATTAATTCGAGGTAAGGCTGGTTCCTGTACGAGGACTAGACTGCAAATCAATATCTAACAGTGCTGCTATGACAAGCAGAGGATGTACAATGTACAAGGTGTCMTTACCATCACAGGTATGGAAAGATCAGCATTCTGCATACCCTTAAGGCTTGGGAAGAAAATATTGATTCCTGACTTTGATGTTTTAATAACAGGTGGGAGTAGGACAAGTATGGATCCACCTTGATCTTACAAAAAACTTAAATTATTGTTCTCACTTTGAACMTTTTCTGTCATGAGAGCATGGTAATCAAGGCTATCAGGAAATTTAAGTCCAGCAGGAATTGGAGACTGACCTAGTTCACCTCCATTGTGCACCTACAGAGATTCTTATCTCTACTGCTGAGACAGGTGAGCACTTCACACCACCTACATTCTGTGGCAAAGTTTCTCAGATTTTGCAACACCTCCCTGGAACAGACTAGAAAAGAGACATCACCATTAAGATAATACTGTCACCAATTCGGCAGCCAGTTGTTCTCAGTGCTCAGGAGTGCTATTAGGCACCACGTACTTTTCTGCCGTGAGAGAAGGTCATCCTAACATCTGTTTATAATGAAGCTCGGTGAGAGAAAAGCATTTTTAAAAGATATTATCTACTTTTGCTGTTCATGGGTCTAGCTTGGTACAAATGGTTACTGCATCCATTTGCTATAGTTCAGTATTACTATAATTCTCTGAAAAACAAATGTTTACTGTCTTTTCCTATAAAAGATCCAATGTATCAAGACAGTTGCTCACAGTATTAATTTGACACAGGTTTAATTGTGGCCCATTAAAATAATAACCTGTTAATTGCTTTCTTTGCTGCAATATCAAGGAAAAAAAGAGTTTATTGARTGCAAGAAGATACAGATTTATCACATCTACATGATTAGCTGCTATACAATAGGCCTTTTCAGTCACTACACATTGTACCACATTCTGAACCCCAATTACACTGCAGTGTTTAGCATAAAATTGTAGCTGAACCTTGCAGTTTCGTGTTTTATTGTCTTTTAAAATGAGAGTTAGCATTAAATGCAATGGCAATATGAAAAGAGAATATTTAAAAAGCTGTGATTTTAATTTAGCATTTGGCAATACATAACAGATGGTGTAGGGTGATGATGCCATTTAGCAAAAGTGTCTGCAGGTATGAGGGTATAAAAGTCAAATTAAATTGGGAACAGTCTATTAAAGATTATGAAATAAGATCAATRTGTCAACAATCTGACCCTGTAAATTAGATAGATGGTTATCTTTCTTATTGTTAGGCTGCAAGATTTGTAAAATGGTCCCTGTGATCCATTAAATGAAATTCTACTGGGCACAAAAAGTAGGACAACTTCTTTCTTCTGTCAAATAGTAAACTGATCATGATACTCCTTTTTTATTGAACACCATTTTGGATACTGAAAAGTATTCAATGTTTTTATGTTTCTGTAAATATTTACACTACCTCACTCAGAACAGCAAGAAAAGCTATTGATTTTAATAAACCAAAAGCTTTTCAATTTTCCTGCCTACTTCCAGATATAAACAAAACCTTACTTACTGTGTTCTAAAGCAATGTCCTATATAATTCCAGATTTAGACCAGTGAGTAATTTTCACAATCTTGAACCAAAGTGAAAATCATAGCCAGTCATTACATGACCTTTACCAGGGTCACATTACTTTCTCTAAAGATAAGTTATAACGGCAAAGACAGGACTGATTATAATATCCAGGATTTTCTCTTTAGTGTATGATTCCTAATGCATATAACTTCAGGAYTTGGTTTTAAAAGATGATTAAAGGCCTGGTTTGAACATGCAGTTGTAATAGCTCCTTACAGAAAGTTGRTATTTCCATAACAGCAACCTGTGAATCATTTGTTGTCCTAATAGCAAAAGGAAGACAAAACCAAACCAAAGAAACAACAAACCAAGCTGTTTATGGGACAATGTTTCCAAAAGGAAATGGCCCTGCTGCCTCCATTTATAACATGACTTTAGAGCTCACTTTCAGACATCACTGTGGACAGTGCCACAGTTCCAAGTTATCCAGCATATTTAACAAGGACAGTACCTCTTCATCCTTTCGCTTCACCTCACAATACTTTTGGTCCGTAACTTTCAATAGTCATTGAACGTGGCCTTTATTCTCCCATTTCTATTAAATCTCTCAAGAGTTTCAAGAGAGTCATTTTCTTGATGAACCATTTATACGGAGGTAGACCTTCACACAAAGAGCAGCCGCGTAGGACGCCTCAGAGGAATGCTGTACTTGGRTAGGGAATTATAATGTATGCAACAGGAGTCTACTAATGAGACATCTAGATGCTTAAACGAACCTTTGAACATTTAGGTACCAATCCCACAAGTGCTGTTCTCTTCTCTTATTGTCACTGTAAAAGTGAAGATCCGCTTTTATACCCACCTACTATTCCAAACATTCACATCCATGCTCTAGGCTTTCTGTTCAAAAAATATAGGCCTCTATTTTGGAGGTGATTTTTTGTCTCTCCTTCTCAACTTGTCCATAACATTTCCAGGGAAATTCTTTCATTCCTACTCACTCTTGCAGATTTCCTTTGCATGTGTATGTATATGCATTTAACCACCTTAAATTGTTTTAGTTACAGAACAGCAGAAATATTCAGTGGCTTCAAACAGAATTCAGTAGGAACTGAGCAGATTATGTACTTTGWTCTGAACTCTTTTGACTCTTTTGACATGGGGAAAACCTTGGGGGTATACCCATCTCAACTCTATTTCTTAAGCTCCAATTATAATTTACAAAGCTACACGCAAAGGTTGTGTCAGGATAGCATACAAGGCACATATGCTCATGCTGCAGAGTTGATGGATTCTGCCTGTGGAGGAATAGATAAATGGAACAGATAGAATCACAGGCTATTATGAAAGAAGAAAAACTCTCAGTGTGCAAATTCAAGCTGATGAAACAAAGTCATCTGTCCTCTTACTGAACAGCCTTCTAGTAACTGGCAGTCTGCAAGAGGACAGGATGCAACGTAGGATAGAAATAACACATCTAAAAACTTAAAACCCGCCAGCTGATGTTTCAGAATCCACATGCAGCATGATTCCTGCCTTGATTCGAAACCCACTGACCTTTTGTTTAAAAACAYGTCAACCTCTGTCTTTGAAACGGCCACCTCCTTGCACTCACACTTGTTTAGGGCCAGTCCCTGACGGGGTGGTTGTGTTTCCTCTTTTTTGAATCGGTTCACACAAACTATTTGACTTGTATTCTTCAAGGCCTAAATTATTCATCAGTTAGTGAGCTGACAAAAAGAATTTCATTAGGACAAAAACACATTGGCTCATATCCATCAAAGACACAGGGCTTGCTTTGTGAGGAGAAGAGCGTCCTGGAATTCCTCTGACGTATGCGTTCTCTATGCATAATGCTTAGACTGAAATCTTGATTAATTAAAAACCCAAAGCTACCTGCTTTAGTCATCTCCAACTTTATGGATTTAATATTCCTACACACTCGCCTGAAAGCAAAGTGATCTAAAATACAGCATTTGAAGGTCAAATTATCTAAGTAAGCAAGCATAGCTCAGGTTCACTGAGTGGATTAATATCCATGGTAAATTTGCCTTCAAAGCTTTGGTCTTTCCTGTAAGGGAAATTTCTACTTCTGATGTAGGAACACTGATGTCTTTTTGCATCAGATCTGTAGTCTTGGCCATAATCCCATTATTTGGCCCTTATATTGTTCTTAATACATAAATGGAAAGAGAAAGAATTCTACACAAAAAAAAATATTGGCTGATATGCTCACCAAACCTGAATCATGAAGATTAATAAAACAGACAGAATTTTAAAAAATACCTTTTACTTGCTCTGATTATTTAGGCTTTAATATGCGTGTTGTGTGTATTAACTTGTTCAGTTGGATAATATCCTGTAGCAGTGAGCTCCACAGCTGAAAAGATTTTGCTTGTTAGCTTTCTATGGATGCTCTCTTTTTTACATTCTGGTAAATTTTGGTCCACAAATAAGAAAACGTTGTTACCATTAGGCAAGTACATCGATCATTTTTTTTTAGTATGCCTTCTAAAATTATAATTTTCTTTGTGCTCATGCTGACTCAAAAGAAGCTTCCTCCAAAGAAAATACCTTTCTCTTTTTTTCTGGGTTGAAACCTTAAGCTCAGAACAGTGAGAAGAGATTTTAAAGTTCAGAAAATTTTGTTACAGTGAGAAATACCAGAAGATCAAGTACTTTGTATTTTGATCACTGGCTAGGCTTGACAAATTATTGCATAAATGATGCTCAGTAAATAAAAATATATAAATAATATATATCTACCATAATTATTTAAAACTGGGTTTTTATATGTGTTTCTAGAAAAAATGAGCACCTTTTTGTCTTAGCCCTGGAAAGATACAGTAAACCATTTTTTTGGTAGAATTACCATTGAAAAAACCTCCTCCCCAAAGTTTAAAAGAAAGATGTGAACATCACTTGGTGTATTCACCTCTCAAACCAGTATCAATCACTGGTATTCTTGGGAGATGAAGCATGAAATTTGATTTCAAAGCCTGTAAAAACACTACACAGCCCTGTCTAAAATTCAGTCACCTCTTGGTTACACAATGTAGTCACAAACTGACTGAAAATTTGAGGTCAAAGTCACTGAAGTTCAACATTTTCTACAATGCTTTGATTTCTGAAAACTTCTTTTCCAATATGATGGTCAACATCATAAAAACATGTATRAGACCAGACAGACACCAAACAGCAGAAAATGGGTTAGCAGTGCTTTGTAGCTCCAGGTAYACTCTTTTGTATCCTCAGATCTGAAAGTGTAACTTTACATTCTGACAGAAAACCAATGAAAACCAGGAGATATCCCAAATGCAGACTGATGAACCAACCTTCGAGTGCCCCGACCTTTTCTCCTCCCTATTCAAATAGAAAAACAAATTTTTACAGCTAATATTTTGGTATTGCACAAAACCATATATTCCTCAAAGGACATGATCATACTTGAATTTTACTGAACTAATGATGACTTCTTTTGTTTGGTGCTACTTGTCTTCTTTTTGCACAAATCTTAAAATAGTGACAGTCTCCAGTTCATATTTCGCAGGGGAACATTTGTCAATGCCTTAATTCAGTGAATTCCCATACAGTGTTCACATTCCAGTAATCTAATAACAAAATTTATTTTTAAGACTTTAATAAAGGTCTGCTGCTCCGTGTGAACTTTCCAAGAACAACTCAGACAGCTCTTCCTGCCATTCCATGCATAAATTATCCCATCAAAGAGCTGGTGTTTATTCTGAGGTCTTTGAAATTCTAATCACTTGTATACACCTCCTCAGGCCAGCCTGTGCTTTGAAATTTGGATTACTTACAATTGGGCTATTCATAATGCAGGGCTATAGAATGCAACTTGCCACGCATTTACAAGCCTCTGTACATYTAACATGTCATCAAGGGTTTCTAATTGACACACTTCTCCTCTTCCAAATTATATTCCCAGTGTCAGCTTTGTATCAACTATTTGACTCACAGCACAGATAAAAAAATTGCTTTAAGAGGGTGTGAAATGCATGCAAGTAATGTTAAGTTAGTCGTTCTATGTATTACTATAAAGAACACTTGCAGTATTTTATTTATTTATTTATATATTTATTTGGTGTGAATTCTGGCCATGGAGGCTCAGAAGATGCCATTATATCTGAGCTCTGGCAGAATGTGGTCAGTAAAATTTTTTATCAGAAATGATATTTAATCCTGCACCATTCAGCTGTAAAATGAACTGAGTTGTCAAGGATGATACAAAATAATTGTGAGGTTTCTTTAAGAYCTGAAAAGAGACACCTTGGAACTTTTGTTAGCCAATGTCCTCCAGGCTGATAGAAGAATGATTTCACACTGAAGACCACCAACAGCTCTCTAGAGATTCCCTTCAGCCCTCTCCTGGTATAAAGGACAGTGACTTTATACTGGCACCTGTATAAACTGGTAATTGGTGACTAAAGCACAGTCAGTTCTGTCTGTCTATACATAGTTACTCCTTATAGCTACAAACCCAAAAGAAATCAGTAGCAGTCTTTCAACACGCCAAGTGCAGGTCTGAATGAAAATCTCAGTCCTTGTAAATCAGTCAAAACAATTTTTTAGAAGCCAAGTCAATTCTTCATGCAATTAGATGGTATATTGTATGTGTTTTATTATTCTGAATGTGCTTCCAAGAAAAACCAAATTACTGAAGGTATGCCTAATCAACTGTGTCTGATATCCTTTAAAGGACTTGAATACTTTTTATTTCAGTCTGGAATGTAGTAGACACAGCTTCCTACAGTTTATCTTCTGCATTCCCAAGGTATTTCTCAGCAACCTTCTGATTTTGTCATGGTCTGCAGATTTTGGGAGAAAGGAAATGACTGCCTCTGTTATTGATATGAATGTGTCAAACCTGTATCTTTGCAAATACTGTTTCTGGGAGTTCCTACTACTTTCCTCCAGCAGGAGTGAAAAAAAATAGAGAAAAACTACACATTTCTGTCCTTTCAATCTTATATCATTAGTGGTACACCAGGTATGTTTAAAGTTTTATCGTTCTATTCACTTACACTTTGTGACTTGTACAAATTGATCAAAAAGTGGTAAATTATAGAGAACAGCACAAAATACAGAGATTCACCTCCATTTTTATGTTCTGTGGTTCAAATCCACACAGCTTTCCTAAGCAGCTTCTAAGCTCAGGTGGCGAAGGGTGAAAAAAATTTATAGGACTGTGTTCTACCTTATGAAAAAGAGCACTGAAAAAGTATTCCTAAAAACCCATGGAGTAATCACCATAATTACCCTACCTGATAGTATATTCCTTGCCTTCACAAGCATGTATCAGTGACACACACGGCMGTGGGAGTTCTGGCAGAGCAATAAGGTATACAAGACCACATAAAGCGAAACAGCAAACAGACTGGCAGGAAGCCCAGCAGGTTTAATCATATTTCTGCATTTGTGTAGTATATATATAACCAAATGTGGAGATAATGACAGAGAACCCCTCTCTTTCTCATTATGTGGTTATTCACACAGCTCACAGTATTTCATGTATGGATTACACGTCTGTTATTATGTGTCGCTGTTTTCCCCACGGATGGGTAGAGAAATGACACGAAGTCCAGGCTCAGGGATAGATGGAAGCGCTTTAATGATCTCTCAGAAGACTTTTACAGTTAGATCGCAAAGCGTATTAAATGGCATAAGGTAATTGGTTTTTGCCATCCACCCCTTAAGGGGATTGGTCAAGTTCTAAGACACCCATCTCTGAATGATTTTCTAGTTAGAACCGTAACAATTCTGGCAAAMAACCCGCCACTGCAAGAGGTTTACAAAACTGTAACATTGTTTTGTCTTGCTTGCATGGGAAAGACAGAACTCTCACAAAATGCTGCAGAAAGCCCAAAAATCTCTCTGCTAAAGCTTTTCAGTGTCCACAATTATGTACCATCAAACACTGCCTTGACTCTCTGTCTTAGACACAGCTCCACTGGCTGGGTTCTGAACACCACTGACAGACTGCCAGTCCCGTGTGCCATCAGTGCTCGCGTTACTTACAACTTCACGTGACTTCAGAAACAGCATTCCATAGATTCAGTCAATAATTGTGCTAAAAACTGCACTGAAAAAAAGTAAAAAAAAAAAAAACCAAAAAAAATCCCCACCTGTGGTTAAGAAACGAGATCATTTACTGCACAGAGAATCCTCACAAAAAGTTATGTGCACGTCAAAGAGCACAACGAGGAAGACTACTCTTAATATTACTGTGAAATTTACTTGCTGAATGTAACTGAGAAATAAAATTTAGTGTTGTTTTTCTAATGGGATGCCAGAATTTTTCTCCATGTATACTTATATCTATTTATTCTTTTTATTTTCATTTCAGTGAAGTTGTGGAAACTTTCCCCAGTGGAGGATCTGACGCAAGGTCAAATATATAGAGTTAGGGGTTTGAATGTAAAGGAAATTGAATTTTATACATACAGCACCATTAGGAAGTAGAGAAAGGATTTTAACAGGGTGGAATTATCAAGGCCATGCTAGAACAGATTGCAGGATAATCACAATACAATAATGGCTTATTTTACAATCAGTGCATTTCACTCCTGTGACTGACATAGTGCTGAAAATGTGGATAAAAAGGGTGGTGATGCTTTTGTTACTTGGATCAAGCATCCTGTCTGGGGAAAAAATGTGATTTCTTTGGCTAACCTTTAAATCTTAACTCAGGTATATCACTGGGAATGGGAGATACCTTTAATCTTCTGCAATCTTACAACAGAATACAAATCAACCCAACCAGGCTTTCAATTATTCTGCCAACATCTACTGCTCTGTAAATCTATAATCTCATTGGCTGTCACARAAGACATACAGGGTTTTTAAAGTAAGGTAGGCTGGCCTTATTATTTAGGGTTCCCTGCTAAAAAAAGAAAAAGCCCAAGAGAAATATACATTGATGTAAAAATGAGATTTTTTTCAGGAGGTGAACTAAATACCTTTCAGACATTAGTCAGAAAATATGGAACTATGGAAACATTAAGGCCATAGTCCTGGAAAGTCTCAATTTTGCAGAGTATTTCATCCATAGAAAGTTTAGAAAATTGTCCTAGAGGGTGATTTCTCTTTGATTCAGAATCTATTATTTGACAGAACAGTTAAATAGGTCATCCTACGCCACCCATCCAGCATTTTCCTTTTCTTTAAAGACTAAATGCATATTTCTATTAGAGTTTATTATTATTAATCATTACAAGTTTCTAGCCATACACTTATTAGCTCAATGTAGAGCTTAACACATTTTTTACACARAAGATTAAACAACAGTAAACAAAGCTAACAATACTGCAAGAACAGAGAACTTAAATGTTCCCACTCAGACGTTCTGCTGGGGGGTCACTATGCACRGATGAACTCTGGAGCTCAGGTTAGAAAGCTAATGATCAACAAAAAAATAAAGGGCATTTTAAAAATCTTTGTACTGGGTTTTGTGGGGTTTGGTTTTGTTTTTCATTTAAAGTCCTTACTATTTTTCTGTAGAAGAGATATTTAGGAACATAACTCAAGGTTTTCCCCAAGTTTTAAGCTTGAACAGTATTTTCATTTGGGATTTGTGATTTTAACCTTTTGACATACTGAAAATGAAGTCATGMAGTATCTTGTAAGCCATTTGAACTTAGGACATTCCAATTCTGTGAATACGATTTGGATACTTAGAACAAAATACTGGAGCAGAAGATCATGCTGGAAAACCCCAACAGCACAAGAACATTCTCAGTTTCTGAAAACAGTGAGACTCCTTCCCAAAAAACTTTCCAAAATTTGGAACATGCTTCACATTGACAAGGGCAATAAGAAGGGTCCATAACATGCTCTTTCATATGATTTAAGTCTATCTGTTTCAAAAGTCTTCTTTAATGCAGTGAAACCATGAAGGACATGCAACCACATTACCTTGACATAAGCTAAAAATAATCCCCTTTAAATTTATTATTTACTTCAAAAAGTGAATTACTGCAACAAAATATACCTGCAAAGAAAAGTGAATTCCAATCAATCATACAGAATGAGAACTAAAAAGGTTTAACCACTCCTTTCTGTCCCTGCTGAAATTCAACTAAACAGATCAGGTTTTACACACAGCTGCAATGGAAAAAAGTTTTTCAAGGGTATCTGCTGAGGAAACAAGATTCTAAAATCTTCAACAACAAAACTGAATTTAATTAAAAGTTACATTTTTGCTAAAATATGTAAAATATTAGAATAAACTCAGAGTAAGGGTCTTTTTCTTCACTGAGGAACAATCCACTCTTTCCAATGAGCTCAATGGAACATGAGGACTCACCAGTGATTAACTGTCAAACTGACAGATCTTCTGTTGTTTCATAATCCCATTTATGACCCCATAACGTTGTATAAATTCACAATTAAAACTTCCATGTAGTAGCTAATTTTCCTATCATCAGCTCTTTGAAAAAGAACTTAAACAGAGAATGTTAATAAACTTGAAGCTAACACTGAGCACGGCTCATTCAGGAAGAAACTCTGAATTACATGTAAAATGTACACACATGGCTCATGGTACACTGTTTTATCTAAAACAGAGTACTAATTTTCTTGGATTATTGCTTACACACCAAAGTCACAGATTGGCAACAGTTCTTAATACTGAGCATATTCACTCTGCATTTCTAACTACTTTCTTTTCACGGCTGGGAAAAGAAAGGAGGGAATTCTTTCCCAACAAGGCAGGAAAAGAGTTGTAGAAGTTGTTAAAATGCACTACGGAGGTAAGATGAGTCCTGCAGAGAATGCTGCTTTATCTCCTGCCGGGGGTCAGAGATGCCAAGATGTGCAAACTGGGCATACATGGGTTCTAATAATCTGGTAAAAAATTTAGTGTTGAGAGAATAAAGAACCTACCTTGCTGGAAAAAAAGAATCAGATGTAGCAGCCTACACCAGCTGCCTRTCTGGTGATGGCCTGCACTTACAATTTCAAACGATCAGGGCAGGGAAGAGAAGCTTATCCAGCCATTTGCACTAACTTATGTTGCATAATGCCTCTAATGCTTCTGAAGCATTAGGGTTGATAACCCTTGTAATTTCGAAACTTGACAGAATTCTGACAAATGATAGTTTTATTCTTTTGGAGGTCTGCTTTAAATAAGAGTTGCTAATACAAAGTTTTGCCATTTTGTTTTTTCTCAGTAAYACCCAGTAGCCCATTATTAGAGGAAAACCTTAGTACTAGTGCTTGGAATCCTTTAAATAATAAACCCCCCATTTATTTTTTTAAAGATGACCCATATCAGTGGTTCATTCCTTCAGTCAATAAGGAGGAAAAAGTGCAATATTTCAAAATCCTGCAGAATGCAGACCAGTCTGTAACATTCCCACATATCCACTACTTACTCCTTGTTAACTGTTGTGGTGTGAGGGAGTTAAACTCCTTCCCAGTGTAACACAACAGGAACCTCTGTAAATTAATGTGTGCTGCAACATTTACAGGAGAGAAAACTGTCACCACATAAGATGCAAATGCAGTATGAAATTTCTCTTCCAAAATGAATGAAAATTTTGTCTTGTTTTAGTCACAGCCTTACATATAGAAGGTTTGGGCTTGTTTGGTTTGGTTTTTTTCCCTTATCCACATCTTCTTCTGTGCTCATTTTAATAAAGAGACTATCAACTTTTAACCACAATGAAAATCAAGTAAAATAATTTTTTTGGCTTTTATAATGGCCATACCTGGGAATACCATCCCCAGACTCTCTTTGAAATGACAGTCTTTGCCCCAGAATGCTGCGGTCTAAAGTGCAAACTAAAAGCAAGAGCTAGTCAAGACAGACTGGGTCAGAGAAGTGAGAGACAACAAAACAAATTGGGTTTGGCAGAAAAATAAAAGCCTCAATTTGTCATTTGCCTAAGCAATAAAGGACAGAGCGATAACTCGTAAGGAAGGCTTGAAATGCAGATAAGCAGTGGCTGGGAGTGCTACTGCAGTGAGGGAGAGCTCTCAGTCCTGCACTAGTCAGGGAGCCTGCACACCCCAAGGTGTAACTGAGCAATTATCTTAATCTTGGTGATTTAACACAGACTTGCATTGCTGTCTCAACTCATATGTCTACAAATGTTCATGTCCAACTTTATCTCCCTTCACACATAAAACCCTTAAGTGTGCATTTATTTGTCCTTTGCCCCATCTCTTTCACAGGTGGGACCACATTTCTAAACCAGAGCTGTGATACAGGTTTATCTTTCCCCGATAGTCAAAGCCAATTTGGTAAATGCTCCATGAGACTGGAAAATAATCAATCATCAGCTGTCTGGTCATTCATGGAAAGGCTCAGAGACACTTACTGGAACACAGGCTCTGCATTTCTGTGTGTGCTTTCAATTCTAAATCATTAGATCCAGCAGTGTTGCATTTCCAGTCACTTGTGCAGTGCAAGCAGCCAGCACTTAAGCTGGCACTGKTTTAGGAACAGCTGCTCAGCTGTGACCCTCCCCATAGCAAACTTTTGGTCCTCACTTTAAGCATAACAGTTCTGAACACACGTTACCCCTCAGCAACCTGTGATTAAAAAGAGAGAGGAATTATGAAGATTCACAAGTTACATCAATGGCTTCTCACAGTCTTTCAGTGTCACCTCCCTCTCTTTGCACGCTCCACCTCTTTGCATTCGGCAGTGTTCTGTCTAAATTCGAGGCTGACTCTGCAGACTTTCATTGGAAGAAGGATCTGTTGAGACAAGCAGCCCTGAAGGACAATACTTTTGGGATCAGTACTTTTTAKTCCCATGTAGAACAGAAGGAATGTCTGCTACCAAGGAATGAGAAGTCTGTTCTGAAGCAGAYGAAGCCCATAATGAAGCTACTATGAAACAAAAACAGATCCTGAACTAACACATTCTGGGACTTCAGGTAGATTCATACTGGTGTCTTGACCCATGTGCTGAGCAAAGGGGTATTTCTCTCAGCAGAAAAAGGCTGATAAGCAAATCCCAAACCGTGCCCCCACTGAGACTGAACAGAATTCAAACCATTGCAATTCAGTGCAAAGTCCAAAGGTGAGCATTGAAAGCAACAGCACTCTAAAGAGCTGAGCATCCAAATCTGGAAATCCCTGCGGAATGCACCTCAAAGCACTTTGACATATGTGACAAGAACTTCATAATCCTCACCCAAATTCTAAGCTGGTGGCTATCAGTTTAGTGACATTGCAGCAAGTTATGCCAGCTGGGAATCTGCCTCACTGCAGATTTGTGTTTTGTAATTGTCAAGTTAGGTTCTGTACTACATTAAGGCTGTTTTGCAGAATTTCTACCATACTGTTCTCTTTATGATGCACRATTTTCATTACTCAGTGCCTCTGATTTCAGCATATGTTTATGGGAACAGCCTGCTATTTATTACCCAAAGCAGTGTCTCATGCTGCACATCCGTGTGACAGGCAATTAGTTCCCTTTGAGTAATTCATTATTAACACAAAATTTCTTTAAGGACTACTCCTAGTAAAAGTTATAATTATTTTTTCTCCAAAAAATATAAGCAACACAAGCAATTAATCGCCATTGTGTTTTAAAAAATATTATAYATGCAGCCACTCTAAAAATAACTGGACAGTAAAATAGCATCACTTGAATAAAACAAAAGAGCTTATTTTTCGGGTAGTAAAGCCAGTGGGTGATTGTAGGCCTCCTTTAGGATGAAATCAAGGACCAAGGAGGTAAAAGGGAACCTCACTCTCCTTGGAGARCCAGGAGTAAGGAGCGCTGTGTCTCTGTGCTATGAGGAGAGGAAATTACTATTGATTCAGATTGGCTTAAGTTGAAGGGAAATAATTGCAGTAACTGATCAGAAGTTCTTTATAATTTTTAGGCTTTTGAAGGAAAAGTGTTGATGTCATTTTCCTTCTTTCTAAATCTCTAGTTAGAAAGAAATAGGATTTTTTAAAGGTTTCAAGATAACAAAAACTACAGAGAAAAAAAAGAATAAAATATTTTTTCAAAATTATTTGCAAAATGCCCAAGGAACACAATATTTGTATGTCCAGAATAAGTAAAAAAGGTAAAAATCCATTGCTTTGTCATATTTTTCTTCTTCCAGCACACTAAATAATAAAAATCCTTTGAAATTTCCTACAAAACRACTGCCATTTATAACATCTTTGGTTAGAGGGCAATTTGTAGAGTTGCAGCCTTTGAAATGAGCAGATGTTCTGTTTTCCAGGGGGAATCGTACAGATATCAGAGTAGCTACAGAGGGATGAACTATTTCTACATAGGCCTGCCTTCTCTTCATTTTCCCTGTGCCAGTCTGCTCCTTTAAAGGCTGGGCAGTAGTGTGTGAGAAAGCAAAGAGGTCAGACATGCCTCTCTTTATTCGTGGTAAATACCACACAGCTGGATTCTGTAATAGGAACAGCTTAACTTTCTCCCTTTTGCTTTACCAAAAATGACATCATCAGTGGCTGGGCTCAAATCTGGAAAAAAACCCACAGAATCATCTTTTTAATGGGAAGGAGTCATAGAGTATCTGTGAGGTTGTGGAAACAGTTCTGGACATCYATCTGAATATCTTTAGCTTTTGTACATGTAAAACAAATTAAATTAAACAGATGTGAGTGCTTCTCTGCAGATGTTGTGCTCTATTTACACACAGCCTCACTACTCAGGACATTCTTTACAAGCACCATCAGATGGCCACTGCAGAAGACAGATCTCCTCTTTTGTGCTACAGAAATGGTGCTTTAGACRAACCCAGATAAAACATTTACGCCTCCACTGCAAACATCTGCATGGTTGGAACTTCATGCAGAGCTGCTTAAAGCGCTGGTGAATAGGTGAAAAAGTATGGTTTATCATAAGTATTACAAAATAACGTTCAGATTCAAGTATGTTTTCACTCATTTCCTTCTGCTCATAGTGAGGACTAAAAAGTTAGAGCAATATCTCCAGCTAGCTCAAAAAGCAAAGTGTGAGACAAGAATCCAAGCAGAGTCCACACAGTCCAGCAGCCTTTGGCTGCGCTGACCTGACTTGGATTAGGAACCTTTGCCTTAAAAAACCTGCAGGTGTCAAATTGCCTCGGAAACCTGACTCATCTTTCAGTAACTTCAGCTATTAAATGCCTTTGAAAAATTGCAGTTACCAACTGTGATTAAGCTGCTACATAAATAAAAATAAATCAGTCGGGGCCGAGYGCAATTCTAAGATCATATTCCCTCATTGTTGAGAGTTCCTTTAATATTTCCTGAGTTGCTCTTTCTTCTGCTGCTGGTATGCCACAGGAATCATCCTGGCACTGCTGAAAGGTCAAGTTCATTTTACAAAACCTGAGATGCAAGCAGCTACAGGCTCCCCTGCTGCTGTGCATGCCTTTCTTCTGTTCTCCTTTAAAGAAATATGATTCTATAAAAGCAAAATAAAATTTATAGWGACCCCACAATTACAAGCTCCATTTGATGATGTAGTGTGTGCAGTCTCTACTTATGGTATGTCACAGAAAAGGGATAGTGGGAGGCTTCAGCTCTGATGAGTTTCTGCTGCCCGAGTGTGTTTTTAATGCCAGGAGATTCAATAAGGTCCAACTTTTAATATTGACTTTTTTTTTCAAGAGGCATTTCACCACGTGGGGAAAGAGATATTATGCCATATTTATATCTTTGTCAGCTTCTACCACCTCTGAAAGTAAGACTTATATTTCCCCTCTTGTCTACAATGAAGTCAAGTATTTAAAAACAACTATGCAAGCATTTCAAAAGTAGCATTGTACAAATGGTTTTTCGAGCAGTTCCATTTTCATAGTCACCTTGGACAAATAATGTCAAGCCAAATGTTTTCAGTACTTTGAGTAAATTAAAAACGAATTATTTAGGAGAGCTCAGGAGGAAGGAAACAGGAATTCATTAATTAATTTTGACTTAGCGGATTTGTGAGTGGTTAAATCAAATGACAGCAGCTTGGAGCCACAGGCTACCAGCTGAGCTACAAATAACAGGAGGAAGCTGAAACAAAAACGTTGAAGCAGCAGAATAAAATGCAGCCAGTGGCACTCTAGGTCAGGGTCCCTGTACATGACAAACCCTGTTTGTGACCCAAGGTTGAAAGCTTTCAAAGCAGCACTAAGCAGGAGACTGAAATGCAGGTTTGAAGGCTGCACATCAATCAATCCAAAGCTATCAGCTCCCAGGAGACTCCACTCACCTACCCAGGTGCTGTGCAGGTGCTTGTGATCCCAGCGAGTTCAGTGAACAGGAGAGAGCTGTGAATGTGTCTACCCAAATGGGATATTTGTTTTCTATCCTTAGGACTTGACAATCTTCCAGGGAAGTGAACAAACGTTATTTTTCCGGACTTAAAAGTTTTGCCAGCCTCTAATCAGAACATAATTCCAAAAATTAACTCAAGGGAAAATAAATCAAATACATTAAAAATCTATTTTTATACACAAATTATATAGAGATAAAAAATGCTGTATCACTTTTCAGAACGGACATTTAATCTTTCAAGTACTACTTGCCTGCTATTTGAAGGTTAATCACTTATGTTTATTTATAAAAAATATATTTATATCATAACATAAGTAAAATTCAGACTGTCCCTGGATACTTCAGAGTAATAAAGAAAACATTTCAAATATGGAATTTGGGAGAAGGCTTCAATCCTTCTGTCAAAAATAAGTCCACAGCAATAACCTGAGGTATCTTGTAGCCACATGACTGACGTGGAATTCATTGGCCTAAATGAGATGCTATGAACTGTAAAAAAAAAAATCCTTTCTCTGGAGAAATGAGTATAAGAAATTTACAACTGGACTCTTATTTCCCCTGAAAAATCCCTCTGACTTCATGACAATTTTCATGAGAACACATAAAGATTTAATTCTTTGTGGTAGTTGTCAACAGTCAAAGTGTTCACTGTTATCAGGACACTGATACAGGACCTTTTTTTAAGGTTACATGGAGAAAAAATAAAATACAAGCTGTTCTCCTATCAATTACACTAAATCAAGTAGAACTGAAGTATTCACAGTCCTGCCTGAAAACAATGCAGGACTCTGATTGACTTTGGCCATGTGATTTCTTCTTACAGCAACGGTGCAAAGAACATCATCCAGCACMAGTGAGCCAAGGTATTACCACAGGACTTGAGAATTTTAACAGCTTTCCAGTGCGTGCCAGCCTCACATTAGATACAGAGTCTAGAAAGGGGACAGAAGGTTAAATCTAGCAGCAATAATGTGAACAAACTCCCCGTTTAAAGCAGCTCTTTACAGGCAGTTCACTGTCAGAGATGAGGCAATTTAAAAGATGTTTTTCCATTTCCTTTCAAACATTTTTTTCCCTGAATGTAGGTTAACATTCAAACATTATGCCRCCACTAAATACAGAGTTCACTATTWAAGGTTGCTATATGGTGAGCTTATTTTTAATAATAATCAATAAATAGAATGCACAGGTAGGACTTTCATTGAAAGCTTTGGTCAGTCCATTAATGCTATGTGAAAAAAAATTAAACGTGATCAAATAAGGTAGGTGGCACTTAATGATAAGAATGAAGTCTAACATTTAAATATGTTTACGAAATGCAGACAATGCACTCAGAAAATGTTAAACTTTCAGCCCTGAGAATTAGCTATGCTTTAATAGCTTTCAGGGAAACAAAGAGCCAATGCAGACGCTGTCTGTTGAGTCACTGCACGTTGATTCAGCCTGAATGCATTCCCTGCACCCAGCGACCAGTTGGGAATGAGTGGGAGTTCATTAACATCCAGGGAAAGGAACGAGCACTCTGCTGCATTGGATCGTCTGTTTCACAGCTTCATATTTTACCTATAGGGATAGTGGCAAACGAATAACTTTTCAGGGACCTYAGCGGCAATCAGCAGTCACACTCTGCCTACAAAGAAAACAGCAAATTGGTTTAAAACCGCTTCTTAGCATATGCAGTGAAAACCATTACGTGCTGTCAACATGTTCGAGTCATTGTGCTAATGAGATGAGACAGGTTGTGTGACAAAGAAAGCAGCATGTTTCTCAGTGGTGAGAAGTAATGAGTTCAYTGACCAGTACAGAGAACCTGAATCTCAGCTCTTCCCCCCCACTTGGCAAGACGCCCATCTCCGCTTTTAGGCTTTCTGTTATATTTTAGGTTTGTGGGAATTTTTTAATCTATGTTTGGCTGGAACAGAAAGGCATATTCTTGGGGAAGAGATCATWGGCTTTCACCCACCAGTGGGATAGAAATATCTAACTAGGCTTTATAGGTCAGTCATCTTACACTAAAGGGTGTCAAGGACGATCTTGTGTTTGTTTGATCAACCGTTTTAGCTACATTCTCTACTATCAAACAAGTAGCTTTGAAAAAGAAAGCCGCCAACTAAACTTTGCAGGCAAGAAAAAAAAGAAGTAAATGTCCTTGAAGTCTGTTGCCCTTTCATGCTGTGATTAATTAAGCAATTAAAAGTATGATTGGTCTTTTTAAAGATGTCATGAGATATGGCAAMTTCCCGTTATCAGAATAAATTAAGAAAATCTCTTCAGTCCTTTTATAAAGGGCTAGAGCTGCAGGACAAAATGTTACATGCTTGAGAAATTGGAGTTTTCTGTTCTCAAATATCACTGCAAAGCAGGATGAGTCAGATGGACATGCCAAAGCTCAGGTCATAAATATTTTGCCTATTTCTATGTTGCATCAGCAACTCATGTTGTCAGATCAATAGACTTCAGCACTAATGATTTCAGCCCTGCAACATGGAGCTGTTCTCCCACAAGCTCAAGTGTCTCTCCAACAGCAAAACCTACATGGAATTCATCAAGAGATTAATCACTCCTTTATACTTGTGACCCCAAATCTGACTAAATATAGGGGAGAACCAGACAAGACAAAAGCTAAGAAACTAGTAAAAAACTGAAAAAGAAATATACCATCCCACTTCAAACACAACACTTTTTTTTTAAACTATCAGACTGAACACACAGTTGTAGCTCTCAGATATTCTCTCAGCATTTGAAAAGATATCCCACATCTCCTGTCACTTAGCTATTAAACAAAGGACCAGAAACATCCACCTGACTTGAGAGGCTTTAGGCTGATATCAGGAAAATCAAACCCTGGTACATTGTCCTGGCTGCTCCTGAGATATTTTGAAATTGCAACTTATCCCTCAGACCAAGGAGAAACACAATTCTGTCAAGCTATCTTTGGCCACTGACAGAGAGGCTGAAGTATTTCAGGCTTCCTAAGTCACCCTTTTCTCACCACTATCTGTTTCAATGACAATATGTCTCCAGCATATTTTGCAACGAGGAGAACTATAATGAGAACAAGAGCAATGGAGCAATATAATCAACAGCTTAAACAAAATTCCCTGTCAAACCCACTCCTCCTCTTAGTTATTTCCCTATGCTTGCCACAAATTTGAGAAGGAAATCCTTAGTCATTGGGAGGTTTATATGACTTCACCAGCTGATTTACTGATGTACCACTAAAACTTTGAAAATGCTAATTAATTCATTTACCATGGGAATCAAGCTTGTCCTTATTTCTGGCTTCCTACATAGTTTGGCAATAATCATTATTTCAGACAAGGCACAACTGTTTGCAAGAGCTATAATGAGAAAGGACAGACGGCAAAAAATCATCACTATCTATTGCTTTTTATCATTTTATTTTGCAATAAGCATTCAATAGTAAGTGCTTTATACACTGAAAATCAATTATGAAGAAACAAAAAAAAAATATAGTGGAGCAGGTCACATAGAAAAAAATCAATGACATACTTAGAATTAACTCAATTAATCCATACAGCCCACTTAATCCAAAAATGTCATGCAACAAATTGACTGACCATTTTTAAGACCGGCGGTAGCATATTAACAATACAGATAGGCTAAGTTTACTGGAAACAATTCACTTACCTCACACAAGTGCTACCCTAGCCAGACCATCACTTAGCTTGTCAAATATCTATAACTATCTGATCCACTTAAATGGCTTAGGAAAATATACAGAGTGGAATAATCAATTTTCAGAGACAGAGAAGCAGTCGCTGTGAACAGCATTTTGCAGACCTGCTGAAATGCGGAGTTTTTCTATAGCTACTTGTATGGAAGGAAATTTAGAACCTGTCTGAATGTACATAACAGAATTATTGTTTAAAAGTCCACAAGAAGTCATAGAATAACACCAAGAAAACCTCACAAATACAAAACRAACACCTTTAGTGAGGTGCATCCTTCATGTGACACAGCACAAGGTCCCAACATCTCACTGATTCTCCAACTTCACTTAGACCACAACCAATCTCTGGATCTTTTATTTTGAAGAGTAACTGTAGCCTCAGTTTCCTGGTCCTTGCACCCCCTAATAGCAAATACTCATCTTTCCTCTTAGAAATGTAATTTGTTTCGTCTCTCCATCCTGCAATACTTTATTAACACGAGAGATCATTATCTGAAGTTGCTGTAAAATAAACGACAGGTCTCTCAGATCTTTTGTTTTTACATTGGAGTAGAAGACAGGCAGTCCTGTGAGCATGGCTGAGGAACATATAGTCCTGTTCTGCATACAGAGCCGGGAATCAGCATGCAATTAAAGCAATCTAAAGTTTACTGGATAGTTTCATTAGAGAAAGACTAAAATAAAAATAGAAAATGGAAAATGTTCTGTTCAGCATTTTGATACAAGCCACAATCCAAATTAGGTCATTAAATGCAAGCTGTGAAACTTAACTTTGATCTGTAAGTCACTAGAGAAAAGGATAGTAAAGAAAAGCTGTGATAAACAACTCAGTTTTCTGGCTTTCTCTCCTTAGAGCTCCCTCAAGGAGATCCCACCATTCATCTGGAAGTTCTTTTCTTCCTAACACCTCGTCCATGGATCTGTTCCTAACCATAGATAAAAGGACAAGTTTCCATCAGGGTGCAGTTAGGCATCTACCTCCATTTCTAGTAACTATGTAATGAAGAATAATAAAACAAAAATAGGAACATTAACATTTTTTGGTGGTAACAGATCATTTTTAATGGAAACCCTGTGCCTTAATTCCCTATACATGGTAATAAAACCATACCTCATTTTGTCAGTTCATGAGGACAAAAAGGACAAAAATAAAAAAGTAAAATGACACCCCATCCTACCCTGCCCACAACTGAACTAACCGAGAGTGAAATATTTTCCTTCTGAAAATCAGCAGGAATTGTACTTCATTTGGGGAAAACTTCACCTCATTTCTACTTATTAACTGATTTAAAATATTTTAGTAGTACAGATTTACATACAAATCCATATTACCCAGAAACAGGCCAGATTTGTGAAAGCAGTCTTGGTCAGAGCTGAAAATAAGACTTGATCCAATATCAAATGAAGAGCATGAACATTTCTCTGCTGACTTCAGGAGGTTTTGGATGGAGTCCATTTGGAGACTGCACACTGAGAAGGATTTCTCTACTACCCTCCTTTGCCAGAGGAAGATAAAAATATATTAAAAATAATGACATTTTTTCAATTTGAGCAAAATGTCTGGTCTTCAGCTCTGGACCAGAAAAGAAATCTTTATTTTCTCTATCGCAGCTAAACTCATACATAGTTACAAAATAAAAACAAAACCACAACAGCAACAGACCAAAACAACCAACAAAACAAACAAAACGAAAACAACCAAAAAAACACCCACCAAAATCAAGACACCACCCAACACCCCTTGCTTACTGAAACAGATCAGAAAGTTATTTCTTCTGCAATTTTATTTTGGTTTATGCATTTACCATATTTCCTATTGGAAAATGAATTCACAGCAGCTGCTGTGAACCACATGTTGACAACCTAACAAGGAAGATGATAAAATATTCTATTACTTGTGCCTGATGATAGAGACAGCCATTCATCCATCAAAGCTAAACAAAACACCTTCAATCCAACCCATAAGGGTTCTTTTGTGTGAACTCCAGCTGACCTAATTAAAAGCTTCTTATACAGGAAAAATTAGGAAGACAGAACTATAAATTATGATATGCTGGATTAGGCAAATTTTACTGAGCATAATTTTACTGAGCATCAGTCACAGAGATCAATAATAAAACTAAGAAAATCAGAATAAAACCGATACAATAGAATCATAAATCTGCAGGTAATCTGTTCTCTCACACGAATTAGTTAACGGCTGACTTGCTATAGGGCTTTTAAGCTTTGAGATACATATTCTCTTATTAAAATATCCAATTTTTAYGGCTGCCTAATTCTACTTTTCCCTTCCTATAAGTGTCCAATTCCTTTCTTGAAGAGTGCCAAGCATATGGCTTCAGTAATTGGAAAGTACCTGAGTGAGGCTTCTACAGAAAGCACAGGGGCCTCTTACTCCTGCTGAAACAAATATTTTCAAATCTATGCCAAAAAAAGAATAACACAGCTAAAGAAAGGCCATGTTGTGCTACTTATTGACAATGCTTTGTGTTTTCATTTTTTATTTTGCTTTCATCTAATTTGATTTGGCAAGCTTGTTCATTACTCTTCCCTTCATTGACRTATATAGAGTGCAGAACACAGTTTGACATGGCCTTTCTTTATACATTTTTTTTATGGCAAGATATCAACTGTTTTATCAAAAGGCTTCCATTTCAGCAGAAATCCCAGAAAATGCTGTAGCAAATAAGTATGTGCCAATGTCAATATGTCTTTTTAAGCTATTAAGTATCTAGTTCTTTTCTACTTGTGTTCTTTTTATTGCTGCCGTGGTGCTGAGGAATGCTGAATTGCCCTGTTGGACTGCTATGAAAACTGGAATCAGGCATTTCACAGCTTTCCTCTTGAACTGCAGAACTCTAAAATATGAAGGATGAATTCTCTGTTATTCCTTCTCTGCTGGAGACATGAGAGAAGATTTCAACCATGCAGCTGTGGATCACTTTGAAAGTCCTTCTGGCACATAGACTGCTGAATTTCAGGGGGTTTTCTCAGGTAACACTTGCTACGTTCTCTGTGCATCAATGCTATCCTCTTCTTTATTTGTGTCTTTCTTTTCTCTTTGTAATAAAAGAGAAGTAACTCCTGACTCAAGCCCCTTTAAAACAAAACAGCACAACTCCTCCCTTGCTTTAGCTGGAGTTGTGGGAATTGTAGGGAATTTAAGAACATATTGACTCTTCTCATAATTTCAATATTGTGCAAAACACTGAGAAAACTGGATTAAAAAGAAAAGAAAAACAACCTTTCTGTTATTTAAATATTYCATAAGGGCCCTGATTATAATTCTCTAAGCTGAGTGGCCCCATGGTCACCAGCCATAATAAAGGGTGTATTGCATAGAAACTGCCTATTTACACCACCAAAGTGCATCCATATCCCAAAAATATTTGAGGAGTGATATGGCAATTCAACTGGGCTGGGGGAAGAGTACTCCTTTTCAATAAAAACAGATTCCCTTAAAATATATATGCATATCTACACACATATATATAAATGAAACAGGGGGGATCTATTTTGAAGTTCCTGCTGTTTGAACATTTGCTTTCAGACTGTGATGCAAAAAATCAGTCTCAAGCTGTACACTTCACAGAAAAGCTCTAATCTCCATAAAATTGCAAGAATAATCAAAATACTTCATTTACATTCAATACGTAACCTGAATTCTTTCCCATGCTCTGATGAGACAGGCTGGAGTTCTGGTTTTTTCTCCATTTTCTTCAGAATGAGACATAATTTCTCTTTATAAAATCTGTCTGTAACCTCCAAGCATCTGCAGCAAAGCTCCCTACTAACATAGATTCTGACTTATGCTCTCCAAGGACAGCTATCCTGGCTTTTCCAGAGGATTAAACCTTCTGTGTTACTTTACACGTGGAGTAAAATGCACTTGTTTTTAAGTACAGAGTGGGAATATGGAAATTTAAAAAATAAAAACATTTTCCACTTTCAAATTTGCCACTTTGACAGAAGACAATTGTCCTACTTTGTCTTCATGATAACTTCAGTGACTTTCACCTCAGTCCAGGGTTTAGGCAAGACAGAAATGTTGGGAACTGCTGGGCAGTCTAACTCTGGAGAGATTGCTTCCATAACAGGATATTTTCAGACCTGGACTACAAGTAAGGGTATGGAATACAATAATTATGGATTTGCTTCCAGTACAAGTTCCCTGGAAGAGACAATCCAGGTTCGTGGTGAAAAGAATTGACCATTATTTTTAAAGATTAAATCCTTCAGACTGCCTATGCAAGAGTGCAAATAATCCGACCATCAGCTCTCTGCCTTCCTCAGGATATGAGATCAAGAACACTTCACACATTATAAATCCTGAATTCTTTTACAAGACACAGGCAATTATGAACACCTTCCTGTGACAGAAAGGGCTGAAACACAGAAAGCTGAGGTGACACCCCATCAAAAAATAACAGCAGAGACGAGATACAATTGTTTGTTTTTCTCGCCCACGGCTCTGTGGATGCCCACCCTGCTCAACCAAAACCCTACCACCTCCTTCTCTTTCCACGTGAYAAACTGGGACAGAAACAAAACTCCCAGAGTAGCTAACATGCTTTTCACTGTACTAAATGCCTTCTTCCTGCAGGGCAGCCTGTGCAATTGCTGCTAAAGAGATGCTTTTTTGCTGAGGGTTGACATTTGCAGTAAGAAGAGGCACAGCTGCCAAAGGAAAAGTAATGAGGCAGCCCTGTGGTAAAAGCAGTGGGCAAAAGTACCCAAGGAGAAGGGGAAGAATAGCTGCCCCAGAGCACCGCTGTGGAAACTGGCCATCTCTTTCCAAATCTGCAGTTTCCCTGGGGTTCAGGCAGATTATTCATTACAAATATTTACCTGGCAAGTCTTGGCATGTTTCTTTAAGATCAGTATTGCTTGAGAGTATTACTGACACCGAACGGGGTTTTTTCAATGTAAAATATTGATTTTCAAGTAAACTTGTCAGTGTGAAGGCCAAAATGGAAAAGGTGAGTTACGGACAAACCTTCTCAGGTCCTTCTTTTCTTGTATAAAATATAACACTGATATAAAATATAACCCACTAACTCAATTATTTTAGGCCAGGCTATTCTTTCATTTTTCTCTGACTGGAAATTAGATGAATTTTCTCAGCCAACAGGAAAAGTAGAAGACTATTTCTGCTTTTAACAGAAAAAGCAGAAACATTTTTCTGACTTGGAGGTTTGCCAAGTCTTACAAAGTCAGATGCAATCTTCCTGAGAGGTTTGGCCTTCTCCGACTAAATTCCATAATCACATGCTTCTCTGAAATGTGTACTTGCGTGCTCCTCCATTTTCTCAAGCTGCTATGTAAAGTTATATTTTACTTCTGGAAATAACAAGGGAAGAAAATGTGTTTCATAAGGGAGGTCATTCCTCAAGATCTCAGTTGAAAAGCAACAAGTACACTTTACCATGCACACTGAACTGAAAATATTTGAGAGATATAGTCCCAGATTACTTGCTGACATTGTGCASCTTCTGCATAGTTAGAGGCAGGATGTTGTCTAATCATCAATAACACAAAGTTATTTTTTGAGCCAAAACAGCTAAAATTTTCAAAGAAAACAACAAAGACACACAGAAAAAAAAATTTCTCCAAAAATAAATAATATTTTCATACATAGGACTTCTGCAGCTGATGATCCCTTTCCTAGTCTTGTACATACCTATGTTCAAACCCCAAAAAGTTACAAACATTTATTTACACACATTCAGGGAAGGCAATGACCGTGCTGAGGCTGAGACACTGCCAGGTTACACCCACGGCTGGGCTAGGTTTGACAGCAGACAGATAATAGAGAGGAACAGCCATCAAGGTGCTATGAGTTCAAGCAGCTGCCTTGTCAGACTCATTCCACTTCCTTTTATTCCAGTATGTYACTAAAACTCCCTTCAGAAAGAACACTGTCATGAAATTACTTTSCACTGTTTCTTCCTGACCAGAGACAGCCAGCAAGAGCTGCCCAGGCTCAGAAGCTGTGAATGATAAGAGGGGTGGAGAAGAGAAAAAGTTTCAATTCCTTTATATTTCCTTCAAGMAGAATGGAGCTCTTCTGTCAACATGATCTGGTGGAAACACAAGCTCTTGATTTGGTTACTCCTTTGATTTCACAATGGGTGGGATCCTCCTGTCAGTAAAGACAACAGGAATTTCCTCTGTGATAGTAATGGCTGTCTTCCTGTGCATTTGAGACTGTTCCTCTGCRCTGGGAGGTGTCTCATTTTCTGTTAAACAAAATTAAAAGTGCGTTTTGTTGTTTTTTTCAATAAGCGTTTCCAAAACATGGCTTTGGTCTCTTTGATTCCAACCGCTAAGTATTGACATGCTTGCAAAAATAGCATGTAGTTGACAGGCTGGAAGAGCATTTAATTTTCTTCAAAACAAAACCTAGAAATAGTCTAATCTCACCATTGAAACAGCAGACACAACAGACTCAATGTCTTTTTACAGATTGGGTGGGGTTTTTCACCTCCATGCTGCACACACACTCATTCATTTATTTATTYATTGCAATATTCTTGCATTGCATTCCTACAACCTTCCTTGGGCCCCCCTCAGAGATGGACACAGCCCAGGAGTGGTACCACAGCCTTACCTTTGCTGTTGTGGCTTCCCTTCAGAACCATCAGCACGTGTGACCTGGGCTGCCCTGGCTAACAAGCCCTGCCACCAATGGCACCCTGCAGGAATAAAAACATTTGGTAACTTCAGAGCTGTGATAAAATTCTTCTCTCTCCCAACAATTTTACAAGCTATCTAATGGTATTGCCATTTTAGAGATTAAAGGTTTTACAGTTCCATGATTAAACCCAAGGTGAAAGATCAGTAGGAAAAAAATAAATCAAAATTCTCCTCAGCCTGGGAGATTCAGTGTTTCAAAAGTTGTCATATATTATCTGCTTGTACTTAAAGGTCCCAGGTACCCTCCATCCCCTAGCTTGCTTAAATGTATGGACAGCCAAAGAATCCCCCCAAAATGTAAGATCTATCCTGTCTGGTCTTAATTTCAGAGCTGTTTGTATTTCCCTGTATTTCAGGATATCAAAGGATATTTTTATTAGTTTTTGAATTTCAGCCTTACATCATTATTCCTTACATTAAATCTGGCATGCATTTTACTCAAAGCATCAACTTTCATCTACATTCCATTTATGCTTTAACAAGACTAAGGTTATTACTTTCTCCTACTTTTCTGCCTGATTATTAGGATTACATGACTTACACTGATATTTATCAGCAAAGCTGAAGAAGCTACTCTGCCTCTTGTTAGGCATCTGCATTGCTGTTTCCTGTATGACTTATAGGTAATAGAATTACATTAAGACTCCAGCACTGTTTATTGTATTTGATCAAATTTGTTTACAAATGGAAATATTACATTCAAGCTGCATTAAAATACATCATCTCCAGAGATCTGCAGATACTATTTACTCACCGGGAAAGTTTCTCTACATATTAACAGTTATTCAGTTCTTCCAGGTACCAATTTTACTTAATACTCTCGAGACAATACATGACATATATCCCACTCAAACACATCAATGGATAAATAGTACAGCAGCCTTTTTTAGGGCTGCATTTCTGGAAAGGACAAACACCCTGCTAGTATCAGGCTCCGGTCCAGTTTAAATTAAAGCATATCTATTCTGATTCCAAACTACAGCTTTGTTATAAAACAGCAATTAGTGTTAATAAAGGTAACAAAGCATGAATTAAGACAAATCTGCATAAAGCATTGCCTTTGCATAGTATGGCTACAGACATAGTTATGTTTCAGAAACTATGAATTATTTATCTCACAAGCAATAGCATTTAATTGTCCCATCAAACAAATGTGGAAAATTACAGAAGTGCAGTAAAAGAGGAATATCATACGAATGTAAAAAAATAAGCAATTATTTGAATACAGGCTATGTGATTAATGTCTTATGAAGCTAAGACAGCTTTGAGTGCAGATCAGATTCTGCAGAAGTCCATGATCATTTCACATTAAAACCCTCACCTTTATAACTGTGCATTTAACAGATTTGGAGGATGAGATGGAATTATGCAGATTGTATTTAGACTTAGACCAGCGAGTGCTGTGTTACAGAGCCTTACCCTCCAAATTAGGCAATCCTATTTTTTCCTGAGACTGTCTTCTAACTGAAAGCATTTTCTGTATACACAACACTTGTAACAACCACCTATATTTGACAGCAATGAGACCATTACGTTCGAGCACATACTTTGAATATCACTTATCCTCTGTTTTCTGCACATGAATGAAATTTACCTTACACCTCTGTCTTGTTATAAAAGATGCTACCACCCCCCAAAAAATAACCAAGCAAGCAAACAAACAAGAAAAGCTCATCCAAAGAAGAGATTACAGAAAAGTTTCGTGTTTTATAGCAATGCAACACTTTCTTTTGTTTCCCTTTGCAGAGTAAAGACATCTTGTGTTTCTTATCTCCCTCCCAAATAAGCTTTACAATAGCTACTTCAGAAGAAGTCAGATTGGCTGATTAGTGTTGTTCTGTCTCCACAAAATAGATCAAAACCATGAATAATAAAAGCTGCTGTTAATGTCTCAATGTGAAATTACTACCAAGGGTGAGCTGTGCCTGAAACTGGCATGCAGGGAGATATTCCTTACTTGCTCATTGGCTTGGAAAAATATTAATGAAATTACTTCTTTTTAAAAGAGAAAAACATTGAGGGTTTTTTTAGTCTGTTAGCAACCGGCATGATAGTGTATTTTCTGCACTAGGTGTAGCACCTGGCAGTACGTCCTTGTAGAGCTATAAAAGAAAGTTGCTTGTATAACCTGGAAAAGAGGCAATTTACTGAAATTAGGTAATTCACCACTTGGGAAAAAGTGCTCTGTGCTCTCCTTGGAAAACCCCACTAAGGAAAAGGAAAGGCAAGGCATTTTTTGCCTTGTGTTGCTCATTAGCCAAACTGCAGGTACAGCTATCCATCTGGTGACGTGTGAGAAAGCTGAACCAGATCTCACAGCTCTGGGCCATTTCTCCCAGTGGACCATTCCAGACTGTGACTAGCACAGGTTACAGGCAGGAGATCCCCAAGTGACCAGGGAGTAAAGGATGTTTTAGGAGCCCATGCATGAAGGATCTTCTCCAGACTAGAAACACAAAGATTTTACTGCAGCTATTGACAGACCTAAAACAAAACTATTTCCAAGTGGAAAATCACTTTTTGTGTTTTCTTTGGCTTTGCTTTGCTTTCCGCYGAAGCTAAAACTTTTTGCACAAAAAACTTGCAGTTTTAAGTTCTGTTAGTAGATGTAGTGGTTTGGTTAAGAACATTTGCAACAGCGTSCTTCCCAGAGACTGCTTCTAAACTCCATCTGCTCCTTGGCTTGCTTCCAGCAGGCACAGCCCCAGTGGTGGAAGGAAAAGGGAGAGGGGTTAGCACAGACACCCCTCCCTGCTCTCCTGCCTCCAAGCCACACCACGGGGTGCAGGTGGGCCACAGCAAGCCAAGGAAAACCCTCGGGTTTGGCCTGAGGGCTGCTCAGTGTCAAACATTTCTGCAGCTTCAGAGGAGCAGCACTGCTGGGCAGCAGCCAGGATCCTGTGATCTGCCMGCTCTGTGGGCAAGAGGAGAACGGGAGAGACTTACAAGGGGCACTGAAAACCCTCCTGGCTCTTCCAATGAGATCTAAGTCCAGTTTTGAGGTACAGCTCCAGCTTTCTGTTACTGACATCTCCAACGGGCCAT
This sequence comes from Parotia lawesii, assembly GCA_003713295.1. Classification (NCBI taxonomy): domain Eukaryota; kingdom Metazoa; phylum Chordata; class Aves; order Passeriformes; family Paradisaeidae; genus Parotia; species Parotia lawesii. The sequence goes on along the minus strand of RAHM01000079.1, from coordinate 1,656,559 downwards.
TATCTGACCCGAAAACTCCTAACACTTTCAGACTCTTATTTTAAATACTACTTATCAATACAATGATTTGTCTGACCAGGAGCCTACTCCCATCTTGTTTTTGAGAAGTCCAGCTCCCTTCTGCAAATGGTCCTTCTACTTCACTTTAAAAACAAAGCTACAATTAATCCTGAAAAATGTACTGAATGCTTTCTTTTTAGTAACCTACTGCATTTCCATAATTACATTTTTCTGAGTTAATGGTAACAGCAGGTACTGCAACTGCAAGTTCTTCCCAAGAAGCAAAATCTGTTCAGATTTACGTTACCCATCACTCAGGCACTTTTGCTAGGGAGGCAAAGTCCATTTCCAGTTTTCAAGGYGATCACTGCCTCCATGGTTAGTTATGCTTCCTCTGACAGCCTCTGGATAGAATTTCAAGTCAGTGCAAACACAAGTGAAGAGCATTTGAGAATATAATTTTCACTCCCRGGAGGATGTTCTCAAAAATTATCAGCTTATTATCCCCACAATGTAATTTGATTTGCAAAGGAAAATGCATTCTTACATGGGTGCTTTGCATGTATTATAACCTATTTTGCTTGAAACTGCATTCTGTACTTCCTGGGTGTAGAAGACCAAAACGACCTTCATGACACAGTATTGACAGAAATATTTCCATGTTTTAAGCAMAAATATTTTGGTGGCAGAGTGTCTGCCACACACACCACCAGTGATATGGCATACATATGTCAATTATGGAATTCACTCAGAATTATTTTCYGCCTTAAGTTTTACCTTTATATTAAGCATAATTTCCTTTTCATCCTGATCTGAGTTTAAATTTGAAATTCTCACTTATAACCACATGCAGCGGCAGGCATATTTCATTCTGCCAATGCAGGATATGTGCTGTATCCTGTGGCATACTATTTGACTTTTCAGTGTCAGCACAAATGACTACCCATTAGAAGATTTCAAAATCTTAATAATGTCATCACTCAAGTGTTTTCAACATTCATCTACATCTCACTTAAGTTTGGAGGGTGAAACAGATTTTAACACAGCAGCAATAGTAGCTCTGTACAGGGGAAGTAAAGTGAGTGTCATTTATTCCCCTTAAGGCTTCGGCAGAACCTAAAGAGTTCCACCAAGAGCAAAATTAACTGGTCTCAGTTTTGAGAGCTCCGTGTGCTGTACTTCACATCYGTGCAATTCCAGAATTTTGGATGAGATTTAAACAGTCCCAGGAGTTTACTTCTTTTCCCTGCCAGGCATTATGAACCCTTGAACGCCTCGCTACCTCAACAATACAGGAGTTATCTTCACAATCTGCAGGGACTCAGACCCTACAAGTCTTGGGCTTCCCATCTTTAGAATCACAGAATCAGCTAGGTTGGAAAAGACTCCAGAGATCACCGAGCCCAAGCTATGGCAGAACACCACCCTGACAACCGGGCCATGGCACTGAGTGCCACGTCCAGTCTTTCCTTAAACACCTCCAGGGACTGGGACTCCACCACTTCCCTGGGCAGCCTGTTCCAATGTCTAATCACAGAAAACCTGCACACAACCTCTCCAGTTAYAAAAAGTGGCGCACATAAAAAAAAAATCAAAACCTCAAATATTGGTCAGCTCAACTTGACAATTCCCATAGGAATCAATTTCCATTGAGATCCCATATTTTAAGAGGTAGATTTCTTAATATTAGATGTCTACTAATATTAGACTTCCCTCTTCAGAAATAAATGGTGTGTTGTACATTAAGAGAACTGGGTATAGCTCTACTCAGTCTTGTTGGGGTGCACTGTGTGCTGGAAGAGAGATGGGCCCTGAGGGCCGCAGAAAGAGCCTCTTTCTTGGACCCAGAGGTGACCCTGGGAGTGCATCCAGGTCACCAGGGATGGGCTGAGAGAGGATTGTGGGTTTSTGGACAGTGYTGGRCCTATGAGAWGTGATAATYGTAGTTTGTGACCTTATAGGGTATTGTTTACCTGTTACCATAATAGGCAATATCTGTGCACTACCCCAGGTGATTGGGGGACACTGAGGTGAACATCTTTCCTGTTTATATGATGTGATATCCTGTTGGGTGCTGGTATTTAGGGAGTATTTTCCTGGGCAATAAAGGCTTTGCATTTCTCCATCTTGTGTGCGGAGTCGTGCCCTTGCGTGAATACTGCAAGTCTTTTTCTTTGTAAAGATTTCAAAGCACCTTTGTCTGGAAAACTACATTCCCAAGAGTTTAAAGGGYTGACAACACTGTCTTTGAAAATTTGTGAAGGGTTTTATAGAGTAAAAGGACCATCAAAGAGTAAATGTAGCATCTATCTTTAAAACTGGTAAAGAGATGGAGCGCTCAAATAGGTGTCTTGCAGAACCTGTGTAGTCCACAGTGTGAAGGTCTTGAGAATTATATTTCTGATCTCTAATAATCTATAAACTTCTGCTAAGAATTTTCCAAAAGTTGAGGGAAATGTTCTCTCTCCCGTTTAGATTTTCTGGTCTCTAATAAATACTGTGACCTCAGTTGTAGTCTTCCTCTCAAAGGCAATTTGTAGCCCCTCTGGAAAATGGACTATCACATCACTCAATTAGCATACAGAAGTCATCCTCTTCTAGTCAACTAATTTGTATGGCATGTGGGTATTTAATATCTTTAAGAGCATTCGACAGCTTACAAGAAGTCTGCCAAGAGGTCAAAGTGTTATTAGGATACAGACAACCATATTCACGCTGAGGAGAATCACATGCATTTAATTTCATTATGAACAGAAGCAAAACCCCRAAGCTGTCTCATATTAGGCAAAGGATTTAAGATCTGAGCACATACTCAGCCACTTCTGCCTCACCCTTGCTGGTTGAAGCAGTAACTGCAGACACAGCTTCACACTCCTGATACATTAGAAATACAGATCAACCCTGCTCCCTCAGATCCTTACTAAACCAAACCACTTCATTCTCGTTAATACAACTACTATACTCACTTACAGCGTTTTAGAGGAACTGAACCATTTTCTACTTTAAATGAGGAGAACTTTTTCAACACAGATCAATGGTCCAAAATGTCTTTTGATTTGGGGTCAGTCAAAACTTTTGTTCTGTTTCACTTACGAAGATACAGTATTTTTACATTCCTGTAATTAAAAAACATTTTTGAGCAACAAGGTCTAGATCTTCATCAAAATTAATTCCATAATATGTGCTGCAGACAGATTAAAAAACAAAACCAAAGGCATTCAATTCCAGTGGCTCATCTGCTTTCATCTAAAATAGGGAAARACATTATCTTTCAGAGATAGAAATCTCTCCTCTACTTCATGATCTACAAGAGGGATGCTGAAGAACTTGTCTCTTAGTAAAGCATGTAGCCTTGGAAACAACCTGATGGAAATTAAGAATGATTTCCCGTATACCTTTGCCCTGCCTGAACAGTGAAAGGTGCAGAGGAGTCCTTGACAGCCAAGCAGCCCATGCACTGACAAGGTTAAATCCCTGCAAGTCCAGCATTAATCCCTAGGGTGAGAGAGCCAAAAGGCTGGGGCAAGTTTCCCAAACTCCTGTGATGCTCTGAGGCACAGGAACTTAAAGGGCTGAACTCAGACAAGCCTTCTCAGTCATAKTCACGACCTCATTCATCTATTTCCTGCAGGCTTGGAGTGCTCCCAGACTGTGTTCACTGAGTGTCGCCCAGGAAAAAACATATCAGATTGTGATTTAACTTTTAAATTAGTTAAGTTTTCTCTTCCTAGAACATCTGCTTTTGTGCTGCTTTCCATGTGCCACAGGGTGTTGTAACAGTAATATATGGTTACAAGTGGACTGCATTTGACAGCCATTAATACTAAATGACATTTTGAGCCACGGTGACGCACAGGGGACGCTGCTCCCTTTCTGCATCTTTTTTGGAAAGATAACACAAGGCAGCAGCAAAAAGGAAAGCAGCAGCATGCAAAATCCAGTTCACAGGTTCAGCTGATGGACAGGAAGTCATACCCAGAAGGATGACTTTTTTCCCCCTTAAACAAACAGAGTAAGAAAATTCAGTGTAATAGACAAAGCAATGAATGCAATGGTGTCTGTACTCCTGGAGCACAGTCCCCACAGCTTGTCACAAAATGCTGCTTGAAAATAGAAATGCAGGATGACTTGTCTTGAGTGCAGCAGATGACGGAAGCAAAGAAGGAGCAGTAACAGCAGCACACAAGCTGGTGAAAGACACCAAAGGAGAAACAAAACTGCGTGGGATAATACAGAAATCTATTTGGCCACTTCATGTATTCAGAAGGTAGATGGCCCAAGAAGCACTTGGCAGTTTGCATTTGTTTTGCCTGTAGAAAAATTGGAATATGCCTCTTCAAAAATATTCAGAGCAAAAAAGGAGTTGATCAGGAAAGAGCATGGTTGAGAAAAAAAATTAGAGTTGGCTTGGAAATAAGTAAAACAGAGGTTGTGGACAGATTCTGCTTCTAAGACCATCCTTCTKACATGGTTTGCTTTCTTAAAAAATTCCGGCTGCTCCCATTACCAGAAGAGTCTTGTGAGGACTTTTTTTATTTTTCTATTATTATTATGTAYTATTTACCTTTTCATTCTTTATTTGAAGCAAATTATTAAGCATTATTTTGCAAGTGGGAAATGTGCCCAAAATGACTACATTTGCTTTAATAGACACAGGGCAGGAAGCAGGGACTGAATGTAGGTTTCTGGAGTTTCTGTGTCACTTGCTAAACAGCAAAACCTTGCATTTCTATGGCAACATATGTCTCCTTCTGTGGGCTGTCTGTGCAGCCTGTGACTGGAACAATTCACATGGGGAACCTAAGCCCACAGGTGTTAGGAGTGRGAATCATTGTTGCAGTGCTGATTCTTTCTCTTTTGAGCTGTCTGAATACAGATTATACAGTTCAATTTTAGGGACACAGTTCAATTTACGGATCATTAYGAGCCTGTCTTCCCTAGACGCTGAATAAAGTGACTCAAGAATTTCTCATTCAAATGCTTCCCTGCAGAAATGCCTTTTTCATAAAATAGAAATTTACAGGAAAAAAAATCCAGATTTACCCAAATTCACTCTTTTGAGAAATTCATAATAATAGGCAGGGCCTTTTCTTCTGCAGGGAAAAGAAGGATTAAAAAAACACTTGCCAGACAGGCAGCTCACAAATTGAGATGGGTTTTTTCCATGTTATTTTTTCTTGGGAGTTTTTTGGGGTTTTGTGTGCGTGTGTGYGTTGATGGGTTTTTTTGTTGTTCTGGGGTTTGTGTTTTGTGGGGTTTTTCCACTTCCTGGACATTCCTCCCCATAAAATCCAATCAGGTATATGTTTGGGGTTTTTTTTTAGTCTCAAATTTGGAACAAACTTTTATCACCCCCTTCACTCTTTCAATTTTGCTATTTCAAGCAAAATTACTGAAAACTCAATATCTGTCTACAGGTATTAGAACGCTGCAGAGAAACAAGAATTGTTGGTGAAACAGATCCAAGATCATCATAGCATTTGTCAAATAAAATCTCAACRTCCCCGTGCCAAAGATATGTTAAACAGAAGCACAGTACAGCTGTTGATGTCAAATATTTAAAATAGAATTGAACAACAAGAGGACAATTTTAATTTGAAGATGGCATAAATCTTATTTAACTTGCCTATACAACAGGGTAGTGCCACTGCAAATTTTTGATGTCTTTCCACTAGCAATTAAGGTGGTGTGGTTGTGTGGGTGTCTGACTACATGCTAATGTTTTTTAAAAAGTCCTGGATGAAAATTTCACAGAAAGATACAGTCCTGGAAAATGCTAAGTTCCAAACAAAATCAAAACAAAGGTGCTGGGAAGGAGMAATGGACTCAAATTCTCTCCACATGGGAAAGTCTGAAGGGCCCAACTTGTGCATTTGGTCAACGAGCCATGCTTCAGTACCAGAGGAATGACCACCATCCCTTATTCACATTCATCCTAYAGCACTGTGTATAAATATTTTACAATTCACCTGACCATATTTACCATAAGAATTTTAAATGTGTATCTGGGACGCATATTTTTTCACCAGCATGGGAGTAGTGTTTTTCTGGACAAAAAAAMCCAAACAAACACAAACAAAAGAAAAAAATCACTATACCAATCCTGTCTTCAGCAGCTACCTGGTGAAACACTACAAAAATTGTGAGTTAAATACCCAGGGTGAAACAAAAATACAGTGCCATTATTTTGGTGCACTTACAATTCCACCGTAACTCTCAATAAAAACAACATGAGATGGATAAGATAAAAGAAAGTAAAACTCTTGTAAAAACCTGGTTTTTTGAAATTCTCCTGGGACAAAGAACCCTGCTAAATTTATTTCATCCTTGGAAGTTCACATATGTGCTGGAACTATGGCCAACTCATTCCTCTGTTCTAAATGCAATAAACACATGACAAAGCCGATCCCATCAGGAAGCTAATATCTCAGAAAAGCAGTCAGGTGGGTTTTTTTTCCCCTTTTGAAATAATGGGAGGCTTTTATTATATGCACTGGAATTTAACTATTACTTCCATGTGTTGTTAGGAAAGCATTAAAGTGTGGGGATGTATGAAGCAAAGCTRTTAACTTATTTGATGACTCGACTTAGTTATTCTATTAGCATACCTGATGACAAATATTAAGGATCCCATTAGAGATTGGAATTGTAGCTGGTAAATCTAGAATCTCAGTGTCTGCTTTGCTTGAAAGAAATTATATATATCCAAGGAAGTGACTGAACAAGTGCACTGGAGGATTAATTTCCAGCAGATTTTATATAGAGAGGGTGAGAGCAATGGAAAAGTAATGTAACCACTCTTGAAAACTGAAGTAATTTTAAAATATCTGTGGCTTCAGTACAATCTTTTGTCACTACTAGTATTAAGAGCAGTAATTAAGTATTTAGTTTAATTACTATTATTTATTAAGTATTAAGTATTTAAGCAGTATTTAGTTGCCTTCCAGGAATTCTAAGTAACTCTTCTAGAGAGTAAACATTACCTGTGTGTATGCTGGGCACAGGCACACCCAGACAAATATGAGCCAAGCTGGGCAGCAGAAGCACTCACTCGTGCATTGCAGAGGTGCCTGAATGCATTAGCCCAGAAGCAGCACAGAATTGAGTGTGACTCTGCCATTTCTGGCACTGCAGAGACTTCTGCAGTGCTCTGGAGCTGCACCAACTTGGGTTGGTATGAGTTTCATCCTGTGAGATACAGCAGCTGTCCATTCCTAGAATGGAGATTACCTGCACTGTTATTTTAATTAAACCTCAGGCTCAGATTCCATGTTCACTCTTAGGTAGATAATGGATGAGGAATGTATGCAGCATGCTGCACCTTGGAATGAAGAGCAGGAAAGCAGCCCAGGCAGGCAGAGTGTACTCTCCTAACAACTAATCTGAGAGAAAATTGCAGACAGCATTATTCTGCTCAGAAAGAACCTTCCCTCAACTGCATTAGCTGCTCACATCATAACTATTCTGAAATCATAACTGGTGGTTCTCCCTGCCAAGGCTTTGGTTTGATAAAGGTCAGTCCAGAAGTAAAATTCAAGAGCATTATGATGTTTGTCTTAAAATAGCAATTCACTCCTGGAACTGGAATTCACAAAAGGAATTGTGCCAAAACACTTGTGTTTGAAGTTTATGCTGAATCATTCAGCTGAAAGTTTGGCCACTGGCTGGGGAAATAGTACACCAGACAACACATAAAGGATGATAAATGCAAACAGGACATATAGGAAATAAAAGCTGGAAGAACTCCAAGCACCTCCTCAGGCAACAGAATGTACAATCACTGCCACTTGCTACAATTTTGACACAGCTTGTTGTGCAGAAAGTTGAGATGTTCTTTATGTAATCAATATATAACGACAGATAAAGAGCATCTAACTGGAAAGTCAAGCACAGATAACCAAGCAACGTCTGGTCCACACAAATTATCACAGAGCTGGACAGAGGAAAAGGAATCAAGGCCAGAAAAAAAAGTCCTCGATCCATGCACGATCATTACAGGTCTGACAGTCAGTCCCTCGGGTCACCCAGGCAGCCAGAGAGCAGCAACGAGGAGAGGAAAGGCGGGCAGCGGTTTGCAACCACCCGTCCTTCAGACAGAACACAACCAGCAGCTCAGCATTTCCTGGCAACAGCAGCATCCTCAAATGCTTCCCTCGCCTTCCTTCAGCAGGCAGGTCCTGCAGACATTTGGCACTGGACAGGGAGGCATAGGGAACTCAGCAGGTTTTGTCCTTCTGCACAGCTGAGTGACAGATCCCAACTACATGAATCTTGTATCTTATCCCAAAATTTGCCCAAAGTAATTTTTTTACTTCTTAATGTGCACATTCACAAATATACACAATTTTCATCTTAGTTCTCCTCCCAAATGCTCACATACTCTTCAGAAAGGGAATAAATTATACCACTGTACTCTAAATAGCTAAAGCTACTGAAAACAGCTCAGACAAATGGGAAAAAACATTATAAAAAAATTATAATTTCACAATTAGAAAGTATATTCGATTGCAGATATGTGTCTTCTATTTGCTAAAGAATTGCTTTGTCCAATTTGCCAGTGCTCTGATAGCTGTGTGCTACTTGGAAGTGATTGCTGGAGACTAGACTTGCAAAAGGCTATCACTAGAGGAAAATATTCCAGTGCCAAGTTAGTGTTCTGGTTCCCAGTCAGGATGATTGATAGTTTTATGGCCTTCAGATACAACCCCAGCCTTAGACAGCTGAAGAGAAAGTACAGCCCGGTGCTCTGGAGTAAGCTCGTGCTTTGAAACCTCCCTCTGTAGGAGCAGCTCTCTCAGAAGTACCTTTGCTGTTTATGCAAACAGGGTAAGGGCAGCCTGCAGGAGAAACAGCCTCACAAGCTGCCCCAAAGGAGAGCATTTTTGTTGCGGCTCAGAGCTGCAGAGCAAAACGGGTTAAAGCAGTGTGCCCGGGTGATCGGCACGCACAGGGGGACAGGAGGGAGGCACAGAATTAGGTCACCCTACAGCAGCCTCAAGGACGCAGTAACCCACGCCAGAAGCAGCTTTCAGAGACTCATTTACAGCACACTCCTCACTCGCTGCTCCAGGGGAATAAAAGCCTKCAGAGTTAGTGCCCACCTGGGAGGTCAGTGCAGAGCAGCCAGTGCACTGCAAATTCATGTCCTGCCTGGTGGTGCAGTAACTTCCACGTGTATGGAGCTCCAAATGTCCCAGACTGAATTAATGGCTACAGSCCTGCCTGATCTAAAAAAGCTGCTGTTCCCGAGTTCAGGGGGTACTTTTCTTTCACTTCAGCTTTTTTCAAGCCTTTTGATGGTAAATTCCTCGGGGCAGGGAGTGTCATATTCACACAGYGAGAGTCTGCTTGTGGGAGGATTTTGTAGCTGCTACTGTAAGAATAGTAAACATGAGAGGCAGAACTGGCAGAACAAAGGCTTAACAAAAACACGAGTCACCACAATTTCCAATTCCAAACTACCTAAATAGTAGATTTAGTCAAAACAGCTCTTCAAAACCTAGAAATATGTGGTGTCTACAATTCATAAACCAACTGAACATTTCCTTTGTTTGCAATCCTTCTCCAGAAAACCCCCAGGTATCAATGGAGACCTTCTGAAACCCACGAACAAATTTGTGAGCTTGCTAGACTACATCTGAAAAAAAAAAGAGTCAAACAACTCAAAACTGCAGGAGGAGACATGAAACAGGAAAAACCTCTGAATACAAAACCCACCTGGGGACCTGCTAGGCTCGGGCACCTGTAACCTGCAGCCAAGGCACTTCTGCCTGCAGAACACAGCAACTGCAGAGCTGTGGAAAAGGCTGAACATGTACACATGGACASTGCAGGGGCAGGGGTAAGAGCAGTCTCTGTGGCCAGCCGATACGACAACATACAACTACAATTATTACTTTACTTATCAGCTTTAATGCAGATGCTTCTATGCATACACAGTGATGAAAATGGGGAGCTGCACACTGCCTTAATGTGAAATGCACAGTGCTGGTGATTGTGAATGATGGACTGCTTCATCTCTCTTCCCACGGTCGAATAGGGATGGATTAATTGTTACCTTATTTATTATTTACATTGCAATAATGACCTGAGACCAAATCCATACACTTTTCTGCTAGTGTAGACACATTCACTGCTTGTGAATTCTTTTACAGGCCTTTGTGAAATATTTAATGTGAAACTAAAAGAGAACTGACAATGACTGGGACCTCAGATACTAAACCTACTGTCTACACAGCTTCCAGTAAAACCTTTTTCTTCTCTACACTTGCCCCCTGCCAGTAGTCATCTGACAGCTCTCACTTCCCTGCCCCCATCTCCCTGGGGCGKGGATTATCTCTTAGGTCTTTACATAGCACGAGTTTCTGCCCGTGGCCAGAGGACCACAAAGCCATAAGAAGAGCAGCAAAGCCAAATGCAGTAGGACCACCATGAACAGGCAGATGARCAGTTAACAGCTTTGCCTAAGGCTAAAGCCAGGGTTGAAGGCAGTCTTGATCATTAAGCTACAGAATTTTGAATTCACAAGGTTAGCTATGTTTCTAGAGGAAAAAATTAATTAGCTTTGCATGGGGGCCATAACCTAACAAATATACCAACAACTGATAGGACAATACAACAGCGAGAGCCAGGGATTGAAAYGTAAGTGAAAACTGATGTTGAGTGATAAAGGTTACAGCAACAGATAGGTGTCCACAGTAAACCAAAATCATGTGAAAAAATCCAACATTTGTGGTGAGAGCTAATCTAATCATACACTGATTGGTTTGACAAGCAGCTTCTGATTGCTCCTTATGTAAGTAAGAGAAAAAAAGGGACATTTCTAAATTTATGAAATGAAACCAGATGTATTTTGGTGCTTTCTCGAGTTGGCTGAAAGCATGAAACAGAAACATTTCATAGGATCATATCTGTTTTCATGGCATAGTGTCAAAACACAGGTTGACAGTTTCATCTTGACTACTTTAAGAGATTTTCTTCTGAAATGTTGACATTTACATTTTATCTCAATTGGGCATTATGTCAAAAAAATCACTTTGTTGTATAAAAAGTGAAGGTTTTTTCTAGTATCTCTCTTTTGTGAAAAAATCATTTTTGCAACCTAATGAAATGTAACATCTATTTTCCATATTTCAGAACATGCACCTATTTAGTATTTTTTGGCAAGTTATCAAGATACAAGTTTCAATTCACTTGTTTGCTCACTTGGGCATAGAAGTCATGTATGGCCACTTGAAGATCAGGGCTTTTGAAATCTGTGGATGTTCAGGTGGTTGAATAACCTGGAATAATGGAAATTAAAGGAACTATCCACTAAACTCTGGATGTTTCCAGCTTTCAGCAAAGCAAAAAGAGTCTTCACTGCAAATACTATTTTAAATCAGCATGGACAAATCAGAATAAAATATTAGCTACCCTTTTATTTCTGGATTCAGGAATAAATTTAGATTAAATCTTACTTTAGGATATATCAAGCATCTACTGACATAAAATATTTTTAACAAAAACGGTCACTGTATAAAGGGGGAGAAATTCATACAAAAGCTTTTCTTTGGCCATAGTTATTATTTAAGAATGTTAAAATAAACAGATAATTACATTTAGARTGGTAGTTAAGTTCCTGATGTACTTCAAAGGCAAGGACAGTCAGGTGAAGTGCTTTTGACAATATTTTCCCCATGCTTTGAGCACATACTGCTAACAGTTTAATGAGGTACCTTTCTAGTATGAGCTGTAGGTCAGAAAAATCCATGATAAAAGTAATGATTCTCTTTTTGAAAATCTGTGGGTCAAAGAAGAGGCATGACGTGACTGCACAGCAACTTTGCTCTGTAATGTTAATTTTGGCTCTGTTCCTGCCTTTCCCTCTCCGAAGTGGTACATTGTCAATCTCCTCACACATCCTTGATGACAGTAATTTGCTTGCCTGCTAACAGATGAAAAGCTTTTTGTTATGATATATATTTAATAAAATTCTCTATCTCTCCCTCTTGGGCCCATTATTAGCAATTGAAATGTATTTATTGTGGTAAAARAGGTGGTGCCTCAAGCTGAGGGCTATTGTCAGGCTCACACTCATTTGAAAGCAGTGCTGACAACACTGGAGCACTGTTTGGTTCTGGTAAATRTGCAGGCAAAGCTACCAGCACACAAAGGGCTCTGACTATACCCAGCAGAGATTCCATGTCACAGCTCCCAGCCTCAGGGTGTCAACCCACCCCAAAGGCCAGCATCCCTCACCTTTTTCAGCTGGAACATCCTCTTTGAGAATAAGATGGCATGTTACATCCCATTCATATTTACTCTAGAAAAGTATATCTTTCCACTGACCTTGTGTACGGGTTGTTCATTTGTTCTGCCAGGTTAACCAAATATTTTGTAGGTATTGACAGTATGTTTGTTCTAATGAAACTCACCTCAACTTAAAAATTCACTGCACCATCTTTATTTTCTCCCACACAGTACATCTAATACATTTAGCTAAAATACTGAGAGATGGTTACAAATGGTAAAATGCATTTCTACATCTTCTGAGTGCCCCGGTCACTCAAGTATATTTGCATCTCTACTCTTTTGTTGATTTTGCTCTTCTAAGGTGAAATGTTTCATACTTCCCTTTCAGAGCAAATAAAAGTGTTTGAAGTCTCAAGAATCTCAAGAGTAAGGAAAACCATTTCCTACTAAACTATCCTCTCAACTGSCTTGAAATGAAATGTCAGACTGTCAGCTGAAAAACCCCACAGCAGAGCATGGGGCCTCTCTTTGACGATATCATGAACAGGACTCACAGGGCTACTGCTCTTTTCTTCACTTTTCCCCATCTATTTTCTCCACCCGTGTTCCAACCAGAYAGTTGTTTCTCTGTGAATGTGGAAAGGAAAGATAAAATCAAGGGCAAATTCAGTTGTTACCTCTGACAGTGGACCAAGAAAGCAGAATCTTTTCTTAAATGTAACTTTTACATTGGCTTCCCACGTCAGCTGCACAAGTTGTTCTGTCCTGGTGGTTGTTGACAGTAGCTATAAAAAGCATAATATATTCGTTTTCAAAATTGCACTTATAAATAACCCTTCCATGACAGCTGGACCAGACCTTTTCCTGTCCTAAATGAAGTGTGCTTAGGGAGGAACAGGAGAAAGAAGAGAGAAAAACAAGCACTTTTTGTCACTGCATTTCTACTTTTAGCTCATTCGCTCTCTAACCCTATTTCTCTCATTTAAAATTAACTGATAAAGAAAGGATGACATGTAGCAACACCATTAAATGAAAAGAAGACCATCATCTTGAAAAAAGAAGAGAGAAACTTCAGAATTGAGTTTTTTAAGTAAAAGACACCAACATTTACCTCGTCAACAACTAGTCAGGAGCTACTTTTGTTATGCCTTTATTTGTAAAGCAAAAAGAAGTGGAACAGTTTGGGATACTTAATAAAGAAAGAGGGACCTTGAACAACAAATTTATAAGAAATATACATTTCACAAACACATGCCAGTTCTAATGAAGTTGAGGTTTCTTTGTAGGGAAGTCTCTGGCAGCAGACAGATCAACATATGGAAAGGGGAAGAAAAAACACCCCTAAACTAAGCAAACAAAAATAAAACCCCACAATGAAAATAATGAATTGGGGGAAAAAGGAAACCAGATTCAAATCTCTGCTTGTTTAGAGACTGTAAATTCCCTACACAGCTTCTTTCTTAAAGCACAGCTTTTCACTCACTTTCATGAAAAATGTAGGTCTCAGTTCCTTCCYGCTTTAGAATGGAAACATCAACACCCTGCAGATTGGAAGAGATCATCTCATCTAGCCTATGTCAGCCAGATCCAACGTGTACCGTGGAGCTGATTATTAGAGCCACTTGAATGGCAAAATATATTTCTCTTATCCAGAGAGTAGGACCCAACAGCTGATGATTTATATTCACTTCTGTGTGACAGAGATCAGCCCCTTCCTTTCTGAACTTAAAGAGACGGCTATGGAAAAGTGATAACAACTCCATGAGTAGCACATTTCTTCTCACTTCCCTGTATCTGATGGTTCAACTTTTAACACTAACATCCTYAAGGGAGATGATGGGAATCTCTTTAATATTCTGCAGAATTCCAGCTTATGGCATCTCTTTGTTCTAGRTCTGTAGAAGGAGGCATTAGAAGGCTTCACAAAAAGGCAAATGCAGCAACAGAGGAAACAGAGAGGGGATGATGCACTTTCCCTTGAGCAGTGGCCCTTGGCTCTGAGCATCAGATTCCCAGCTGCTGCTGCATGATCAAGGAGCAGGGTAGAAGGCAGATTGTTTTTTGTCTGCAGGAGGCCAGGAGATTAGCTGCTGTGCCTTCTGTAAGCATCACTGCAATTGTGGTCTTGAGAAAACGCCAATACGTAACTTCATACAAGGATTAAACTAAATTCAATTTATCTGAAAACTGAAGCAACATCAGCTACTCCATGTCTTGAGTGGCATATTTAGGCAGAAGCACACATCTTAACTGGTCTGTAATTTTCCTAAGGCGTTTCCTTTGTTCCAGTAGAAACCTCATATAAACCTCCTGCATTTTAAGGTGCAGAATCATAATTAAGGTAATGAGAAGAAGGTTGCAATAAGTTAATGCTCAGTTTCTCCTTGCCCAACCATTGWTATTCAAGTGGGTGTTGCATGAGCTGATTCATAATTTCAGTTTGAGTGCCATGAAGGGTGCATAGATCCTTATTTACTCATGCATATAAGTAAATAAAGTAAGTTAACCTCATTCATACTCACTGCCCTGAAACTATGGCTTTGAAACTCCTTGCTGTATTACAATGCCTGCCTTCCCAYGACCTCAGAGTCTGTTGGCAGGGAACTGCACTGCTGCTGTTRCCTGAGCTGTTCTGTGCACTGCAGAGCACCAGAGACATTGTCCTGCTGTCCCAAATGCTGAACAAAATCACTAAATACAGCAGCAACACTAACTCAGCCCTGTTCCAGCCTCGATGGTTGTAAGACAAACAATTACAAACGTTCAGCTACATATAACCAGCTAAATTCTTTACCACAGAGGGATCATTTTCCTTGTTTGAGGACCAGTGAATTACAAACTGTCCCACCTGGAGTCACAGGAACTCAGTTTCTAAATTAAGTTTTCTCTCTGTGCTCTGCAGCAGTAACTGTAATTGAGTTAGCTCAAATGTCAGCAGTGGAAGCATTCCTCTGAAAGCCTGTTTGCATGCTAAATGCAAGGTGCTTAATCTCTTGTCATCACAGAAGCCTCTTCATATGCTGGAATTATTTGCTCGTGCACCAAATCCCCTAATTAAGAGCAGGAAAGTCACCATAAAAGTCATAATTCCTAAAATTAATAGAATGTCTCAGACTTGCAGCATCATGCAAATGTTAGCAAAATTAAAAATTAACCCATGTAACTGGCACAGAGAAGTACCATTGTTCCCAAACAAATGGCAGAAAGTGAAACCAGTACAAAGGAGCTGGGTAAGACCATGTTGTTAATCTTGGTGATAGGAGAGCACTCCTGCCTTAGTAATTCCAAATCATTGGCATTCTAGTGGAACATTTTTCCTTAAAATATCATCTTTGCTGTACTTTTTTTAAGTTAGTCTTCACAAATCTTTTTTTATAGCAATGACTGAAACAGAAAATCATGATGTTAAGACTGATATTACAAGAGTGGAAGGCTCTAGAACAGCAAAGAGTATGTTCAAAAATATAGAAATATTATATGGGAAAGAGATTAAATTAGTTAATTCATTAAGTCAGTAGAGGAATTAATCACTATCCAAACTACTCACATGAGGTTGGTCTATGACAGTAGACCCTTTATTCATAGAGCCAACAAAAAGATACTAAGATCCAAGAAAGCTGGGACCTAAAACTGAAATTAGAATGCATACAGAATTTTTAATTCCCCCAGAAGGAATTTTTACAGTTTGTTTTGGTTTTTTAATGTTGAAATAACATTCAAAGGATTTTTAGACTGTTCTAGCTATCACTGGTTCTTGACCTAGTTAAAACCAACCCACTGCCACCAATAGTTTCCCTATAGCCAGACGTTGCAAACAACAGTTATTGTCATGCATTTTTATCTTCTTAACAAAGTGAAGCTAAGGTCCTGCAATTTATTTCCTGATCGGGAACAATCGTGTACCTGTATCCAGATCAAGAAGGAGAAACACATATCTGGGAGTAGGTTACCCTAAACCCTTAGTTTTCTCCTAAATTTTTTTCATAATTTTGTATATTAAACCAAATCCAAGTCAAACTTCGAAAGTTGAAATGTTGCAATGTTTGTACACTGAATAAAGTGAAGAATGATCTCTTCTTGCTTTTCTCTGTCATCCAAGGTTCGGGTTTTCGAAAGTCATGTGGTTGATGTAGAAAAAGACAACCCTGTGATGCAGTGAAGTCAACAGCTTATTATAGAACTGACAGTCCTTAAAAGCTATTTAGAGAGAGAAAAAAACACTGCATCGATAAGAGATGGCTTCTAGGGGCTTGGTATTTAATAGGATTTCCTACAGAAAGTACAGAGCAACTTTTGAATATTTCAGACTGTTGGTCCTTAAAAGATTTAGCCACAGTGGTTGTGGAGATGCAGGAAACTCCAGCAGTTCAGGTAGTTTGCAACAACATTCAGACAGACAGACAGACAAGTTCTCATTTAGACTCCAAATGAAAGACAAAAGCACCAATGAAAGAGATTAAATTCCCAAGGCTGAAGCAGCTGCCAAGGAGTCATTACCCAGTTCTGTTGCCATTCCCAGTCCTGTGCTATCAAGGGATTAGAAAATTTGCACACTCTTCTTCTGCAGCAATGGAGACACTGGAGAAAATTGCTGCAAAAACAGTCCTGGGACTCGGGTGGTGTTGCTGTGATCAGGCAGGAAGTAGGAGGAAGATGAAAATGGGCTGCGAAAGTGCTGCCTTGTGGGCCTGGAGATTTCTGTAAGAAGAYTTTAAATTCTGGTGAAAAAGAACTTCTGGATGATTTGTAGCATGCAACTAATATTTACTAAATCCTTGAAAGGATTAGAGTCAATGGTGTAGCCAAAYTGCTGATATTAAAAATACCAAAACTTCATTTACACCACTTATTTTATTTTCAGACATATACAATTAAAGTCATTGCTTCGTTTGAAAGAAATAATGAGTCAACAAAAGCTGAATTTTGCCTTTTTCTGGTCTTGAAGGATTAGCAGCAGGAGGGTAGACTTCTCAAAAGTCAGCGTAAATGCAGTCACAGCATAAAAATGGTAAAATACTTTCATGTTTGAACAAGCAGATTTTCAAATGTGAAAAAAAAACCTGCTTGCTTTTCTAAAAAAAATAAAAATTAAGAAGAGTCAAGATGCTTTTGCCCCAGCCAGCCTGCAGCTACCATTCACCATTTGGAGTGCATTTCCCTCATTCACTGGCAACAATCTAAATCTTTACTGTTCTGATGCAACTTGAAACACTAAAAAACACAATTTCTGCATTTCTGAAGCAAAGAAAAAGTTTTTCCACCAAGATTTTTAGGACCAGGACTGAGTTCCTAGACCTGTGTTCTTTCCCACCTCAAGGGGAGGCAATGCATACATGAATTATGTGGGTTCAGCACTGAGCACACAGTGAAGAGCAGACGTTCCAGAGTCAGGATCTTTTTGCACATCTTCTGTTCTTTTTTGCACATCTTCTCACCATACCAGACCTGRTGGAAAAGGCATCTGCCAGTGTTTACTCCCAACACACTTCCCTGTTTGTTCCCCCTCATAAATGGCAACACTTGTGACACTTAYCTAAACCCAAAAAGCTGTTTTAATACCACTCAGCACTGCACTAACACTCCAAGGAATCATTTTCCTCAAGGGGATATTAACTTTTTTCTGAAAAATCCCAGTTATATATTCATTCACGGCACACTATTCTCTTATATCTTAGACCTTTAAAAGAGAAGGATCAATAGAAGGTGGAGGATTTTTACCCTCCAAGAAGTTTATAAGCAGTAAATGATCACCCTTGGAGCACCCTAGTAGGAAAATGATGACTGTTCTTCCTTGTTACTTTGATGAGGAATGACAGGAAGGTAAGAACATTTCCAAGAGTGCCCAGGTGTATGAGACTCTCAGTTTAAGGCAGTGAAAGCTTAATTTTCAGATAGTCAACTGAATAGTTGCAAAAACCGTAGAATAGAAAGCAGAGGAAAGGAATCAAACATTTACGCCAAGATCAAAAAGCAAAAACCCCACAAAAATTAAAGCTTTGGGAAGGAATGAACCCTTTTGAAATAATCTTCTGAAGAAATTTTCAAAACGTAGATGGAGGCAATGAAGGACTGAGATGCTTCTGGCGGCCAGGACTTATTACTCACTTTATTCTTGTAAAGGGAGCAAGGCAAATATTGCAGGTTAAACAAAAAAAAATAAAAATATCTATGGAATCTAAAAATCATTCTGTGCTGAAGAGAACTCTGCCTCATGACACCACTGACGTGCAGAGTCCTCACCCAGTGGAGGTGACAGGGAACACTATTCCTTGGTTGAAGACATGACAGTTTACCTATGGCAGCTTACCTGAGTTGTAAGTTTGACAAGTTGCCTTGTAAAATAATGTCATAGCACAGTTATTTGGCGTTCCCATAGGTATTTCAGCAGCTTTATCTTTTTATATAATGAAACAAGAAGAAGAAACTTGAATGTAGGTTGTCCCATGGGCTTACTTTTGTGGAACAGGGTGGAAAGGAGGAGGGAGAGAGGAAGAAATCATACTCTGTAAAAAAATGGAAACCCACTCAATTCTATTTTAAGTGTAACTTCTGTAAAAAGAATCATCTGAGCATCAATTCCTATTTAATACAAGTCTCATGATTGAAAACCAGATTGATAAGATAGACCCAAAGTACATAATTTAGTAAATTTTTACACAGTTATATGTCTCTGCCATGCAATTAGCTTTGAAGTAAAATTGGGGTTTTTTATCATAAATCTTCTTGTGGTTTGACGCCTGGATAAGTGAACAGATGCAGAAAGCACTTGCTTTTCTGACCAGCTTCAGTGGGGGAGCATCTGGACCTCAACTGTTCTCTCTGAAAGTGATTTATACCCATTTTTCTCCCAAGTGCACGAGAACATCCTCTAAAACCCCACTACAAACAACTGAATCTAAAAATAGTCATTCTAGTCATAACGAGACAATATTTGTCTTGCTGGAAAAACCTGGTAATGAAATCATAACAAGCCAAACACTGCAGATTTCATTGTGGGAGCTTCACTTCACCACAGCAAAAAACACAGTCACAACAACACAACGCAGCTGAAGTCTTACCAAATATAAACTCAGCTACCACAAATAGATATAAAGTTCAGCACAAAAATAACAGGGACAATGCTGCAGAGAAAGGAACACTGACAACACAGGCTTTTTTTATCCCCTTTTACATGTCCAAAATATTGAGCAGAATAAGGAAGAGATGCTTCAAATTATACCCCAAAAAACCTTCCATTAGAGAGTAAATTAGGAAAACTGTGTACCTCAGGCAAACGGGCAGAGAGACAGCAAAACTGAAATAACACATTCATACCTCATGACATGTAGATACAATTCATCAATTTTGAAATGGAGAACAATGCAAAATATAGAACAAATCTTGCAATGCCTTGGCAACAGCAATAGGGAGAGGAGTAGTAGCAGAGTGTCAAAGAAAGGCCATGAAGGACACCCCTGATACCTCACAGAGGAACACAGTAGGAATAATACCGAGACTAAACTCCAGCTGCTTTGTGTTGTCAGGTGTGAGTGCAGGGATGGGAGGGAGGGGAAGGGTGCAGACCATAAATCAACATGGGGCTTTAATAAAGCTAAAATTTTTAAATGAATGCCATGGAATTAGCATTCAAAATGCTGAGCAATGTGGATTATTTTTTTTTCATTCTATGCCTGTTTTATTCTGAATCAAGCATTTTACTTTGTTAAAGTAGCCGTAAAAGAATGATATTTACATTGCTTTATAGGCCTATCAAATATTAAAAAATAATACATATGCTRCTTAACAAGATAACATCTCTATTAATCCTCTCACTGAGACTGACAAAGATGAGAACTTTACAATGGATATGAATTGAAGATAAAATACAGGATTAAAAATAAAATATAGGACGAGATTTATTTTTAATTAATTCACATGCCACCTCCATTCGGTTGATGTATGTGGGAGAGCTGCATTAAGCCTACAATGTTCTTACCCAGAAAAGAGTCAGACCTTAAAATTATCTCTCTTAAGTAGGTAGGTAGGACAGTGTACCACTGAAAGTTGAGAGAATCTGCTCCATTTCAGACATTCACAATAAACTTCTCTTTTACACGAAAATAAGAACACACGCACACTTCGCTGCCTGCTAATATCGTTAAAGCAAAGAAAACAAATATGGGTAACAGTGGATGTGGAAAATTACATGGGCATACTCACCTAAAACAGGCTCAGGCAAACTGTTCAAGAAAATTTGAAAAGATTCCCTGCAAACTGGCACGTAAGTTCCTAATGTTAGTCTCTCATGCAGAGATTGAGCAGGAACAAAAGGCAAGATAAAGCCTTGGAGACCCTGCATAAACAAAAGTTACRATTTACTTAAACTTCACATTCTTAAATAAACGTTTTCAAGCCTAAAAAAATCACAGCATGCAACATGCAAATCACAGCATAGGTTCTATTCATTTACAATATGGAAGGACGGAGTGTGACTTGTTCTAGATGTGTACAGATGAAAACTCAATTGCATTTTTTATTTGTGGGGACTTCTCATCTATGAACTTTTGCAGCCTACCTCCAATCTATGTAAACTTTTATCACTCACAAGGGCTGGACAATACAATAACAGCTGTTTTTCCACAGCTTCACAAGATCAGTCAGGACTATGCCAAATGAGACAGACTATCCCAAATCCTTGGTGAAGCTGCTGATTCTGTGGACCAGATGGACACACGTGACTCGTGGTGATCAGATCAGAGACACAGGGCCTATAGCTCACAGGATCTATCTTACTTTCTTGAATTCATCTTGAAGGGATGGGCAAAGTCCTACTACATTCTTAAAGAACTGGCCCATCAACCAAAATGGGACCTGTATTACAGGTGTGATGAGCGAGATCAGCAGGGATAATATTTAAGACATAGGGATGTCTTAGAAACTGTAAGGAAAATTAAGGAGGTACATTTTGTGCTTTGAGATCCCGTTTCTATTACAGCAGGTCAAGAACTGAGACAAATCCTAACAGCTCTACACCTGAGTCTGGCATCATCTCATCAAATGAATAGTGTGGGGAGAGCCATGCTTTTGTAAAATTACAGATCAAAATCGAATCTCTTACAAAAGGAGAAGCAGAGGCAAACGCATGAGGAATTGGAGGAGCCAGAGCAGAAACTGGCCCCAAGCCACAGTGAAGTTTTTTTTCACTTTAAAGCAGAGGAACCCAGTGGGATGATCGAAGCACGATCTGTTGCTGGCAGCAGCATCTGTGCAGACGACTGTGGGCTACACTGGCCTGCCTGGCTACCACAGCCGAGCACATGAATCACCAGCTCTCTCATGATTAAAGAATTTCCAGTAATAAATTCTGTTTTCTCATTTTCAAGCAGTGTGGCACCAGAGCTTGGGCCAACAAGCCATCAGTCACAGCGTGGCCTTTGCTGCAGAAAGCAACGGTGGTGACACAAATGACGCTGTGAGCAGCATTAGGAGCACAGGTTTGTTTTGGGGAACTGGTCAGCTACTATCAACTCTTCTAGAGTGCCAGTGGGCCTGAGATCCATGGTGTAAATGGAAAGAAGTCAGCTACAGGGGTGGCACGTGGCCCTTTACCACAGTGAACATTAGCGGAAGACACTTTGCCGTGTCTTAATTGAGCCTCCYCTGATGGGGGAGGATTCCTCGAGCCCTTGCTCGGGCTCTGCAGACGAACAGGACTTTTCCACGCCTTTGCTCGCAGATAGTTGTTTATTAAGTCTTATCAGAAAAGGAGCCAAGGAACAAGATGACTCCTCTTAGAAAGCGCAAGGGAGAAGAYGACTTATCAAGATAACACTGTTCTTTTAAAGGTAAATTACCCAATGAAAGCCTGAAATGAAAGACATCCCTACTTTTCCACCAATGCTCAACAAATCGCTCCGTCACATGAAAGGAACTGCAGCATTTTTCACCCAATCCTCTCAATCCACTTTTGCCGCAGAAAATGGAGTAGAGAAAGAAGAAAGAAGAAGGCCTAAAACAACAACAATCCTCCATTTTGAAGGTTTTGTTTCTTATCCATTCTGCTACATCAACAAACCCAACACTTCTAAACTTTCACCCTGTGACAATCCTATACAATGTTCTATCACCTAATTCACACCAGTGCAGACTCTGCTTCCTCCCAGAGGGTAGGCAATTTTCTCCATGGATGAAGGTCAAAGACAGGGTTGTCCAGGGGGGTAGAACCCCACAAAACAGGCAGAGAAATATTCCCTGCACTTTGGACTCCAACAGCGGAGAGTAGCAATTAGATGTTAACAAAAAATTTGTGGGAGAGTAAGACGTGATCCACAGATTCCCTGTGTGTCATAACCACAAATATCTTTGTACCAATTCTTTAAAGTGTAATATTTTTATTTCATTTTCTGTGATTTTGTGGGAATATAATATTTTCTCTCCCTCTGTTTTGTTTTTCCACTATTTTTGTAGGCGCCTTCTGTTATATTATGGACCACTGAGAAACCCAGATGGATTTGGAGACTGCGTGGTTCCTCCCAGTCCCCATTAATTGAATGCTTCTTAATAATCCACACAGTAATTCTGATGACAAATTTGGGAAAAATTTGGGCCAGATTTTTCACTTAATTTTGCATGCCAAATGTTTTACAGACTTTTTTTTGGGTGAGGGGGTGTGTACAAATTGGCATTTTATATTGAAAAATGCCTCCCACAAATCCTAAAATAAGAAAAAAAAAGATGGTCAGAAACATCTTCTGCATTTGTCAGTTCCTTCAACTTCAGGAATTTGGTTTACAGTTTAAAAAAAGTATGTCTTATGGGTTCTAGTGTTTAATATTGATAGATTTGCTGGTTGACTAGAGGATACCTTCTAGCAGATGTCATTTTCAATGCTTCATATTGCTGGATTCTTACCCTTTGGTAGCAAGGCAACATTTACTAGAGAAATCACAACCTTTCCATCAGTCACAGTAGCACTGTAGGGCCAGGATCCAGCAAATAATGGTTATGAAAAATATGATCAGGCCTGTCAGTCCACAGACTGGGAGAGATGAGCTCCAAGTCACCCACCCACAAGCACAACTTCACCCCTTCCAAAGACATTTCAGCCTCAAGATATCAAAATGCAGGGCTTGCAACAGACTGAAACTGAAACTTCAGCCTTCCCAGAGAACAGTTCCTACTTTTACAAGTAAATTACATACATTTCCCCTCAAGTTTTGCTGCTCAGTAACGCAACTTGAAAAACAATGTTTTTGTTGCCACATGGTGCCTAGGAGGAAAGATAGATAATTTGCATGAGTACATGGGTTTTTTCCTCTAAAAATCATCATTTAAATTTCTGATTTTTATTTGCGGATTTATTTGTGTTACACTGGAGAATATTTTGCAAAAAGAAAATCACGACTAACATGGCAAAGTCCTGTGCTGTATTTTGGGATCAAAGGCATTTTCATAGAATCATAGAATRGTTTGGCTTGGAAATGACCTTACAGATCATATGGCTSCAACCCCCTGCCATGGGCAGAGACAAAAAGGACAAAGTTTCTCTGCATATACATTGGAAAGTGATACCTAATGCTGCTGTTGGGCTCCTTTGTTGTAGATTAATGCATTGATGTTAAACTACTTCAGCTAAACCTGTTCTCTACRAGTCATCAGGAACTTCTGAGTTTCAAGGCAGTAGTTTTGCTTCATTTATATAAAAGGAGGCATTTGGCTTTGTCAGCCAAAATGAACCGGGACACTCAGTTGTGGAAAAATGCCAAAACTCTGCTATTAAAAGTTACCATGTAATGCCAGCTTCTGTTACCACAGGGTCTGCTTTTTTTACCCACCACTCAGGATTTACAGAAGGCCAGAGATGTGCAAAGCAAGGAGTGGAAGTGGGAGCCCTTTTGCTTGCCCTACCAGAACCTATAATATATAATAATATAATAACCTATAGTAAAAATTCCCTTTTCTCTTTGGAAAACTGGAGGTCGTGACCCTACTATGGGGCAGTAAGCGGCAAAAGGAGCAATGAATTTCAGGTGTAGTGTGTGGGGAACACATTTCATCTAAATCCATCCTTTATTGGCCATATTTCGCAGTTTGAGCCAGGTGATAAGTTCACTCTATAAAAACTGGTTTTGCTCAAGAATATGGTCCTATTTTTGCCTCCCTTCTAAGAACTTTTGAAGGCAAATCAAATGAGTCACAGGCTCAGATCCAGGTAGGTATACATTTACCACTGCGTGGAGAGAAGAAAGGATCACAAGAAAAGACAAGGACAGAGCGTAATCCTTGCTGATAACACAAACAAACAGAAAGCACTCTGAGACACRTCAGTTGTTTTGACAATAGCCACCACCAAAGGAACTGTGTGCTTCATTGGGTTATTGCAGAATAAAGCCCTGCCATCTCACACAGGTCTGATTAAGCAAGGTGACAGATCAGCTTTGGGCTATAGATTCAGCTATGGAGTTGGTGGATGTCTCTTCTACACGCATGACTGTAATAGACACATGAGAAYAAAAATAGCTGTCTTACATATATTCATATCTATTGTCTGGTCTTGAAACCCTGGAGGACAAATGTGAGTTGTCATCTCCTTCTTCTCCGCCAAGTCAAATGGCTTTGAAACAGTAATGAATACCAGAATTAACAGCTCTGKATTAGCCCAAAGATATGAATAAACTCAGTGACAATGTTACAAGCCACGGCTTACAAAACAGGTATAGAAGACACCAGCAAATTTTGCCTTAAAAGCACAAAATGATTCTGAGGGATTATACTTAAGAGTAGTTCCTATAGATTCTAAAGAAAGGAAAAAAAGCAGGATGTCAAAAGAGATGACTGTGTATGTAACCTTTCAAAGCAATAARACTTCCTATCTCTGCCACATTACTTACACAAAATAATGTAATTTTCACTTGATTTTAACTTGAACTTATTGTAGATCAAGAAAATTTACCTGACAAGTAAGATTGTTTAAGGGGAGCTTTTGAGTTCCTCAAGTAAATTTTCCACTAATGCCTAGATAGAAAACATGTTCCACCTTCTATCTTTATTTATTTCTTTATTTTAAGTTCAGGAAGGCATTAAGCCAGCAATATGTAAACTGCATCGTATAGGTGGCTGCAGCACAAACCTGGGCATTTTCTCCAAGAGTGACTGATAAAAGTTCCTCTTGTCTTGTTTTAACAAATGCTGTCCTGTGGTTGATTCACTTTGCACAAAGCTGGGATGTTTGCAAGTACACAGCTATTTAAAATTCCTGTACAGTCATGTCACCGTACGAGCAGCAATAAATAATGTCACCCATACAGCTCAACAGACCAGTGCTAGCAAGGTTATTTATTTCTGGGCAGTCAATCCTGGGGCTTTTTAATGCATTGTGACTGTTGAACTCATCAGTAGATTACCCTCAAGGCAGAGCAAATTAGAGAATCTGGTTGTTCTCTGTCATTGACAGACATAACCATTTATAGCAAAACAAATTCATAACAAATTTAACAAACCGGGCATTTACAGTAAAAGAAATTCAGGTTTCATTATAAGAAAGCATATTTATGCTCCACAAGGTAGTTAATATACTTAGTTAATTGTCAGTAAAATTGTCAGCACTTAATTCCTATAGTTTACTAAAGCTATTGGAGTTAAACTAGTCATACTTTTTTCTTCTGTAAATAAATAGGATTTTTTCCTCATCGAGATAATTTAACAGTTCCTTAAAATATTTATTTATCCAGTGGTACATTGCAATTTGTGGCTGAGTGTGCAAACATTCCACAAAAGTGTTAAGTGAGTGTTAATGTGAGGGAAAAAAAAATCCCCAAACTCTTCTTCAGAAGACTTTTACTGTGAATCTTCAGCATCCTAATTCAGAGCTATCACTAAACACACTGTTAGACTGTTAAYATATTTTGAAAGATATCGTTCGATATTAACGAGACCGAGCACAACCAGGAAATTATTTTGATGTGTACTTACAGTGGCATAATTAAAGCAAACAGTTTCACAAGCAGCAGAATTAGCAGAAGCTGGTTTCTCATGGGCTCCTATTTCCCAGATTCWTCTGGGTCTAACACAGACMGAGACCAAAATGATGSTTTCTTGAAGAGGTWGTTCTTTCTCTTGATATTCTAAATACAATATAATGTGAACYCCTGAGTTAATTTGTAGGATAGATTTGAAACTCTTATCGAGTTTGGCTGAAAATTTTTTGACATGTAGAAAAGGTAAAGGTGAGGTGGCAGTGGCAAACCACCCACAGGATTTCCTGCTTCCTGATGGAACTCGTGTCCATCAGTCATTTGAGGCCAAGATCTCCAAGGAATCCAGCTGTTCAGTGACAATTAAGACCCCTGATCCCCAGGCCCCCAGCACATCAGATGTGCTGTCCATGTAATGACATCAGATACACGGCAGGAACAGCCAATTATTACAGCAGTGGATCTGTCACTTCAGCCCTCCAGAGGCTMTTCACAGCAATTTAGGGACAGTGAGACCTCTCAGCTACTGGATCAGCTACACACCCGTGTCACAAGATCTGGCCTCCTGTTGAGGCAGGATTTCCCCTCTCATGAGCCTCAGAGAGTTCAGTTCCAAGGGCTTTAGGCAGGTGATTCTCAGATGTGGATGTGTGTCAGGGAGATGACACAGATGAAATGATTTCTTTTCTTTAGACCCCCACTGAAAAGCTTCCTTTTCGCAGGGATGAATATAAAAGTTAAGTTTTGATCCTTTGGTCTAAAGAGGAAGATAAGACATATTCTTGAACTTCAAAAATCTCTGAAAGTTTGCTGTAGATTTCTATAAATATTTTAACAAAGAAGAAGTGTTTCTTGTCCTTTTCCTTTTTAACCTAAACACTTGCCGAGATTAAACACCTTATAGAGACCTTCTGTTTATATGTAGTCATTTTTGCATGGTGTTAAAAAAAGCCTTTTTCATTTAACACTGCTTGTTAAGATTGCATTCTTGCATTTTCCTGTACAACGGATAAGAGAAATGTCAATCACCTCATCATAACCTCATTTACCACTAAATTTAAAAAAGGAAAACCACAAACGTATCAATTATTCTTAGTCTTGCTATTCTTCAGCCAAAACACCGTCATCTCAAAAACCAGAGAAATTATTTCACAGTTGTTTCTTGATGCTTCAAGCTGATTTTCACAAACAAATGATCCAAAGATCCACAGACATATATTCATTCGCAAAAATTAATCATCCTTGCACAAAAAATACACTCAGGTGGAGGAACCAAGAATCTGAACAAGATTCTGTATGAAAATAAACCTGGACACTACGTTTATTGACATGATTTCATATTTAAAAATTTCTCTTTGAATTCAAAGCCAGTGAATTTTAGTATTTTCAGTGCTGTCTTTGCAAGGAAGGGAATAGAAACTGTCCGTTCCTTTTACAGAGGCTTTCTTAGCAAATTTGCAGGAACTRTTGCTTCTGAAGAGCAATCTCATGCTGAGGCGCCCAAAACAGTCCAATTCCATGTTTGCTACAGGTCTGCAAGGAGAAGAAATCTCTTGATCAATTCTATTGATTTCTGAGCTCACAACACCTGTGTAAAGTTCTGCTAGTCTGGCATTTAGCCCTGTTATTTTATTGCTACTGTAGGTGATTTTTCATTGGTATCAGCTCTGGACTGTCACTGTTTCATCAGGAAGCAGCTGTAGCAGGACTGTGACCCTGTCAATCGAGTGCTGCCTGCACACAAACTTGGCCATGGACACTACGGACACTCCCCCTTTCCCATTTTCCTGTTCCTTTCCTATTAAATTTCACCACTACTTTGCCTAAAATAAGGACAAAACGAGCCCAAACATTTGATAAGGAAGCAGAATAAAGGCTCTCTTTATTGGCAACCTTTTCCTGATCCATGGATTGTGACATATATTACCTAATTCAGGTTCAAAGAAAAGCTTCACTTGCCATATCCGTTACAYGGTTTGAGGCAAARACAAYAAAAAAAACAAACCTAAACATTTTATTCTAAATATAGGTGGGTTCGTATCTTTCCCCCAAAAGATGTCTCCTTARTATTTTTAAATTGTTATGGAACACCTTTCTTTTCTCTTTTTGGTTTCAGAAGGTTTTTTTCTTAGAATAATAAAATGGAATTGTTTGAAAACCAGTTTTTATAATCTGTTTTAGCACTTCAAGAAAATTAAGGAAGATGAAATTTCAAGAGTGTATTTACCCCCACCAAGAGATTAAAAAAATTATTTGGGAAAACTTTAAATTAAAGTGTATTTTTCAAGGATTTCAAAGAGGAATAACTACACAGAGCCCCACAGAAACTTATCTTATAAGATATTACTTACCAACTAAACCAAATTCCCATTAAAGCTCTGCATCCCATACTTCTGAAAAATCCAAGTCACAATCTGCTGTCACTGRACGTGTCTGGCACACAGTAATTTAATCTGCTTGCTAATGCCAGTCCCATGGGTGACTTTGAGCATATGGCCAGAGATCTTAAATCGAATCTATCTTCAACCAAAAGCCACAGTATGGAGGGGAGAGCACAAAGGGCCGAGATTATAAAGATCTGTGTTTGCTGAGCAGCTGAGCTGTGGCTAACACTGGGCTGAGACAGCTTTCAACTATTCAATTGCCAGACACAGATGCCAAAATCCCACCTCGATCAGAGGCAACTGTGATTTACTATTGAGTGCAATAACAGGGCCTGGCTTCTCCCAAAGGCTTCTTCCCTACCGTGCATCAGTTTGAAGCCCAGGGCAGGAGGGATACACGTCATCAAAACCACAAAGATCTGTGGGAGATACTAAGAATTATTRTTTCAATTATTTTCTGGTAGTATTTTAAGCCCAAATTCCATATTTTAACTGCTTCAAWCATCAGCCTTACRTCTATAAGCCTAATTTTAATAAAGCAAACTATTTAYAGTTTCTCCCACTCAATTTCATCTACTGCTAAAAGTAACAGAATTTCTGTCCTACTTTGAACATATATTGGTTCTCTAATCCTTGAATAGATCACAATAATCCAGAAATATGCACTAAAGAATACAGTAAGGGGCAMAGGAATTAAAAAACCAAAAAACTTAACCTACCAATTATAATCTTTGTTGCTCCTCATTTACTTTGATACGCTTGGTTGTTTTTATTTCAGCTGAATGATTCCAAACAATGCAGCTAACACACCAAAGCTCTGTCCTGTCAGTACATGTTTTAAGAGTGTCAGAAATTTGACTAGTTAAGAAAAATGACTTTGCTACAGAGTGCCCACTGGCAGACTTACTGTATGCYAGAGAAGTTTAGGACTCCCTTGTCCTGATCAAATAATTAATCATCATCTTCATGCTTTAACTGAAGGATGTTTCCCTCATACCTAACAGTCACACTGGCATACTTTGTATATGATATTCAACAGGTTAAGTAGTTGGCATATATATACTTTATAAAAACCAGGTTTTATTTTATATTCATATATTCCAAAATATACTTTAAATTAGTCARTGATTAAAGAGCCCTAAAATTCACTTTAAACTCCAGCGAAGTCAACAGAAAGACTCTCCCCAAAACAGATATTGACTGGGATCATCACTACRAATTTGAAACAGCTCTTCTAAAAAGCACAGAAGCCTCTCTTCTAAAAAGCCCACGCTGTGTGCCTACAAACAAGTTCTCCATGGAGCTCCTCTTTTATTAAAGAGGACTCTTAGACAAAGAGCTGGCATGACAATTGTCACTGTGAAGAAGATACCGAGTATGGCCTCGAGATTTACCTTCAGTATTTGACAAACAATTGATTTATAGAACTGGAAATAGATGACCCTAACATAACAATTGTTCCATGCAATGATCTATAAAACCAACACTGAAATATAACCTGGCAGCTGTCAGTCAGATAGGAGCTTGGAAGATATGTCCTTTGACATAATTCAGTTCCAGATATCCCTGGCTATTGTGGGGGTCAGTGAGGTGGCTCACTGTCTAAATAATAGCTGTCTTACAAAAATCTCATGAAAATATGTTCCCATATGATTTGAACAGTGAAATTTCTACCCTGCTTTTAAAAAACCTACAGAATCAAGTTGACAAATCTTTATTCTTCTAGAATTGAAAAATTAAAAGATTATGCTTTTTATTTATTCCATTCCATAAAGAATATCATGTTTAGTAATCTCTTTAGTCCTTTCTTAGCAAGCATGRAATTTCAATGTTACAAATCCTAATTCATGAAAAAAAGTAAGATTTTTTAAATGTTTACCAAAATAAAATATGAGAGAGAGGACACATTTGATGGCTCCAGCCATGGGAACTTCCAGCAGCATCCCACTGACCCTTGTAATTGATTTCCATCCAGGGTTCCCTCAGTTTGCTGCAGACACCAGCTGCCTGTAGAGACACAGGACACGAGGTGAGAGGAAGAAGCCTCAGCTATGAGAGCTCAGATTTGTCATGTCTCTGYGAATGCCTCTGCAGCTCCCTCCAGCAGAACCATTTCTTCTGCAACAAAAATACAAACCCAGACCTCAGATCATTTGTAGTGCCTGGGGAAGAGAAAGGAGAATAAAAAATATTCGCAGGAAATAGATGATATGTTTTCAAGCCCAAGCTGAGTATTTATGTCACACCCAGCAGTGGAAGCCAAGTGCTTTTCAAATTGGGAAAGTGAATCATCACAAACATTTAGGGTTAAATCCGTATATTTCAAGTCAGTGGTTGACAATGGATTTCTCTGCTAGTGCTAAATCAGGTCTTATGGTACTGTGGCACTCTGGCAGAGAATTGGAGTATTAATCAAAGTATTTTGCACTCTTCTTCTCATTAAAATTTCCRTGGGTTTTTGTACAACTCTATTGCATTTACTCTTCCAGGACAGCAGCAGCAGATCCCTCAAAGATATACAAATCTTCATGCCTGTGTGTCACTGGGAGGTAAAAGGAAGCGAAAATATTAAGAATATAATCTGGATTTTTCCTATAAAATAGGAGCATATAAAATATATCATGTTCTAGTTACTGAGAATCACTAAAGGTTTCTGCAAGAATAATAATATTTCCTTTCTACCAAAGTAGTCTTTCTAAACCTGATGAGAGTATGAGGGTTCAGGCTTTTTTTTTATTATTTATTTCCTTTTCCCCTGTAAGGAAACCTATAGGATAAATTGTTTGAAATACWGTAGTTAGTCTACAAAAGGGTATATCTGATTTTTTTCAATATTTGGCACAAAGAA
Source organism: Parotia lawesii (assembly GCA_003713295.1). Taxonomy (NCBI): domain Eukaryota; kingdom Metazoa; phylum Chordata; class Aves; order Passeriformes; family Paradisaeidae; genus Parotia; species Parotia lawesii. The sequence goes on along the minus strand of RAHM01000079.1, from coordinate 1,625,141 downwards.
TCTACTGCATGCCACTTCAAGGGTTGTTTCAGAGAATATTTAATTATGACAATAGTGGATTTCTAATTTTACCTTTCAAAATTTATAACTTACACACAATGACAATTATTTTTATCCTTTGGGGTTAATTTTGCAATGTAAATTTTCTAATTTTTGTTTACCTTACATCTCCAGCATTATTAATATCTAGCTGTACTAAAATTCTCTTCATTAGTAGCTTTGAAAGGACTTTAAATGKTGAAAATATCTGGGGCTGTGAAAATTATACAGAAGTAGACAAAACCACAGACACCGACTAGCACAAATTTCTTTTAAAACATCACTAAAGAGATATATTGCAAAAAAAAATTAGGAATTTCTCTAAATTCTTTCAAGCACTCAGAGTTATTAGCATTTTCATAAAATTAACTTGCAGAAGACTCTCCTAGTAAAATTAGAATTCTTTTTTTCTGTGGCAGCAAAGTCTATTAGGGATATTGATAAAATGAAAGACACTTCTGAGCTATTATTCAGCAGGGCTAACAGCTTTCCATGTCTGAAGATTAGCTACGATGAAGTATCCATGAGCATTTCAAATCCAKCTCTGTGCTCACCACTCCAGATCAGGCTGTTCAAACACGTTCATGCAGCAGATGAAGCGCTGGTAGATGGGTGTGGGTTACACTGTGCACAACACATGAAATTATTGCCATTATTAGCAGCATGT